>CM035140.1:104121638-104721638 GCA_020205605.1 Panax ginseng | reverse complement strand
CAACATACAATCTTGGCCTTCTCAAGTAAAACCTTGAGTCTTCACATCACTCATTGGTAGTCACCCGAACATGAGGTATACTCTCCCAATGATCTCATTTGTTACAAACCACATTCGGCAATACCTTATGCAGGTCCGATGCCGCCAACTCCAGGTCGTTACCCTACGTGAGTCCCCGACAGGGGTTACAACGTGAGTCCCCGACGGGGGTTGTAACGTGAGTCCCCGATGGGGGTTACAACGTAGATCCCTGGTGGGGGTTACAACACGTTCATCTGTTGACTTGTCTATCGACGAAGGTCAAGCAACCTTGACGTCATTTCAGCCGATAGCGATTAAACCTATCAGAGCTCTAGAGTTATTCGAGGTTTTCATACCCAACTGCTCGTATTCCCAGCGGATCCTCTGTGGGGGTCACAACGCAAAGCTCCGTTGATCTACACGACAGCGAAGGTCAAGCAACCTTGACAATCTACAGATTCTCAGCTGTTGATTCACACGTCAGTAAAGGTCAAGCATCCTTGACAGTATATCCCACAGGATTTCTCAGCCGTTGATTCACACATCAACGAAGGTCAGGCATCCCTGATAACATCTGTTTTTGGCAGTAAATCCAACAGGATCTTGACATACTCTTGCGATACCACCCGAAAAAGTCAATGTTATCAAAGAGGATAGATGATGGAATATGTTATACACATCCTCAAAACAGGCCAAGCTTTATCCCCACAGATCTCTTACACATAAGAGGTACATCTGCAGGATCAAGTCGTCATCAAGAACACAGGAATTTGGTGATAACTCCAACATCAACATCCTAATGATTAAACACACATCAAATCTGGTCAGCATTGCCAATCCCCAGTTGAAGCAACAGGGATCCTACAATCATCCCCAGCATGTTGGGCTACAACCCCGTACACATGCAACATACATTTACATCATTTTGCTACCCATAGTACCACGTTCATCTTGTTGTGTTTCAAGTGTCTAGGATTCTTTATCTTAACCATGCATCGCCATGCATGAGTATGATAAAGAGGGGCATCTGTAGACACTCAAAATTTTCTATACTACTGTCACTAACATTACAGGAGGACAAATTCGTCTTTTAAGAGAAAACCCTGAAAGACAATCAAAATCCATACCGGATACTACCGAAAGTTCAGCATCAACCCCATATCACACTCTTGGAGTAACAATTCCAACCTCGGATGTAACCCCGAGGCGTGCAGATCCAATACCGGAACACACACCGGAGAAGACCGATTAATCTTGGAGATAACCCTGAGGTATCCAGTCTCAGTCCCAACCATGGGAATAGCCACCAACCTTGGTGATAACCCCAAGGAATGCAGTTTCGACGATAACCCCAAAAATGCTTGTTTCAAATGCGACCAGCTTCTATCTCGGCGCTCACAACGAGATACACTGCACCAACCCGACAATATCATCGGGAAGACATGCACATCTCAAATGTGACAATGAGGACCTTCAACAAGTGCAACAGTCTAATCTCAGCGAAGTCTGAGCAACGTTTGCTTTATCAGCCCAATCCGACGATAACACCGGTGAGGGGCAACATCGTCATCTCGTTAACACGATGCCACGTCACGTCGTCTTAACATCTCTACGCAATGATGTCCCACAAGACTAACCAATCCCGAGTGACTATTGTGCGGGGTAACGGATGAAAGTTGAAGCTTGAAGACCGGAGGCATCGTCTCCATCTTCAATGACTTCAGACAAACTCTAATCCCATGCCATCGTGACAACTCTCGACAACCATCTGAAATAAGTCCCAGATAATACAAACGGATTCCTGATTGCACTTCTGAAAGTTCAAGTGGACATTACAGTGCCTGAGTGCACGTACTTCGAGATGACCCGACCCAACAAACCTGAGCCCGCCCGGGTTGCCTTTGGTACACCTGCGGTTAAAATGCCTACAAAAAGAGGGCTTGGGCAGCCCATTTTGTAAGAGAAAAAGGCGAGGAAGCCTTGCCCAATTTGCTCTGCACTCACCCCATGCAGTGTACTTTCCCCCTCTAAACACCTGTGAGCTCATATATAGCCCTTTTGTACCTACAAGAGTCAGTGTTTACCTACTCTAAAGATATAGAAACCTTCTTTATCAGTCAGCTGTAAGCCTTCTCACACACTTTAGAGTCTTTCTCTTCCTCTTTGCACACACCTTTCTACACGTTGAGAGTCGTGTTGCTTGCTTTTGCCTAGGACTTCTATTCAGTGGTTTCATTTTCATCTATATATATATATATATATATATATTTATATTATATATATATACATATATATTGACTAACATTATCAAGTTATACCTCGATTGAGCCTAGATTTTGGCCCGAGCGTTTATTTGCTTTTATATATATATATATATATATATATATAAATATATATATATATATATATATATTTACATTTTTATATATTAACTGTGTGTCGAACTTTGTTCGATGAGCCTAGACTTTGGTCTGGTGCGTTTACTCGCTTATATATATATATATATATATATATATATATATATATATATATATATATGAACTGTGGTCAGACTCTATTCGATGAGCCTAGATTTTACATCCGGTGCGTTTACTCTGCTTATATATATATATATATATATATATATATATATATATTTATTTATATATATGAACTGTGGTGGGACTATATGTTCGATGAGCTTGGATTTTATATCCTGTGTTTATTCGCTATATATATATATATATATATATATATATATATATATATATATATACTTCTATATATGAACTGTGATCGAACTCTGTTCGATGAGCCTGAATTTCACATTCGGTGCGTTTATTGCTTTTATATATATATACCTGCTTACTGCTTTCATATAAACTGCAGCATTTTGTGAGACTAGGAATCATGTGATCACAGATTCATCCCATTGAATCTAGATTCGGTTCCCGTGATGGACATTTTCAGCTGTAAGCATCTTGTAAATTATTTTACGGTGTCTGAATTTCCTCAGATGGTTTCCATACCCATGAGGAAGTCGACATTATTTTGTACATTATTTTCATACGGATGCCTCGCATTCGTAAAATAAAATCAGCCAAGCCGCACACTTATAAAATGGGAGTGTAAAAGGTCTCAATTACTATTGAGCATCAGGGTTTGAAGAACCTTTTTATAAAACGTCATTGCTATATCTTGCGAAAAAAATTATTTTCTACATAAATTCAAACCCTGTGTATATAGGTGCGAACAAGGCCTCGCACTACTTCCAAATAACAGTACATTGACCCACACACACACACATTCCAATAATAGTTTCTTGAAAAGAGGCGGTCACCGTGGTAATGACGGATGTCTGGGTGCCTAACACCTTCCCCATAACCAAGTCCCGGACCCTAATGAATCTCGGTTTCACCGATTCGTTTAGCAAATGTCACATCATCGGGTCAATGTGCAAACCTTTTCTCGGTTGTGTTGGTACAACCATTTAAAAACCAATGGCGACTCTTAATAATCCATCGATGACATTATACATGTCGGACCTTTTTCACTTGTTTTTTCAAACAAATCTCACCTAAAATGAGAACACCAAAGAACAAGTAACGGAAAGGGACACCCAAAAATCTCGACGTCGACACCAGCAGTGCAAAATTCCATATCACGCGGCCACAAGATGAATATATTATACAACTCGGCGCTCACAAGACTCAAATTTTTGTGTGAATATATTCTCACATACCACAAGACGCAACCCATTGAACACGGCCGCGCGACATCAGATGTGGAATTTTTTTTAAGTTTAAAAATGTGTTGGAGATCATTTGGGCTCTCATTTGAAAACATAACAAAAGCGCAATCACCGTGCTCTCTCCAAAATGCACGTCTCTTCCCCTCTATCAGTTACACAATTGAAGCCATCAATCTCTCCAAAATGTAATCATCCACGATTTCTTCCATGTTCCATATCTATTCAACCTCTACACTGTAGTATAAATCTAAGGTTTCTGAGTGGGTTGTGCAGAAACAAGTTTGAGGCTATTCTCCTCATCGGTTTTTTTATTTATTCATTACCAAGCAAATTATCTTCATTATCTCTGACAAGTGCAAATGGGTTCAAAGAGAACACAATATTCTTCTTCTTCATCATCTTCTTCTAGCGGTCAAGGAGAGGATGTGGTCGATCATACCAAATTTCTGAGTTTGGAATCACAAACAGAGTATTATAGAATCGTAGCCAAAACATTTGTGAAAGAAAGAGGATTCAAGCCTGAGACACAAGATGGTCAGCTGTGTGCAATGATTCAAGAGAGGGGATGGCGTGGATTGATTGCCACTCCTATGCCTATTCCGATGAGTATAGTACGGGAATTCTATGCTAATTCTAAAGTCACCATGAGCAGTATATATGTGGTTAACGGCTTTGAAATAGATTACAGACCACCTGCAATCAGATAAATTTTTGGGTTAACTGCCACACCACCGACTGGGTCTGCTAACTGGGTCACAAGTGCACATTTGGAGACGGACTTGGAATTGGTTATTGTTGAATTGTGCGTGTCTGGCACGAAATGGACCTATAAAGCCATCATGAATCAGCCTCGCATATTTCTAGCGATAGCCCTAAATCAATATGCAAAGGCGTGGAATCTGTTCATTTGTGCAAAGCTTGTCCTTCGTTCCATCAGCATGAAATCACAGCGGAGAGAGCCATAATTCTGTGGGGGTATAATTACGGGCAAGTACATTGACGTGGGCCATCTGATTCACCAAAACATTTTGAAGTATCTACGGGGAAGCACTACGGGGAGTATTCTCCACGCCTCAGTTGTCGCTATGCTATGTGCTCATCAAGGATGCCATTGGGATAATGAGCAAATGCATAACCTAAGCCAAGATATCACACACGCCACCATTGCAAAATTCGAGGATTAGGCATGAGGTGTGCCGCATCCGAGAGGATTATGATTTATTATCCAGCCCACTTTCCTAGAGCCACCACAGCAGCCCTCTCAGACATATGAGGCAGGCCCGTCAACCCAAGTTCCCTTTTCTACTGGTGATCGACAGCTCCGAAGGTTAGAGCGAAATGTCGATGCCATGTACGCCAATTGTTTAGCGTTTGCAACGGGGTTGACGAGGTCATTGGCAGAGGCATTTGCACTACAAGGGACAACGCTTGAGTGGCCTCAGTTCGGGACATCTGTGCCATATCCACCACAAGATTCTCCACCCGCAGAGGGTGGTGCAGCTGAGTATTAGGGGAGTTTTGTTTAACCCTTTACCTTCATTCACTGGGACATTGAATATTATAAGTTTGGGGGTATTGGGGTAGTAGTATAGTGTCATGTAGTATCTGCATGTTAGTTTAGTACTTGCATTTAGTATTTGCATGTTTAGTTTACATTTTGCATGCTTATGTTGCATATAGTAGTTTCTTGTAAAAAAAATTTGTTTATTATGTTAGTATATTTTTAGTTTGCATGTCTCGCAGTTCTAGCTTTATGGAAATTTTTTCTGGCCGATGATGATAGTGAATTTTGAAGGAGTTTTGAGTATTTTGGGATAACATGAGCTGAAATATAATGTTTTACACAATGCAATTCATAATGTTGTTTAAATGCTTTCGGTTGCACGACCTGTTCACAAACACTTGTAGGTATAAGAATTATGTGTTGCATTGCTCGATAGAAAATGTAGTTTTAAAAAAGGGAAATATGTGGAAAGTGAACTTAGACTGTATAAAACATTGATATTCAAATTTTGGGAAAATATGGGTATGCTATGTATAAAAAGAGAAAAAAAAGAAAAATCAAATAGCAATAACATGGAATGAGGCCTAATGGAATGAGGTCTTTCATGGTCTAGGAGTCGTTGGTTGAAAGCTCTCTAAGGGGTAGCAGTATTTGCCTAATGGAATGAGGCATTGCACAGTCATGTGAAAGAAAAAAAAATGAAAAAGAAAAGAAAAATAAAAATAAACACCGCGAAAAAGTGCGAAAATTGCCCTCGTGAGTAGCAATAAAGCAGTTAAGCCCATTGTTGAACCTTAGTTGGTTTCAATATGTTGGAACAGTCTTTGTTGCATAAGTATACATGAGTCTTGATTTAGACTATAATTTTCTGTTTTGAGCAATTTAGCATGTGTATTCTTTGCTTAAATCAAGTTTTGGTGAACACAACACACACACACACACAACATCTCTATAGCATATGTGAACTATCTGAGTGTATGATATTATGCCTATAGTTCAGTTTGAATTTGTATTCTTAAATCTGGATAATTTGTTGAGGCATTTTGGACTAAAATTCTATTATAGCTGGAACAATGTGAAACTAGTTTGCATCATGATGTAGTTGCATATCATGTAGTTCTATTTTCATTGTTTATTAGTATGCATTGTTTGAGGGCAAACAACAGTTCAAGTTTGGGGGTATTTGATAAGTGGGTTTTATACCTACTTATCGGATATCAATTCACGCGAACTATGCCTATCTTAAGTACATTTTAGTGTATTTTTAGTTGCATTTTGTTTATTTTGCATTGCATGTACTTAGAACTCCCTTTGGTGTAAAAGTGCAAGATATGACATAAGTTGGCGATGGTGAGTGGCATGTGATCAATGAAGGCACAACATGAGGAAAAAGTGGAACAAGGAGACTAACCTTGGGTGAACATAAGAATGACTAGCACAAAAGATCGAAAGCGGCGAGGACATAAATAGCAGCAGAAAGAAACCGTAATCTACATCGCAGGTTGCCATGCAATGGCTGCGGTTATAGAGGCTTGAGGACGCGTGCCCGCGCGATCACCCGGATGAGTCAGATTTAGAAGTCGCATACCGCAATGCATGAGAATATTATGGAGGAGTGCGCCCGCAGCGTGATGACCGATATTCTTTGAAATGCTTTTATTTTAATTTTTAATTTTAAGGGTTATGATCGGTTAAAAACAATTATGACTGGTGTCAGACGTATCGTTCAGTAGTTTTTACGTGTTTTTCATATTGGAACTAGGGTTTACACTTGGAGAGTATTCCAACGTGAAACCAATCATAGTTTTCATATTTTCTACTCCTTCTTTGGAATTCAGTATTTGTGGATGCTTTACATTATTTTTGGTGGATATTATTGAGGACTTGCACATTACGTTGGGTTTGTAATCAGCAATTGTGTTTGATCGATTCTTTCTTCTCTCTTTCAATTGTTTGTTTATTGTCCATGTATTGCTTTGATCCCATAATGGCTTTTGGTTCAATCATGAGCTAAACTCCATTATGGGATTCTAATGGAATTTAATATGTTGTTTAATTGAATGCTTGACTGCTGAATTATTTTAAATATCATAAGGAATTTCTATCATGGTTGTTTTGCATGCATGAATGCTTGATCACCATTCGTTTTCAGTACTTGTATGGAATTGACAAATAACATTCGAATATGGATTGTTGTGAAAGCCCCGAATCCGGGCCCCAAATCACCGCGGATCTGGTTCAATCATTCTACTAGTATTGCGGAAGATATAAACATAAATTGTTTATACATTAAACATTATACACTATCCCCAAGGTCGAGTAACCATAACTCACACAATTCATAACTTATCTAACACCTGACATCATTATCTTATAAGACTATTACAAATCTAATCGCGCACATTAACTTTAAGCTGGAACTGTCTTTAACTTTCCTTGTATCCGACACATTCACCTTAATCTGCAATGTTTTATCATGATATAACAAGGGTGAGCATGAAAGTTGCCCAACAAGTTTAAATACAATTGAAGGATATATCATGATTGAAAGAGTCTGAATAACAAGCTGGCTATAATTCACAATGTAGTTATGAATTAGCATGAACAACCTTTGACTGAACAAGTATTAAACATGAACAATATATATCTGGACCAACTGGTAATGAAGGTGATCAGCCTTTCATACCTGACTTATACATAAAAGATGTACATAGTACAATTCTACATGGCAATCAATAATGATTAACCATAAGCATAACTGAATGAAACACTCTTAGTAGAGTTAAGAAAAACAAACTTGCTCATTCCGATGATTGATTAATAGATCACGAAATATAACTTAGCTTTATCCAGAAGACCTAATATGAGATAATACCGATCTCTAAATATTAGAATAATATCATCACAAGATAAAATAACCTTAACACATTATCACATAATCCTATCACCTATACAACACATAAGACTTAGCATCAAGTAAAGACTATTTCAAATTCGAGTTGAACCGACACAATTCTATCATCCCAGCGATTTAATCGGACAATACTCGAGTTTAAGTTCAATTAAACTCTTGCTTAAACACTTAACAATTATCACAGATAATTTTCTAATCAGTCAGAATAATTTTCCATAAGCTCAAAAAAAATTTCAAGCAACTATTATCATTTATCATGATTTTCCAATCATTAAACTCGTATTTAAATGAATTAAATACCACATAATTCCTTAGTCATTAATATTTATTTATTGCTAAACATTAATGAATTACATGCCATAATATCATATCATATTTATAATATCTCAAAATATTTTCAATACATTATTATTTCCTTTAAATGTTTTTAAAGTAATTAAAAACATTAATCAATAAGCGATATTAATATAAATACCACATTATTCCTTGATCATTAACATTTATTTAATATTAAATATTAATGAAAATCATAACATAATATTATAACATAATTATAACATCACAAAGTATTTTTAATATCTTAAAATCATATTTCTATGATTTTTAAACAATCAAATCCATTATCCGATAATCGCTATTAATATTAAAATATTAATATTTTCATAACAAAATATCAAAAGTTATATTTTATAACTCAAAATATTCTTATAACACTTAAATCATTTTTATATAATTTTAAAGCATTAATTCTATTTTTCCATAATTTATCTAATATATTCATTAAATAAACTAATTATCATTAATAATAAATATTAATGAAATTCATCACAAAATATCAAAAGTCATCAAGAATAACTTAAAATATTTTCTAACACCATAATATAATTTTTCATGATTTTTCATGAATTAAAACTATTTTTAAATAATTTATTTAATATTATAATTAAATAAATAAATACCATTTATATTCCAAAATATTAAATATTTTGAAATATACTCAAAATAATTAAAACTATTTTTCAAGCTTTAAAATAATTTTTCGTAATTTACTATGTATTTTTAATAATTAAAACCATTTATTTCTATTTATTTAATAAAAATAATTATTTTTTAATTAAACTGTCGCTAAAAGGCCCTATAATTACGTAACTGTCGGCTATAGGTGTTCTTGAGCTCCAAACCCAGAAAACTGTCAAACGCGAGGGCTAGTTTTGACCACAATTAAAACATTGTTCTTTGTTGCTTTTTAGGTTGGAAATCATACTAAAGTTGTAGTACTTATGTAATACTACAACACTAAACCAAGATCATGGCCATTCCATAACAGATCAGAGAGATCTAAGCTCTCCAAAAACATGTCAGTGCTGTTCTTCAACTATCTTGGTTTAACAGTTTCGAGGGACCTAATTTGGGTCCTTATAACTTGCATTCTATGTTTGTTTTGTGTGATCTGAAGGTTCACACATGTAGTAGAGATGCCAAAAAGAAACTCTAAATTCTCAGATCATCTTATCAACATCACATGTGCAAGATCTATCCGGTCAAACATGCTGTCAGAAAAGTGTTCTTCAAAAATCTGGAAATTTCCAGAATTTGTCAAAACAGACGGTCAACGCATGTTTGACCTTGATTTTCTACTATCCTGTTACATATCTAGGTGATGTAAAGGCTTTAGTATATACACAACATGTCAACCTACAAGGATCAATCACTAACATGGCCAAACAAGCAAACGACAACAAGATTCATGGCCTTCAAAATCTTGTCAGAGCGATCTGGAACAATTCTGGGCTTGCCCAGAAACAGAAACTGTGATCGGTCAACGATGTTTGACCGTTCATATCTTTTGATCTAGAGATGATATGATTCTAATTATTTTTTTAACTTCAAGACCACATAACAGACTACATGGTACAAGCTTTAAACATCAAAAACACTTATCAGGCTGAGATCTACAGCCTCTGACATTAGTTGTCAGAGAACAAAAATGACATTTTCCAGATTTTGAAAAACATAAATTTCGAGCACTTTGATGTTATGGATCTAATATTTACCAACCCAGATTATCAATTGACACCCTATTACACAACCTTGAACAATCAATTTCAACAAATAACATAAAATCAGAGGATTTCTAAAATTAGGGTTTTCATACCTTTTATCTATGATTTTTTTTATTCTGACTCCTTGAATCTGTTCTTGGAAAACTGACTACGGATATTAGCTTATCTTACCACTCTCTCTCACTTCAAATCTCAAATTTTAAAGAGAGGATGACTTGGTGAAAAATGAAACTAAAGTGGCTCTTTCTCTTTCTTTAGTTATTTATAAAGTTGATTGCAAATTGGAAATGGCTGATTCAAGGGGCTGATAATTGATGATTAAAGCAACTTTCTAGACCACATGGCTAGCCTAAAGTTGTTCACCAACTATAAGTAGGGTTAGATCTACACTCCACCCCATTAAAATATAAAGAAGGGTAGTTTGGTCTTTTTACTCATAAGGTACAAGGCAACTTGGTAATTTCCCATAACTACTAGGTTTTAACCCTTAGGGTTTAGGGGTTGAGCCCTTAAGAAAAAATAAATTTCTAGGATTTCCAATTTAAGTTTTCAAAATAAAAATTTATATTTCTAAATTATAATTAGGATTTGATAATTATATTACAATTTCCTAATCATAAATTAAGCTTGCCAATTAGGATTATTATTCCCTAAATAAATTTTCTAATTTAGCAATTAGGATCATAATTGGTCACTAGAATTTATAACCCATTAATTAGGATTTTACATAGAAAATAATCTTTCAAATTTAGAAATTAGGTTTCCTAATTTAGATTAGGGTTTCTAATTTGAGAAAGCTTACTAATCTCATTCAAGCTTGCTAATTAGGGTTAAAGCTTCCTAATTAACATTACACTCTATAAACTAATAATTAGGTTTTCTCTAATTGCATGTTAGGGTTTCTTACATTAGAAATTAGGGCTTTCCAAATAAATCTATTAGGGTTATCCCTAATTATACTTACAATTAATAACATAGAAACTCTATACTTATCTTCTAGCTTCCCATTTAGGGTTTTAATATCCCGAATTAGGGTTACGGGTTCTCGAACTGTAATTAGGGTTTCCATAGCCGGTAATAGGATTTTCTAATAAGCACTTAGGGTTTCAAGTAATTCATTAGGGTTTCCCTAATAAATTTATAATTAATAACGTTAAACCTTATATATAGCATTGCATTCCCAATCTAGTGTTTTTAATATCCGAATTAGGGTTTCGGATTCCCGGAACTGAAACTAGGGTTTCCAGAATCGATTTCTAGGTTTTCTTATTAGACGTTAGGGTTTTATAACTAAACGTTGTCGTTCTTAATGTAAACTTAGGGTTTGTTACAGATATAATTTATCTGGTCAACCCATAACCCTTAACCACATTCTGAACACATACATAATCATAAACACAAAACATATTCACATAAATCCTTAATCCTGAATAATTCACCTAATCCTTCACAGAAATTTTGAAATCCTCAAAATTCCTTCTCAATAACATCAAACGCATACACTTATTTCCTATCTAGGTCTAATATTTGACCTTAAATCAATCATTTAAGATTTTGTAAAATTGTCTAAATTCTTGGGTTGTCACATTCACCCCTCCTTATAAGAATTTCGTCCCCGAAATTCACCTTACACCTTACACCAAATAGCTTACACCATTCACACATATCAAATGCTACCCAATACACCACTCACAAGAGTAAAAGGTTTAAAATTGTGCTGAGGGGTCATATAGACCATGAACACATAGATTTAACGGTATTCATACCGCAAAACTATACATTACTTGGTCTGTTTACAATCACAAAGAAGGTAAACTACCATTACTAGTACTTTAGGTGATTAGCCTATCGTACTCTTTACGCCATGCAGCATTATTAATCATGTTTAGCGAATATTTACGCTACTAGATTGGATTATTTATCCAAACATTATCGTTCACCTCAGTCTTATCATAGGATTCCGCACCAAAATAATTTGGTTCGGGAAAATTCTTTCAATGAACACTTAGAGTTTTCATAACATTAGTCTAGCTGAATCAAATAGCCTAGACTCATATCGATAATTCAATTCAATCGAATTATTTAGGTGTAGCCAAACCCCGTTGGCAAATTAAACTTTTTGAAAACATTTTCGAGAATGGCGTCATGATGCCGTACTGTATTAACAGTCCGTTTGAGGATGCTGTCATTGCATGAATTTGTCATAACACATCATACAATAGTGGAACAACGACTTCAGGTCAAATTCACACTAAGTATTCTTGTATTTACAACTCCATCACATTTTATATCTCTCGCTTTTGAGTTACATGGTACATGAGTGATAATTAAAAACAAATATTGATATTTCAAATCATTTGCGTCTAGCTGAAATAAGTAGCATAGACTGTACTTTAAACCGTTTCAAAAATGGTTACGAGTCTACAATTTTTTTTTTAAAAGGCACATAGTGCATATTTAGCTTGATGTCAAAAATTTGAAGTTTAGCATAGCTAGGAGTTTAGGAAAACCTAATGCCTCCACTAACAATCATTTGCTTAAACATTCTATCTGTTCCTATAATCCTTAACACTCCGTTCACACAAACTATACCCAGTTCATAAAACCACACTTATGAGTTCATTAACTGCCACAATCATATGAGTTTAAGAACTTACCCTAGTCAGACCTTTGGCGTCCATTCGCTGAGGGGTTCATAAATATTTCATATAACTATGAGTCAAGAATGTCACATAAGTATGAGTTTTAAGAACTCGTACTTAACCTTATATTCTCTACCTATGACCTATCTATTTGTTATACACATGGGAAAGGAATCACCCTCTTAACATGCATATAGCAAATAGAGCGACACAACATTTCAATGATTATCAATGTCAGAAACTAAGTGGTTTTTACACCAAGTACAATTCCCCGCCCATAACAAGGAATCATACAACTCAACTACTAACATGAGTCATCAATTGAAATCCCCACCTAATCTTAACCCGCATTCACAATACGAATTTTATTTAATTCGTATTCATAATTCATAACTCTTTCATGAGTTTTCATAGTACAACTTACACACAACATCTTGCTGTAACTTTCCAATCATCAGATTGATTCTTCTCCATACTATAACCTTATCAGATCACGGGGTGACCTCATCGTATATATTACAATTCATTTCTATATCTTGATCGTTTTGTTTTACGATCTCCTATCCCTGCACTTTCTGTCTTTTAGACTCGATATATCCACTTTCTATACTTGGTACACATCGAGTCTCTAATAGTTTCAATATGGTACGCTGAGTGGTTTCCCACAAACAACCAACAAACTAGGTTCTGAGTTTCTAGTTTGTATATACCTCCGCTCTATGAAGGAATCGTTTAGCCCAGATACCATACATCAACTTTTAAAGAGTACAATTGTACCATACTTAAATATAACTTTTTGATTCTTAACTTCTTTATCAGAGTTAGGGAACTCCGTATCTTTATAACTCTCCGAGATTCGTCTTTGAATCTTACCGACACACTAACTCTATGTGAGTTAGATCTTATCCTAATCATTGCGGTTATTAGTCTAAGGTAACTCTACCCTAGGTTTATAACCAAAAGCTTTGATACCAACTGTGAGAGCCCCGAATACGGGCCCCAAATCACCACGGATCCGATTCAATCATTCTACTACTATTGCGGAAGATATAAACATAAATTGTTTATACATTAAATATTATACACTATCCCCAAGGTCGAGTAACCATAACTCACACAATTCATAACTTATCTAACACCTGACATCATTATCATACAAGACTATTACAAATCTAATCATGCACATTAACTTAAAAGTCGGGCGTCTTTAACTTTCCTTGTATCCGAGCATTCACCTTAATCTGCAATGTTTTATCATGATATAGCAAGGGTGAGCATGAAAGTTGCCCAGCAAGTTTAAATACAATTTAAGGATATATCATGATTGAAAGAGTCTGAATAACAAGCTGGCTATAATTCACAATGTAGTTGTGAATTATCATGAACAACCTTTGACTGAACAAGTATTAAACATGAACAATATAAATCTGGACCAACTGGTAATGAAGGTGATCAGCCTTTCATACCTGACTTATACATACAAGATGTACAGAGTACAATTCTACATGACAATCAGTAATGATTAACCATAAGCATAACTTAATGAAACACTCTTAGTAGAGTTAAGAAAAACAAACTTTCTGTTAAGTTGATTACTGAGTCTGAAATATAACTTAGCTTTATCAGAAGACCTAATGAGATAATACCGATCTCCAAATATTAGAATAATATCATCACAGTATAAAATAACCTAAACACATTATCACATAATCCTATCAGTCTATACAACACATAAGACTTAGCATCAAGTCAGACTATTTCAGTCCGAGTTGGAACTGACACAATTCTATCATCCCGACGATTTAATCGGACAATACTCGAGTTTAAGTTCAATTAAACTCTTGCTTAAACATTTAACAATTATCATAGATAATTTTCTAATCAGTCAGAATAATTTTCCATAGGCTCATAAAAATTTTCAAGTAACTATTATTATTTATCATGATTTTCCAATCATTAAACTCGTGTTTAAATGAATTAAAAACCACATAATTCCTTAGTCATTAATAATTATTTATTGCTAAACATTAATGAATTACATGCCATAATATCATATCATATTTATAATATCTCAAAGTATTTTCAATACATTATTATTTCCTTTAAATGTTTTTAAAGTAATTAAAACATTAATCAATAAGCGATATTAATATAAATACCACATTATTCCTTGATCATTAACATTTATTTAATATTAAATATTAATGAAAATCATAACATAATATTATAACATAATTATAACATCACAAAGTATTTTAATATCTTAAAATCATATTTCTATGATTTTAAACAATCAAATCCATTATCATTTTTAACATCACAAAGTATTTTTAATATCTTAAAATCATATTTCAATCATATTTTATATATAATTTTAAAGCATTAATTCTATTTTTCCATAATTTATCTAATATATTCATTAAATAAACTAATTATCATTAATAATAAATATTAATAAAATTTATCACAAAATATCAAAAGTCATCAAGAATAACTTAAAATATTTTCTAACACCATAATATAATTTTTCATGATTTTTCATGAATTAAAACTATTTTAAATAATTTATTTAATATTATAATTAAATAAATAAATATCATTTATATTCCAAAAATATTAAATATTTTCGAAATATACTCAAAGTAATTAAAAACTATTTTTCAAGCTTTAAAATAATTTTTCAGAATTTACTATGTATTTTTAATAATTAAAAACCATTTATTTCTATTTATTTAATAAAAATAATTATTTTCTAATTAAACTGTAGCTAAAGGGCCCTATAGCGACAGAACCGTGGCTATAGGTGTTCTTGAGCTCCAAACCCAGAAAACTGTCAAACGCGAGGGGCTAGTTTTGACCACAATTAAAACATTGTTCTTGTTGCTTTCTAGGTTGGAAATCATAATAAAGTTGTAGTACTTATGTAATTTTACAACACTAAACCAAGATCATGGCCATTCCATAACAGATCAGAGAGATCTAAGCTCTCCAAAAACCTGTCAGAGCTGTTCTTCAACTATCTTGGTTTAACAGTTTCGAGGGACCTAATTTGGGTCCTTATAACTTGCATTCTATGTTTGTTTTGTGTGATCTGAAGGTTCACACATGTAGAAGAGATGCCAAAGAGAAACTTTAAATTCTCAGATCATCTTATCAACATCACATGTGCAAGATCTATCCAGTTAAACATGCTGTCAGAAAAGTGTTCTTCAAAAATCTGGAAATTTCCAGAATTTGTCAAAACAGACGGTCAACGCATGTTTGACCTTGATTTTCTACTATCCTGTTACATATCTAGGTGATGTAAAGGCTTTAGTATGTACACAACATGTCAGCCTACAAGGATCAATCACTAACATGGCCAAACAAGCAAACAACAGGAAGATTCATGGCCTTCAAAATCTTGTCAGAGCGATCTGGAACAATTCTGGGCTTGCCCAGAAACAGAAATTGTGATCGGTCAACGATGTTTGACCGTTCATATCTTTTGATCTAGAGATGATATGACTCTGATTAATTTTTCAACTTAAAGACCACATAACAGACTACATGGTACAAGCTTTAAACATCAAAAACACTTAACAGGATGAGATCTACAGCCTCTGACATTAGTTGTCAGAGAACAAAAATGACATTTTCAAGATTTTGAAAAACTTAAATTTCGAGCACTTTGATGTTATGGATCTAATATTTACCAACTCAGATTATCAACTGACACCCTATTACACAACCTTGAACAATCAATTGCAATAAATAACATAAAATCAGAGGATTTCTAAAATTAGGGTTTTCATACCTTTTAGCTATGATTTTTTTTTTTATTCTGACTCCTTGAATCATTCTTGGAAAACCCGACTCACGATATTAGCTTATCTTACCACTCTCTCTCACTTCAAATCTCGAATTTTAGAGAGAGGATGACTTGGTGAAAAATGAAACTAAAGTGGCTCTTTCTCTTTCTTTAATTATTTATAAAGTTGATTGCAAATTGGAAATGGTTGATTCAAGGGGCTGATAATTGATGATTAAAGCAACTTTCTAGACCACATGGCTAGCCTAAAGTTGTTAACCAACTACAAATAGGGTTAGATCTACACTCCACCCCATTAAAATATAAAGAAGGGTAGTTTGGTCTTTTTACTCATAATGTACAAGGCAACTTGGTAATTTCCCATAACTACTAGGTTTTAACCCTTAGGGTTTAGGGTTTGAGCCCTTAGGAAAAAATAAATTTCTAGGATTTCCAATTTAAGTTTTCAAAATAAAATTTATATTTCTAAATTATAATTAGGATTTGATAATTATATTACAATTTCCTAATCATAAATTAAGCTTGCCAATTAGGATTATTATTCCCTAAATAAATTTTCTAATTTAGCAATTAGGATCATAATTGGTCACTAGAATTTATAACCCATTAATTAGGATTTTACATAGAAAATAATCTTTCAAATTTAGAAATTAGGTTTCCTAATTTAGATTGGGTTTTCTTATTTACCAGTAAAGCTTACTAATCTCATTCAAGCTTGCTAATTAGGGTTAAAGCTTCCTAATTAACATTACACTCTATAAGCTAATAATTAGGTTTTCTCTAATTGCATGTTAGGGTTTCTTACATTAGAAATTAGGGCTTTCCAAATAAATCTATTAGGGTTATCCCTAATTATACTTACAATTAATAACATAGAAACTCTATACTTATCTTCTAGCTTCCCATTTAGGGTTTTAATATCCCGAATTAGGGTTACGGGTTCTCGAACTGTAATTAGGGTTTTCATATGGCCATTAATAGGATTTTCTAATAAGCACTTAGGGTTTCAAGTAATTCATTAGGGTTTCCCTAATAAATTTATAATTAATAACGTTAAACCTTATATATAGCATTGCATTCCCAATCTAGGGTTTTTAATATCCGAATTAGGTTTTGATTCTTTAAGCTGAAACTAGGGTTTCCAGAATCGATTTCTAGGTTTTCTTATCAGACGTTAGGGTTTTCTAACTGAACGTTGTCGTTCTTAATATAAACTTTGGGTTTGTTACAGATATAATTTATCTGGTCAACCCATGACCCTTAACCATATTCTGAACACATACATAATCATAAACACAGAACATATTCACATAAATCCTTAATCCTGAATAATTCACCTAATCCTTCACAGAAATTTTGAAATCCTCAAAATTCCTTCCCAATAACATCAAACGCATATTTGCTATCTAGGTCTAATATTTGACCTTAAATCAATCATTTAAGATTTTGTAAAATTGTCTAAATTCTTGGGTTGTCACAATTGTAATCATGATAGCATGCGTATATGGGGATGTTTTGCATAGCTTTGTATTTCGTGAACCAGATAGACATATACTGTTTCATCGTATGAGTTAAAATAAGGGCTTGTGCTTAAATTCAATATGGTTGCAATTTCGCATAGACATATAGTGATTTTGGTTATATTGATGATTACATGGTGTCTATCGCATGTGGATACTGTGTAACTAGGTCATAGTACATTGAAAAATGGCTATGTCTATATTAGTGTCCTTGGCTACTTTCCTGTGGTATGTAAACAATCTTGCATGATGGTGGTAATTAGATGAAGTATTAAATTAAGTTAGGATCCCATTATTTCCAGATTTGATTCATAACTGTATTATTCTTGATTTAGTCGTTATTTGCAATTAGAATAATTCACAATTATAATCTTTAGTTTAAGCATATAAAATATAGTGATTTAATTGATGCATAGTGGTTCAAATTAGACAATTTTCCTTGTGGATCGATACTCGACTACTCTGTATTACTTGTTGATGCATGTATACTTGCATGAGTTAGAGCTCTTTTGTTAGAACTAAAAAAGAGGCAACAATTGTAAATGTGGTGAAAGAGTTTTATGCAAATGCTGAGGGCGCTATACATGGCATTTGTGCGAGGTAAACATGTGTCATTCAGTCCAGAGGCCATAAATGAATACTACAGCCTGCGAGTCCCTGCCACATGCCAGTATACTCAGCTGTGTGACAGTAGTGCTATGACCAAATTTTGACTGAGATATCTAAGTTTGGCACTGTTTGGGTTAAGGCAAGAACGGGTGGCCCTATCTTCTTAAGCAAGGACTTGACCCGTTACGGCAAAATCCGGTATGCATTTTTATGCGTGAAGCTTTTTCCTTTAATGCATATCAGTGAGGTGACCAAGGAGAAAGTGTTACTAATTTATGCCATTGTAAAAGATTTCAACATAAACATCGCTCCATCATTAGTTTTTCTATTCTCTGTTATCTGCGAGGGCCATTCTCCGGCAGCCTGCCACACTCATCCCTTATATGTCGGTTGTGCATGCAAGCATGTGTTTGATGGTCTGGGGATGAGCCTGTACAACAGCCTCTCCAACTGTTAGACTCCCAAATGATTACACGATACACTGTCTGGCCTGAAGGCGAGTCTCATTCAAGAGGTGTCAATTTCATATTTCCAGAGGCTTTTGAGGAAGAAGAAGATGCTGAGGACACCTCGAATGATGATGAGTTCCGAGTCGATGAGATAACTGGAGAGCAAGAGACTGAGGGGAGTAGCAGGACATTAAAGTATATGTTTAGCAATCAATTTTGCAATCTTCAACGACAGATGGATAAACGAGATAAAGATGTGAATAGGAAGATGTCCCGACTGGCAGCGAGGCATGACCATATGTTCAATGCCATGAACACATCATTTGCCTCTTTGAATGCATCCTTACAGAGTTTAAATCCAGCCGATGCTGCCCAGTTCTAATTCCACCAGCCTGAACCTATACCTCAATATCCACCATTAGATTCAGATACAGAAGAGCGCTGAGTGTTTGTGCCATGACCACCATCGCCACCATCACCTCAAGCTTAGCTGATTTCAGGGAAGTCCTCTTGTGGTTACTGTTATATTTTTACACTGAGGGCATCGTAATTGCTAAGTTTGGGGGATTTTAGTTTAGTTATTTGTTGCATGTTTAGTTTGTACTATTTATTTGTTTAATTTGCATATGTTGTCATGTTTAGTTTAGGTTCATTATGTTTGTATTCATGTAGTATAACTGCATAGTAGTTTATCATAGTAGTGTAGTATTGTAAATAGTTTTTTATAATTAGTTTCTTATTCTGTTATTCTTATTTTGTTATTATTAAAAAATGGAAAAATTGAAAAATATTAGTTAGTTTATTATGTTTATTTCATTTAGTTCATTTTGCATGTTTCTAGCTGTTAGATAGTTACAGTCTATTTTGGCCAATAATGAGATTGGAATTGAGTAGACAAGTGTAGTGTTGTCTATTAGAGTTTTGATGTGATTTCCTGTTATGAATTGAATCTTTTTCTGTTTGATACTGGTATAATAAGGTTAGCACAGTAAAAACAACTTTGTTGACTGATTAAATCTAAATTGATACATAATGGAACTCTAAAGGATAATGCTAGTATGAATGAAAGAATGACGTGAATAGGCAGTGATGGCTAAAGTTAGACTAGAACCTAAGTTTGGGGGAAAATTTGAGGTATATAAGCTATATTAAAAAAAAATATGAATAAACACCATGGCTAGTATAGTTTCATGGCCTTTGTTACTTTAGTAAGTAAGCCCGAGGGGATTGTCTTTACACCTAGCGCCTTAACGTCTTAATTGGTTTGGGAGTCGTTCGTCGAAAGCTCACTAAGGTAGCATTGAAAAGCCTAAGAGAATTATGTGACGCCCCCAAAATAGGTATAAATCACCCATCTTGAGTCGCCAAATACATGGTACAAAAATCAAATATAACTTTATTATACAACAGTCGTGTAAAATACGACAAAACATAATCTAAGAGTTTTAATAAGAATATTGTCATCTAGACAATATCCACACTCAATGGAGTCCTCATTTCATTTATTGTAACACTATTTAACAGAATAGTGAGGATTACTAATGCTATCATCTAGACCGTCACTCCGTTCCCCGACTAGTCCCGGCTACGTTCTCATTTCCTGAAGAGAACAGTGAAAGAAAGGGTGAGCTCAACTAGCCCAGTAATAAATATTATGACTAAGATAATGCAGAATAAATTATCATTAGCCTTCAACAGTGTTAAACTGATAAAATATAATAAACATCAAGTTTAACTGCAGCGAAACAAGCAATCCATTAGATGAGTCAAGTAGAGAATAAAATCTACTATCTTCTATGATTTAAAAGGTTTTTCATAACTTTTATCGCTGAGACTCAGCTTAATAAATAAATCACATCATCCCTACACTACGACCAAGGATATTCATTAGTATCACGACCACAAATTATCCATGCACTACGGGCCAAGGATATTCGTGTATTCATCAATGGTCATGATCATGCCAACAACTATCCATCAATGCACTACGGGCCAAAGAGGACTTTTACCACATCATTTGTAACATTACGGTAATGCTTATACCGATTAATCCCTGGTCATAATCATACCAAGTCCATCTATGCACTACAGGCCACAGATGACTTTCAACGGAATATAAACATGAGGATGATGACAATGATATAAGAATTCAATAAAACAAGTTCAAGAATTAATTTATCCAGGAACAAATAACGTCCAAATCGTCAACATGATACTTCTTTGTAGAGTAAAATTCAAGAATGCTCAGAAGAATATTTCCATGAAAAGATACTGGATGAAGCGCAAATATCAAGGATATTCCACTAATTTCATGGAGTATAGAAGTCAAAGCTTAAATCAACTAAGTATAATAACGAATGGAATAACAAAAGAATTCACTAAGCATGCGATGATAGCATGCATTGCAGACGGGTTATTCCAATGAGTAATAATAAATAATGGAACCAGGTCATGCGTAAACGCACAGATAGGATATTCCAACAGAATAATAAATAATGGAACCAGGTCATGCATAAAGCACAAACAAGATGTTCCCACATAATGATAAATAATGGAACCAGGTCATGCGTAAAGCACAGACAGGATGTTCCAACAGAATGATAAATAATGGAATAATAGAAGAATTTCACCATGTATGCAATACTTCGCATAGACATGTTATTCCAACATAATAATAAAGAATGAAATAACAAAAGTTCTCTTCATGAATACAAAAGAAATAATACCCCTTACCTTAGAAAACCGGATCTTTGGAATATTGGAAAAGAGGACTTCTCTTCTTCTTTCTCTCTATAATTTCTCTCTATAATAATTGCTCTGAAGCTTTTGTGAATTGGTGAGAAATGAAGAAAGAATGAGCTTCTATTTATAGGAAAATATAGTTTCGATAATTGCACGTTTTGGGGCTCGAAATATTATAGTATAATACCTTCCTCTTTTTCTTCATTTTTAATTTAGTCCTGCAAGTATTATCAAACTTGCACCACCTCCGCTAATAGTAAATAATTTGAATTAATAGTTCATTCATGTGACTCAATAGTATAATCATGTGAAAAAACTAATTACAGTATAATATCTTCAACTCTACCTCCATTTTTAATTTAGTCATGCAAGTATTATCAATCTTGCACCACGTCCCCTAATAGTACATGAATGTGAATCAATAGTAAACACATGTGAACAAATAGTTATAAGCATGTGAAATAATAGCAATTAATTGCTCATTTATTCGGTTAATTACCCGATTGGTCAACATAACCTCCAGACATCAATTATTATCGAAATAAATGTCGATTTCCACTAACACTAATAATCCCAACACAATGGAACTATCAATTTCATCTTTAATCAAAACAACTTATTCATCATTAATATTATAACTCACAATATTTAACAACCAGGTCGCTCCCAGGAAAGAGGGGGCTTTCTGATAAGGATTTCTCCTTATTGGCGCGCAATTAGGTGACCAAACCTCTCCTTGATAGAACTTCTAAACATTGTCAATATTGAAAATAATAATATGAATAACTTTGTCGTCTCAATTATTGATTTAATAATAATAAATATTATACATATGATACTGTGACAATAATTGAATCAATAATATGAGAGATATGATGCATCGATTACTATAGCAATAATTGAGTATAACTTAATGACTTCTCACGTAAGCATCAATAATCAATATCGTTTACTACTATGCAACCACGCATATTACTGTACTTTATTACAGGGTAGTTCAACAGTTTTAACGGTAACACTTTCGCCGTTATTTTTATAAAAAGATAATTCTGTCATTTTCTAACTACGACAATACCTCCGTTGTGGGGTCCACCAATGATTGTGTCATCGTACGAATATTCCCAGTTAAAACGAATATTCCCCGACCAATCGAATATTATATAACCACTTGTTTACTTTGTAAAATTTGTAAATATTACCCACAACTATAACATTATATCAAATCCACACCATAATATTCAAAAATATATTTCGAGAAAATTATTCTTTATTCATAAAAGTTGGGGTCTTACAACCTCCCCTTCTTATGAAATTCCGTCCTCGAAATTAGGGTACGTACCTGGTATATCGAAGAGGTGAGGATACCTTGATTTCATTTCAGATTCTAACTCCCAGGTCATTTCCTAAACAACGTGGTTTCTCCACAAAACCTTTACTTGAGGTATAACTTTAGAGCGTAGAATATGATCCTTCTTATCCAAGATTTTAACAGATAACTCTTCATACGTTAAATCTTCCTCTATCTCGTCTGGTTCTAATTCAATAACGTGGTTCGGGTCTTTCACATATTTACGTAACATAGATATGTGAAAAACGTTATGAACACGAGACATACTTGGCGGTAATGCGAGTCTATAGGCCACAGTTCCTACTCAATTGAGGATTAAAAATGGGCCAATGAATCGAGGGTTGAGCTTTCCTCTCTTTCCAAATCTCGTAACTCCCTTCCATGGAGCAACACGTAACAACACATGATCTTCAATATCGAATTCCACGTCATTTCAATGAAGATCATCATAACTCTTTTGTCGATCTTCTGAGGTTTTTATACTTTGTCGGATCGTTTGAATCTTTTTCGTAGTCATACGTACCAACTCTGATCTCAACAACGTTGCTTCACCCACATCATCCCAGCATACTGGAGAATGACACTTTCTTCCGTACAAAGCCTCAAATGGAGCCATGCCAATACTTGTTTGATAACTGTTGTTGTAGGAAAACTCCACCAATAGTAAGAACTTGTCCCAACTTCCTTTGAAGTCAAGGACACAGAGTCTTAATAAATCTTCAAGACTTTGAATAGTCCTCTCGACCGCCTCTGTCTCGTCGAGGATGATATCTGAGAGCTAAATCGTAAATCCGTGCCCGTAGCTTTTTGCAAACTAACCCAAAATCTTGAAGTGAATCTTGGGTCTCGATCAGAAACTATGGATACCGGCATACCATGCAGTCTTATAATCTCATTTATGTATATACGATCAAGACGTTCAAGTGTATAAGTTTCTCGTATAGGTAGAAAATATGCAGACTTGGTCAATCTATCAACAATGACCCAAATTGCATCTATGCCTTGAGAAACCTTGGGAAGACCAGTAACGAAATCCATGGTAATGTGCTCCCACTTCCATTTTGGAATTTCAAGTGGTTACAATGGACCTTTTGGTACTTGATGCTCCGCCTTGACTCATTGACAGGTTAAACTCCTTGAAATAAACTCCGCTATCTCTCTCTTTATATTGCTCCACCAAAATATATGTCGAAGATCATGATACATTTTGGTACTCCCAGGATGGATTGCAAACGGTGTGTTGTGCGCCTCCATCATGATTTTATACTTTAAATCAGGGTTGTTAGGAACACAAAGTCTGGAGTTGACTTGAAGTATTCCTTCTTCATCGATTCTTGCTTCCGGCATAGCACCTTCTTGCACTTTCTTCCTCATACGCATCAGCTCCAGGTCTGTAGCTTGAGCAACTTTAACTTTATCGATTAAAGTCGGTTCTACTCGTATATGTGCCATTATCACGTGGGTCATTGGAGTCTTTAACTCTATCTCCATCCTTTGTAAGTCATATAAAATGGGCCTTTGCGTTAACAATAATGCACTCATACCCGCATATGATCTTCTACTCAATGCATCAGCTACTACGTTCCCTTTTCCATGATGGTATTGAATGGTATGATCGTAATCTTTCTAAAATTCAAGCCATCGTCGTTGCCGCATGTTGAGTTCCTTTTGAGTGAAGAAATGTTTGAGGCTTTTATGATCTGTATAGATCTCCACCTTCTCTCCATACAGGTAATGCCTCCAAATCTTAAGCACAAAAACGACTGTTGCCAACTCTAGATCATGAGTAGGATAATTCCTCTCATATTCTTTGAGTTGTCGTGAGGCATAGGCTATGACTTTCCCATGTTGCATGAGAACACATCCTAACCTTTTGCACCGAAGCATCATCATGAGATGACAAATCCCTCTCGAGCCGGATGGTATTATCGGAACATGTCTTTGAAATGAGTCTCCTCTTGAGTTCTTGAAAACTCTTCTCACATTCCTCGCTTCCAACCAAATTTTTTATCTTTCGAGTCGGTGAGTTAATGGAGTAAGCGATTCGAGAAAACCCTTCTGAATCTCCAATAATAACCATGCTAAGCCGAGAAAGCTACGCATTTTGGCCATCGATTTAGCTTGCTCTTCAGCCTTTGAATTGCATCAATCTTTGTCTGCAAAGCAGATATCCCATGATTTGATATCACGTGCCCAAGGAATGCAACTTCCTCAAGCCGTAACTCGCATTTTTCAACTTGGCATATAGCTTGTTTTCACGAAGCTTTTGGAGTATCGACCTCAAGTGTTGCTCATGGTCTTCACGGGTTTGGAATATATGAGGATGTCATCAATAATAGCGACCACAAAGTGATCCAAATATTCCTTGAATACTCGGTTCATCATATCTATGAAGGCAGCAAGAGCATTAGTCAATCCAAAAGACATGACTAAGAATTCATAATGCCCGTACCGAGTTCTGAAAGCAGTCTTTGGAATGTCATCAGTTTTAATCTTCAACTGATGATATCTGGAATGAAGATCAATCTTTGAAAAGAATTTGACGCCTTGCAAATGGTCAAATAGGTCATCAATGCGAGGTAACGGGTACCTATTTTTGATGGTGACATGATTCAACTCCCGATAATCAATACAAAGTCGCATACTTCCATCTTTCTTCTTCACGAATAGAACAGGAGCACCCCAAGGAGACGTACTAGGACGAATGAAACCGATGTCTAACAATTCCTGCAATTGAGTCTTTAGCTCCTGAAGTTCAATAGGAGCCATTCGATAGGGGGCTTTAGAAATGGGTTTTGTACCGGGTTCAAGGTCGATAAAAAATTCAATTTCACACTCTGGGTGTAGGCCAGGAAGTTCTTTAGGGAATACGTCAGGAAATTTATTAACAATAGAAATATCTTTCAAATCTGATGTATTTTTGTTTAAATCTATGACATGAGGTAAGAAAGCTTGACATCTGTTTTTCAATAAACGAATAGCTTTATGGCTTGAAATGACCGTGATTGATTTTAATGGTTTGGTTGCTTAAATTCGCATAATAGGTTTATTAGGAATATGAAAGCTAACAACCTTACGAAAATAATTAATTTTAGCATGATGAGTAGTTAACCAATCAATCCCTAGAATCACGTCAAATGCAAGTATTTTTAAAGAAATAAGATCGATAAGTAACGTCAAGATTACCGATTTGAATCAAAAAAGACTTATAAACAGTGGATGTAATGAAGGTTTCTCCCAACGGAGTTTCAACCGATAAGTCAAAGTCTAATTTCTCTGGAGTCAAATTTAAACGTTGAGCGCAAGTAGGAGAAATAAAAAAATGGGTAGAACCGGTATCAAATAAGGTATAAACTTCGCTAGAGTTTATGATAAGCTTACCCGTGATGACCTCGTTCGGGTTCCTTGCTTTCTGGGAGGTTACGACAAACGCTTTCCCTTGAACTACCGGCTTTGACTTTTCTGGGATGACCTTCGGTGCCTCTATCCCAGCTGGACATGTCTTTGGTGCACGATAAAATCAAGCTAGATGACCTTCTCTTCCACAATTATAACACGCTTTGGACTGCATCGCGCAGTTTGGACTGATATGTCCCTCCCCTCCGCATTTGAAGCTTATGATAGGTGGTCGTTCTCCTTCCTTAACAACGGATGTTGGTGCTGACGTCTTTCCATCATTGTTGAATCTCTTTTTCTTGAAATGTACATTTTTACTGTCTTGGCCATGATTACCACCGAAGTGTTTACCATTTCTGGCATGTTGATTCCCTCCACGTTTGTTGTCACCGCTTCGATGACTTCTACCACTGGTATTATCATTTTGTCGGCTGCTTTCTCTTGGTTGAGTTGACTCGTTATCGCGCTCCAATAACTGAGCCCTATTAACAACATCTGAATACAAACACAGTTTGTGAGAAATTAAGTATTGACGTATCTCGGGTTTTAAACCTCTTAGAAACATCCGCGTCATTCTCTCCTCATTATAAACCAAGTGAGACGCAAACTGGGACAACTCGGCAAACATAGCTTCGTACTGTGACACGGTCATATTGTTCTGCTCCAAACTTGATGAACTCTACCTCTTTCATGTGACGAATACTTTCGGGAAAGTACTTGTCATTAAATAGTTCTTGGAACTTCTCCCAAGACATCTTCGGTCGCGCAAAAGTTAACACGCTTTACCGATTCCCACCAAGATGTCGCCTCCTCGCAACATAAAGGTGGCAAATGGAACCTTTTGCTCCTCAGAACATCCTAAAACATTAAAAATATCTTGGTGATCTACTTTATCCATGCTTTCGCCTTAAGTGTTTTTGGCTCTCCAATAAACTCCGGTGGTCCCAGCTCCTTGAACTGTTTAACGGTGACCGTCCGAGAGTTTCCAGTGTTTCCACCTACATTTTGGACAGGAGCCGCTCTCGCCTGATGTTGCATGAATTGCATAAAGCCTCTGAACATTCCATCGTTCATCATTTGGTCAGTGTTTTTGTTTGCATGAGAATTGTCGCCTTCCTGATGCACATTATCCAGATTATTGATCTGTGGAGACTTAACGGTCTCCTGTGCTCCATTGTTATTCTCAACATTATCGGATGTCATTTTCAAATACTGCCACAAAACAAGGGTTAATTGACATGTCACATATTATCCCTATACTCTGACCGACAAAATAAATACCAAATAAACTTAGGTAGGTCATACTAGTGAAGGAATTCCCCGTCTCTCCCCTCCTAGTTCTTGTCTCACATCTCAGCCAGGGATCATATCCCTAAGCTTTGATACCAATTGTGACGCCCCTAAAATAGGTATAAATCACCCATATTGAGTCGCCAAATATATGGTACAAAAATCAAATACAACTTTATTATACAACAGTCGTGTAAAATACGACAAAACATAATCTAAGAGTTTTAATAAGAATATTATCATCTAGACAATATCCACACTCATTGGAGTCCTCATTTCATTTATTGTAACACTATTTAATAGAATAGTGAGGACTACTAATGCTATCATCTGGACCGTCACTCCGTTCCCCGACTAGTCCCGGCTACGTTCTCATTTCTTGAAGAGAACAGTGAAAGAAAGGGTGAGCTCGACTAGCCCAGTAATAAATATTATAACTAAGATAATGCAGAATAAATTATCATTAGACTTCAACAGTGTTAAACTGATAAAATATAATAAACATCAAGTTTAACTGCAGCAGAACAAGAAATCCATTAGATGAGTCAAGCAGAGAATAAAATCTACTATCTTCTATGATTTAAATGGTTTTTCATCACTTTTATCGTTGAGACTCAGCTTAATAAATAAACCACATCATCCCTGCACTACGGCCAAGGATATTCATTAGTATCACGACCACAAATTCTCCATGTACTACGGGCTAAGGATAGTCGTGTATTCATCAATGGTCATGATCATGCCAACAACTGTTCATCAATGCACTACGGGCCAATGAGGACTTTTACCACATCATTTGTAACATTACGGTCATGATTATACCGATTAATCCCTGGTCATAATCATACCAAGTCCATCTATGCACTACAAGCCACAGATGACTTTCAACAGAATATAAACATGAGGATGATGACAATGATGTAAGAATTCAATAAAAACAAGTTCAAGAATTAATTTATCCAGGAACTAATAACGTCCAAATTGTCAACATGATACTTCTTTGTAGAGTAAAATTCCAGAATGCTCAGATGAATATTTCCATGAAAAGATACTGGATGAAGCATAAATATCAAGGATATTCCACTAATTTCATGGAGTATAGAAGTCAAAGCTTTAATCAACTGAGTATAATAACGAATGGAATAACAAAAGAATTCACCAAGCATGCGATAGACCGCACATACAGGTTATTCCAACAGAATAATAAATAATGGAACCAGGTCATGTGTAAACGCATAGATAGGATATTCCAACAGAATAATAAATAATAGAACCAGGTCATGCATAAAGCACAGACAGGATGTTCCAACATAATGATAAATAATGGAATCAGGTCATGCATAAAGCAAAGACATGATGTTCCAACAGAATGATAAATAATGGAATAATAGAAGAATTTCACCATGTATGCAATACTTCGCATAGACAGGTTATTCCAACATAATAATAAAGAATGGAATAACAGAAGTTCTCTTCATGAATACGAAAGAAATAACACCCCTTATCTTAGAAAAACTGGATACTGGAATAGTGAGGTAGCAGACTTCTCTTCTTCTTTCTCTCTATAATTTCTCTCTATAATAATTTCTCTAAAGCTTTTGTGAATTGGTGAGAAATGAAGGAAGAATGAGCTTCTATTTATAGAAAAATATAGTTTCGATAATTCACGTTTTGGGGCTCGAAATATTACAATATAATACCTTCCTCTTTTTCTTCATTTTTAATTTAAGTCCTGCAAGTATTATCAAACTTGCATCACCTCCCCTAATAGTAAATAATGTGAATTAATAGTTCATTCATGTGACTCAATAGTATAATCATGTGAAAAAATTAATTACAGTATAGTACCTTCAACTATACCTCTATTTTTAATTTATTCATGCAAGTATTATCAATCTTGCACCACCTCCCCTAATAGTACATGAATTTGAATCAATAGTACACACATGTGAACAAATAGTTATAAGCATGTGAAATAATAGCAATTAATTGCTCATTTATCCGGTTAATTACCCGATTGGTCAACATAACCTCCAGACATCAATTATTATTGAAATAAATGTCGATTTCCACTAACACTAATAATCCCAACACAATGGAACTATCAATTTTATCTTTAATCAACACAACTTATTCATCATTAATATTATAACTCACAATATTTAACAACAAGGTCGTTCCTAGGAAAGAGGAGGCTTTTCGATAAGAATTTCTCCTTATTGGCGCGCAATTAGGTGACCAAACCTCTCCTTGACGGAACATCTAGACATTGTCAATATTGCAAATAATAATATGAATAACTTTGTCGTCTGAATTATTGATTTAATAATAATAAATATTATACATATGATACTGTGACAATAATTGAATCAATAATATGAGAGATATGATGCAGCAATTACTGTAACAATAATTGAGTATAACTTAGTGACTTCTCACGTAAGCATCAATAATCAATACTGTGTGCTATTATGCAACCACGTGTATTACTGTACTTTTACTACCGAGTAGTTCAACAGTTTTAACGGTAACACTTTCGCCGTTATTTTTATAAAAAGATAATTCTGTCGTTTTCTAACTACGACAATACCTCCATTGTGGGGTCCACCAATGAATGTGTCGTCGTACAAATATTCTCTGTTAAAACGAATATTCCCCGACCAATCGACTATTATATAACCACTTACTTACTTTGCAAAATTTATAAATATTAACCACAACTATAACATTATATCAAATCCACACCATAATATTCAAAAATATATTTCGAGAAAATTATTTTTTATTCATAAAAGTTGGGGTCTTACAAATTAAACATTGCACATCCATGAGAAATATTATAAAAAAAGAGAAAATAAAACGGGGAAAAAAGTAAAAAGCCCCCGTAATGAAAAATAAAGCATAAGTATCCCATGTTGACCCTTGATATTGGTAACTGTTTGATTTTAGTTTAATCTAGCTTGTTTTTGGATTTCTTAAGTTAAATTGTATGATGCCTTCAAAGGGACCTATTATGTGTTAAATTTGATTTTATATCAGTTGGCATGGTTGTTGAGCACACAAACACACACACAAACACACACACACACAAACACTATATTTATGACGCCCCCAAAATAGGTATACAACACCCAACCCATTCTGAGTCGCCAAATACATGGAACAGAAAACAACTACAACTTTATTACAACAAATGTCGTGCAAAATACAACAACACATATACTGTGAGTTTGGATACAAATATATACCAAATGTGACACATGTCCCAACTAGTGGACAAAGACCTCACAAATGACACCTTACATAAAGGTATAGTCAAAAACTGCTTTAGAAACTAAAATCTTTGGGAAGTGTTCAAGGAAACCTTCGTACATGGGAGGCCATGCTTCTAGGTTATGATAGATATCATATGGCCACAGAATTATCCTTGGTTGACCCAATAAACCCCAAAGAAAAATGAGAAGATTACTATCATATTCTTCCCAATGGTGAGTCTTCTCTTGATTTATCATTATCTCCACTGTCTCAAATTGAGAATTATACTTCAAACAAACACCAAGATTATATATGTAGTGCTCATAAATATACTCAGCAAGTGGATGAGCACAACCCTGTCTTATGATGACACGAGGTTGTATGTCATTAGACATCTTGTGTGATAGTTGCAAAACACCCTTCCAACGTTGGGTTCACCTCTCCCTATATGATTCACCAAATATAACTACTAAAAGATGTATATAACACACTTGTCTATACTGTTTAGGGAGAACTCCACAGCTAGAGACCAACGTTTCTATTCCTTGTTACCCCGCTTGACTAGCTACACTTTTTATTACACGAAAGGAATTGTGAAGCAAAAGGGTGAGCACAACTAGCTCAGTAAAGAATATCATGACTAAAGATAATTAAATTATCAATAGCCTTCATCAATAACAAATCAGAGATTTAGAACATATGGTAGATGATAAAAATTTCAACCATAGTTGCGTGAACAAGCAATCCATTAGAAGAGTCGAATAGACAATCTGATCTATTATCTTCTCCATGTTAAAAGTCCACCAACAATGTTTTATCCCTGTAACATCAATCAACAGTTCCTTTCCACAATTATATGAATATCTCATAATCATAATTGTAATTCTAAATTCCTCTTCGTACCCAGGACGAATATAATTTTCATCACATGTCTTTACCTGAAACATCAAAGATCATGGTTATACCAAATCACAGTTCCTGTTCATAATCATACTAATAAATTCATCTTTGCACTACGGCCAAAGATATTCATCCACAGTTCATCTTCGCACCACTGGCCAAAGATATTCAACAACAGGTCATCTTTGCACTACGGGCCAAAGATATTCATTAACAGTTCATCTTTGCACTACAGGCCAAAGATATTCCTCAACAGTTCATATTTGCACTACAGGCCAAATATATTAATATCTCAAAGAAATATATAATCATTTCAGAATTTATATAAACAATAATTATAACCATGTTGATCAATTCACCTTTGCACTTAAGCTAAAGATATTCAATTATAAATTCAATGGTCATGATCATACCAGTCATAATTCAACTTTTCACTACTGGCCAAAGAGAACCCTAGTCATGATCATACCAATAATCTACCCATCTTTATACTCAAGTGAAAGAGAATTTCAACATCAGGGTTATAAAAATGTTATATATAATAATAAAATCAATATAATCAATATTTTGTTTTAATCTCCAGAGTAATATTCATAAATCAACTATAATTTGGTTAGAAAAAGAAACCAATTTTGTAGTTAATAGTACCCGTGAAAAGTAACTCGTGAATAGTAACTCGTGAATAGTAACTCATGAATAGTAACCCTGACACAAAAAGATAGAAATTCTACAATAAAATCCATACCAATATTTCGGTATAATGATATTGAAAGAATAACATTTCTTAAACTTATAAACAATTTATTTTAATAGTTTACACTTTACTAAATAATGCATTTAATCATCATAAAATGTCAAACTTATAAGATTTCATCACCAATTACCAAAACCCTCATCAAAAATCTGCATATACATATACCACATATATATATTTAGCAAAAAAAAAAAAAAAAAAATCTGCATATACCACATATATGATTCTCAAGCTATAAAATTATATTTTCCAATTTTCTTCCTTCACATAACATATTTAACTCATTTATTCATAACTAGTCCATTTTCATGAAAAATACCAAATCACTTCCAAAAGTATTTCTTTTCTGGGATTTAGCAGAATATAGTCCAATATTGAACATATATTTTTCTTAGAATTTTTAAAATTCATTTACTATTTTTCATATGGCCAAAACCGCCGAATATTTAGACATTTATCATAAATTTTACTTTTATCCAAAAATTTCAAAATTCATAGAGTACACTGATATTATATAGATGTACTCTCAATAAAAATTTCATCAATTTTGGAGTTAACCACAAGGAGTTATAAGCGGTTACTTTTAAAATAGTCTTTTCTCATAAAATTCATAACTCTTAATCTATACATCCAAAAATCACCATTTTGGACACAACCAATAAAACTCATCAACATATCATTTCAATTTTTTCCAGAATTTTTCAAGGTCGGAAAAAGAATGAAAAAACATAATAACCCTTAAAATCCCTTACTATCCCTTACCTCAAAAAAAAAAGACTTCTAACTTGATATCGGATATGATTATTTGAAGGAAACTTGCACTGATGAATATCAACTCACCAAGTATCTAAATACTAACAAAATACTCTCAATAATCTAGAGAGAGAAAGAGAGAAAGCTTATGTTTCTGGTGTGATTTTTAATTCTAACTTAGCCCTCTATTTATAGGAAAATTTTAGCAGACTTGACCTGCAACCTGATGGCTTTACCTGCTACTATTCCCACCCACCACATTTGAAATAAAATTCAGCACATTTCTTCACTAACCACAAGTGGGGCCCACCAATTCTAGAATTTTCTACCAAAATCATTTATAACCTAATTTTCGAATCAGTCACCTCTTAAAATTCATAACAAATTATACGCTCATTTTTAACGATTCAAAATTTGTGGACATATACTCAACTTATATATGTATAACATATCCAAAAATTACAACGATCCAACAGTCAGATTAAAAATTATAACTCACTTAATATATCTAAAAAACATCGATTTAATTTTTAATACCTTCATTCCGATAAAAATACTAATAAAATACCTCAACATTAATTCCTTCATTTATAACCACATAAATAAATCCATCATTTATATCCACATCAAACAATATTTTCTTATTATATAAATCAATAATTAATTATTCACAAATAATATTACAGAATCACAATTATGACAACCAGGCCGTTCCCAGGAAATAGGGGGCTTTCCGATAAGGATTTCTCCTTACTGGCGCGCAATTAGGTGACCAAACCTCTCCTTGACAGAACTTTCTAGACATTGCCAATAATGCTATCTAATAATTTTATTCCAAATAATATGAATTATTGATCCGATAATAGAAAATCTTCATGCAAATGACAATTATTGAAACAACAATAATATAAAATATCAATATGACAATTATTGAATCAATAAAATAAAATATTGAGCAAAGAATTCACATGTAACAATTATAGAGTAGTGCCTTCTTACGTTAGGATCAATAATTCATCAACACTGTGCATCCGCGCCAGACATCGTATTTTAACCCAGGGTATTCCAACAAGTGTTAATGGTGAATAACTACGTCGTTATTTATAAAAACTCAAACTTGTCGTTTTCTTTATCCGACAACTATTCTGCTATGGGGCCCACAAATGATTGCGCCGTCATACGAATATTCCCCGACAACAAGAATATTCCACGACCAAACGAATATTCCCCGACAATAATGAATACTTTATAACCACTTGCGTATTTTGAAAAGAATTTATATATCACCCTTAACTTTAACTTTTATCAATTTAACCATTTACTGAATAGAAAAATTGAATACTTTTATTTTATAAAATTCGGGGTCTTACAATATTAGTGGTAACCGTTTAAGATTTGATGATTGATTGGGAAGTTACTAATTTATTTTGATATGATGTATTATTATGCTTACCTGATTTCTATGAGGCCGGTTGAATAGAATTATTTTTGTCATTGCTACTGGATTCGTAGGCATGTAGTTTAGTTGAATTCCATTGCATTGTATTACGTTTTGTTTTGTGCTTGAGGACTAGTACGGTCTATGTTTGGGGGAGTTTGATGAGTGGGCTTCATACCTACGAATCGGCTTCTGATTTGGACTTAGACTGTGTTGATCCTATCTATTTATGTTCAATTTTTCTTGTTTTGTGTTTGTTTTATGTTTAGGAGTGTAATACATGGCATGGTGGTATAATGGCGACGTTATGGCGAGAAATGACATGCAAAAGGCAAGAATTTAGAGCTGTAGAAGTACCCCCCCCCCCCCCACCAGGGCGGGCATATTTGCAAAGGAAACCCCCGGTCAAGGTGGGGGTACATAACCCAACTACAAGACACCCCGTCGGCGAGGCAGCCTATCTGATTGTAAAAAATCCCGTCGGTGAAGTCACGGGGAGAAAGAGATGGAGTTTTATTGTGATTCTGATTCTGTAGTGGCGTAGAGGAAAGACTTTGGCATAGATTGGGACTATGTTGGGCGTCGTTTGAGGAGTGATTACGTCAGATAACACATAAGACAATCAAGGAAAAACAACAATCAATCAATCAACTTTGAGCCTTAATTTTCAGTGAAGATCATTGGAGGAGAGCAAGGAAGGCCAGGATCATGAAGATTACGGAATTGAAGGCGAAGAAGGGTGGTTTTGTAACTATTCTATTTTAATACTTCGACATTTGTAATTAGGATGATGTATTCTCTACTTATTTTAGTATTAAATTCGTTTATAATGAACTAAATTCTTAGTTAGGCTTGCAATGGATCTTTATTGTTGAACACTGATTATTTTACCTTAATTTTAGTTCAATAAATTATCAATTCAGTTTATCTATTGTGATTTACACTTTTATTTATGAATTTTTTGATCACCAATTCTGTGTGGATTTATATGGATTCGAGAGATGATGTATGAATTTAGACTTAATCACTTTAGCATATGTTCTTAAATTCTATGTTTTATGGAATCTTGATGAATGTTTAGGATAGAGATATAACTAGCATCGTGTAAAGAACATGTAATTTAAACCTTATTTGATTTTAATTCACATAAAGATATAGTGAATTAGGGTGTTTGACTTAATTATATCAAATTTGTGGATTTAAGTTAATACGGTGTTAGTGCATCGAGAGATGGCTAATTCTACTTGAGTGTTCTTGATTAAAAAACTGAGATAGTGAATTAAACTGGAATAAGGTGTGATAATCAGAGTGAGACTTAAAGTGAAGTTGTAAGCCTAATTCTCCTTTATTTGCTTAAATTTTACGGTTATTTAGTGTGTTGATTTATTTTTATTTTTAGTTTCTTAGTTTTCTTTAATTATAATCCTTAATTTGAGTAGTTTAATAAAATTGAGTTAATATAAAACAGGTAGTTGTAGGTTTAATTTCATACTAGTCTATGTGGGAACGATACTTTTTCTTACTATTATATTACTTGTTAACCACGTATACTTGCTTGTAAAGCGTATATAGATTTTACCCAAAACTTTATCATTTCTATTTTGGGTGATTTCCAATACTTGGAAATCTAGTTAGAGTCATTTGAAACAGAGGCTATAACGCTTGAGTTTAGGCAGTGCATGCAATGTGTTCAACGATTTTCCAAACTAAGAAATTGGTTGATTTTGGTTTTGATTTCCAGAAGTTAACGTTGGATAGGAAATTCACTTTGGCTAGGCAATTGGTTTGCTATTTGGCCCTATTTGGTGTTCAGTTTGGGGCAATTGTGACTAAAGTTTCAGTTCATTTTGGCTTTCTATTTAGTATTCCGTTAGGGCAAGAGTTGGGTTCAATTTTGGCATGTTAGTTCGTTTTGACTGAAACTTTTACATGTCATCTAAGTATTAGCAAACTAGCATTGGCTCCTCTTTAGTGGCACCTAGATGGGATAATACAAAGTTCGTCAGCGAAGAGGCCTGGAAAAAAATCAATCAAACCTTCGCCAAAAGGAGTTTAGTGCCTGATCGCGGTTTAAGGCTAGATGACATGAAGGATGGACAAATGATGGCAATGATAATTGAGAAGAAGTGGGTCCACTTTATAGAGCAGTTTGGGTCAGCTATTATTTCCGTAGTCTGATAAGTGAGTTTTATACCTACGAATCGGCCTCTAATTCTGTAATATTCTAGATTTTCTATGTAATTTAATAATTATCAATAAACGAATTAATATGAAACTTTTGGGTGATTTCATTTATTAGATGTATATGTGTTGTACATATATGTGTTATTTCAAGATATGTGATGAGATGTATTTAAATGGTTGGTTTAGTTTTATTTAACTATTTAAATTGATTAAGTAGGGAATTATTATATTTATTACGTGGGATGATATTAAATCATGAGCTGGAGTTTGGAGCGAAATTTAGAGGCGCGGACTGCGTATTCGAGTCCAGAACGTCGAAATTAGTCAGGGTAGACTGTAATCACGAAAAAGTGTCCCGGTTAACTTTTTGGTCAAAGTCAACAACAAATTTCAGAGGTGAATTTGACTAAACGGATAGTCCCATGACGTCCAGAACGTTGACTTTAGTAAGAATCGATATAAGGTTCACAACGTTCGGCTATGAAGGGCAAAATGGTCAAAGTAATTTATTAATTAATTAATTGATTATTATAATGTTTTATTTAATCAAGTCAGCAGCTGGTGGAACCCTTGTGACTCACGAATTGGGACAAGGGAGGGAGTATACGTATATTACATAATAGCTAAGGTGGGAGTACTTTATTTTATTCCTTAAAACCAAAATCCTTTTATTTTCTCTAACTCCCACATTCATTTTCTCTAACTCCCACATTCTTCCTATTAATTAACTAAATTATTGTATTATTAAGTATTATGAGTATCTAATAATTGGAGTTGGGGGTAATGGGAGTTGGGGGTTATAGGAATCAAAAGACTCAAACATATATCCATCAAGCTATACATATATACATATCACTCAAACATATTTTTCTTTTAAGAAAATTCCACCAAGTGAGTAAACATGGAGAGAAATTGAGAGTGATAGATAGTGTGGTAATATTCTGGAGTTTTGGAGAGTTTAAACAAGAAAGTGAGGAGGATTTTCAGAAGCTAAACAAGAAGAAATTCGCATCAAGTAAGCAACTCATGAACCTTTATATGTTTTCAATGGAAATAGCTAGAAAATGCCTCTTAGTTGCTAATTTATTAAAATCATGGTAATTTAGTGAGTTTGTTTGTTGTAATATTTTCATATATGTTAGTAGATGAGATCTGGATGGTAGGAATCGAATTCATGCATGCTAGAATCAAAATCATGATTTTTATCAAAGTTGGTTAAAAAGTGTAATCTGTGATTTTTGGGTTTTTCGGAGCCTTGGATTCGTTGTATATATGACTCGTTTAGCGTATGTAATAATTTTATAAAATAGTATGTAGTATGAAGTCTAATCTGGCCCAAATTTCATTAGAATCGGAGTTATAATGAGCAAGTTATGAAAATCGAAAGCAAGCATGTTCATAACAAAATTTGCAGAAAATCTGGAATTTCCAGATTTTTTCTAAGGATAGAACCAGTGCTGGCACATTTTTCTATGCGGTTGGTTTGTGGTATAAGCATGCTAGTTTCATTAATGTTATATTTTTGTAAAATACCTAGATGTATGAAGTTTATTGTGTCCAAGTATCATGGTCATATCATCTGTAGATTAGTGGGAATAAAATCGTAAAAGTGGCTGCAAGAAATAAAAATTTGATGTCCTTCTTGGGACTCTTTAGATCAGTTTGTTTCGGGGCATTTTAGTCCCTTTGCTTTTGTACTTTAAAATTCTGGAAAAATTTGGAGTATTAATATAAGAAGATATGAAGGTCCTGTAAAAAGTTGAGAATTTTTGGCCATACGGTTTGAGAGCTATGAATTTTACGGCTAAGGACACTATTTGAAAAGATACCCAAATAACTCTGTGTATAAGTCCAAAAATTAGGAAATTTTTACTGGAGGTATATGTATAATGTGAGGGCCCTGAATCCGAGGTCCCGAATCACCGCGGATCCGGTTCGATCATTCTTACACTATTACTATATTTGCGAAAGATATAAACATAGTTTGTTTATACAATACATTACACACTATTCCCCAAGGTCGAGTAACCTTAACTTATACACAAATCATAACTTATCTAACACATAATATTATTATCATACAACACTATTACAAATCTAATCGCGCACATTAACTTTAAGCTAGAACTATATTTAACCTTTCCTTGTATCCGTCGCGTTCATCTTAATCTGCAATGTTTATCATGATATAGTAAGGGTGAGCATAAAAATTGCCCAACAAGTTTAAGTTCAATAATATAACGATATATCATGATTGAAAGAATCTGAATAATACACTGGCTATAATTCAACAATATAATTGTGAATTAGCAGGAACAAACTTTTGACTGAACAAATATATCTAGACCAACTAGTAATGAAGGTGATCAGCCTTTTATACCTAACTTATACACGAAATATGTACAAAGTACAATTCATGGCAATCAATAATGATTAACCATAAGCTTATCCGAATGAAACAACTCTTAGTAGAGTTAAGTAAAAACAAACTTGCCTGAACCGTTGATAACCGCTACGCAATTTATATCGCTTTATCCGAAGACCTAATATTAGTAATATAGATCTCCAATATTATAATAATATCATCACAATATAATACTATTATATATATATAGATATACATAGAATAACCTAAACACATAACACATAACACATAACCCTATTAGTCTACAACACACATAAGACTCGGTATCAAGTCAAACTATTGAAGTCTATCTTGATTCTGACAAATTCTAACGTCCCGACGGTCTAGTGGGATAAATATCGAGTTTAAGTTCAATTAAACTCTGCCTAAACACTTAACCAATAACTCAGATAATCTTAATATCAATCAAAATATTATTCGTAAGCTCGTAATAATTTTTAAATAATTATTATCATTTATCTTGATTTTTTAATCATTAAAATCGTATTTATATAATATAAATACCACTTAATTCTTTTATTATTAATATTTATTTATTATCAAATATTAATGAAATATATGTCATAATATTATAATATATTTATCATATCACAAAGTATTTTTAATACTTTAAAATCACCTTTATATGATTTTTAAACAGTTAAATTCATTAACAGTAATTGCTATTAATATTAAAATATTAATATTTTCATGACAAAATATCAAAATTATAGTTTATAACTTCAAATATTTTTATAACACTTAAATCATATTTTATATGATTTATAAATCATTAATTCTATTTTTTCATAATTTATTTAATATAGTTATTAAATAAACTAATTATCATTAATATTTTATTAATTAATGAAATTCATCCTAAAATATTAAAAGTCACTACAAATAACTTAAAATATTTTATTATATCATAATATTATTTTTTCATGATTTTTTTCATGTATTAAAATCATTTATTTAATATTATAATTAAATAAATTAAATACCATTTATATTCCAAAAATATTAAATATTTATGAAATATATTCAAAATAATTAAAAACTATTTTTTAGACTTTAATAATTTTTCAGAATTTATTTTATATTTTTAATAATTAAAATCTATTTTTTTTGATTTATTTATTAAAATAAATCATTTTCGGAAATTAATAATTAATTTCTTAATTAAACTGTCGCTAAAGGTAGCTTTAGTGACTCAACCGTCGCTGAAAGTGTTCTTGGGCTATTCTTTAGTAAACCCAGAAACTTATGTCAGACTTCGAGGTTACTACTTTGACCACATAAATCTTCATGTTCTGGATGTTATTAGAGTTGTATATTGCATTAATATTGTAGTATACATGCAATACTACTATTATAAATCAAGTTCATGGCCATCCAACAACTAATCAGTGAGTTATAGGCATCTGAAATGCATGTCAGAGCTGTTCTTCATTTCTGGGTTTCCCAGAAATGAAGAACACTTCGAGAGGTTACTTTCCAGGTCTTTGATCCTTGCGTTCCAGGTTTACTGTATGTAATCTAAGAGTTGAATCGTGTAGATAATATTACAGAGTACATTTATATATCATCATAAGAATACCAAACTCCCAAGATTCAAGCTAGTCAACGTGCATAACAAAAATTGTTCTTGGTGAATTCTGGGTTTTCCAGAAATTCAACCGGACAGTTGGTCAAAGCATGTTTGACCACTGATTACTTTGGTTCTGATCAATATCCAGGTGATCTAATGGTTTGAGTATGTAGATTACATGTCAGGCTACAAGGATGAAACAACAACATAGCTAAAACACTAAACACGTGCAAGATCCGAGCCTTCAAAATGGTTGTCAGACGAGATCTGGGTTTCTAGGTTGCCCAGAAACTCAGTCTCCATGAACGGTGAACGATGTTTGACCAATAATAACTTAAGATCTAGACATGCTATGACCTTGTTACAAGTTTCAGATTACAGTCCTCATGTCATAGAACCGATTCAAAACATAAAACACACAAAACAGTTAACACATAAAGATCTAAGGCCTCTGACATTCGACTGTCAGGCCATTTTTTCAACATTTCTAGATTTTTAAAAATGCTAGATTCGAGGAGTTTGATGTTATGGATCTGAGATTTTACAACCCAGATCACTAAATAACATCCTATTACACATATCTAGTCAACAAATTACAACATATAACATGAAATCATAAAATTTTAAGATTTAGGTTTCTTTACCACTTTGGTGGTTTGATCAAGAATCTGATCCTTGATTCTGATTCTCTGCTTGCTTTGAACTGATCATGGTTCATCTTCTCTCTCTCTCTCACTTTAAATTTTTGATTTTGGAGAGAGAATGGCTAAAGAAAATTTTGAGAAGTCAAGTGAGCTTTTTCTCTTTCTTAATCTATATAATTTATAAATGAAATGAGTTGGCTTGCAATTTATGGCTGATTACTGGGATAATAGTCACATGCTAGAGTTTAGGGTTGCTCACCAACTTCACTAGGACAACTCTAGCAAGTTATGTCCAATTATGCAACAAAGGGCACTTTAGTCTTTTGATTTTTATTTTAATGGCATTTATGTCAATTAGCCAAACCCTTAGGGTTTAGGGTTTGGGTTTACAGTTTGAACCTTTTAGGGTTTAGGGTTTGAACCCTTAGGTTTTCAATTTAATTTCCAAGATTTCCAATTTAGGTTTTAAAAATATAAATTTAATATTTCTAAATTATAATTAGGATTTTCTAATTATATATAAATTTCTTAATCATAAATTAAATCTTGCTAATTAGGATTAGCATTTCCAAATTAAAATCGCTAATTAAGCAATTAAGGACAAAATTGGTCATTAGGGTTTATAACCCACGAATTAGGGTTTCTAATAGAAAATAATTTTCCTAAATTAGAAATTAGATTTCCTAATTAGATTAGGGTGTTCTAATTACTTATAAATTGTAAATTATGATTAATATTTCCTAATTAACATTAAAATTATTAAATTAACACTTAGGTTTTCCCTAATTATAAATTAGGGTTTCAAATTTTGAATTTAGGGGTTTCTAACCAAATTGTTAAGATTAACCCTAATTAATCTTATAATTATTTACACTTACGCCATTAAGTTCCCAATTTACGGTTTCATACACCGAATTACGGTTTCGGATTCCCATAACTGAAATTAGGGTTTTCAGAACCGATTTTTAGGGTTTCTTGTTAATCGCTAGGGTGTTCTAACCGAACGTTGACGTTCTTAATAAATACCTAGGGTTTATTACAAATATCGATTATCTGGTCAACCCTTGACCCTTAACCACATACTGTACACATATCACAGAACATAACGCTTATTCCCTTAATCCTGAATAATTCACCTAAATCCTTCATAGAATTTTGAAATCCTCAAAATTCCTTCTTAGAAATATCAAACGCATACACTAATTTTCTGTCTAGGTTCAAATTTTGAACCTTAAATCAATTAATTAAAATTTTAAAAATTTTCTAAATTCTCGGGTTGTCATATTCACCCCTTTTCCTAAAAATTTCGTCCCCAAAATTTGCCTTACACCATACACCATACACCATACATTCTTATCATCAAATGCTACCCAATACATATAGACTATTTGTCTGTCATTTTCGCAAAGGTTTTATGGAAATTCATCCACAAACCGTCATAACTTACAGACACAAAGGGTGATTAGCCCGATATGCCCTGTACTGGCCAAGTACTGTTGGTCGGAACAATTTGTTCCTCTTATCCGCCTTGGGCGTATAAACCTTTACCTCAGTCTTTAGCAGAATCCGCACCAAAACAATTTGGTTCGGGAAATTTCTTTCAATGAACACTTAGAGTTTTCATAAACTTTAGTCTAGCTGAATCGAATAGCGTAGACTCATATCAATAATTCAATTCAATCGAATTATTTAGATGTAGCCAAACCCCGTTGGCAAATTATAATTTTTGAAAAATATTTTTGAGAATGACGTCATGATGTCGCATCAGACACAAATCGCTTTGAGGATGCCGTCATCGAGTGACTTTGTCATAACACATCTAACAATAGTGGAACAATGATTTTTAGATCGAATTCGCACTAAGTATTCCTGCATTTACAACTCCATCAACTTTTTATCATCTCTGCACTAGGTTACATAGTATATAAGTGATAAATAAAATATATTTTGATATTTCAAATCATTTGCGTCTCAGTCAAATAAGTAGCATAGACTATACTTTAAACCTGTTTCAAAAATGCTTACGAAGTCTACATATTTTTTTTAAAAGCACATAGTGCGTATTTAGCTTGATGTCAAAATTTCGAAGTCCAGCATAGCTAGGAGTTTTGGAAAACTTATGTCTCCACTAATAATGATTTTTTTAGCAATCTATCTGTTCCTATAATCTTTAATACTCCATTTACACGCACAACTATACCCAGTTCGTTAAACCACACTTATGAGTTCATTTACTTGCCACAATCATATGAGTTTAAGAACTTGTCCTAGTCAGACCTTTGGCATCCATTCGCTGAGGGGTTCATACACATTTCATATAACTATGAGTTAAGAATGTCACATAACTATTAGTCTTAAGAACTCGTACTTAACCTTGTATCCTCTACCTATGACCTATCTATCTGTTATACACATGAGAAAGGAATCACCCTTTTAACATGCATATATCAAATAGCGTGACACAACATTTCAATGATTATCATTGTTAAAACTAAGTAGTTGTAACACCAAGTACAATTCTCCGCCCACACAAGGAATCATACAACTCAGCTGCCGACATGAATCCTCAATTGAATCCCCACATAACACTAACTCCCTTGTCAATACGAATTTCATTTAAACCGTATTCATAATCCTTTCCTGAATCTATACCAATTCACACAGAAATCTTGCTGTAAACTTTTCCAATCACTGTACTATTACGATTCATTTCTATGTCTTGATCGTTTTGCTTTACGATCTCCTATCACTGTACTTTTAGTCTTTTAGACTTTATCTATTCACCACTACTGTTCAACTTTATTATCGGAGTTAAGGAACTCTGTATCTTTTAACCCGCCGAGATTCGTCTTTGAATCTTACTGACCGACTAACTCTACGTGAGTTAGATCTTATCCTAATCACTACGGTTATTAGTCTCAGGTATTCCTACCTAAGGTTCATAACCTACAGCTTTGATACCAACTGTGAGGGCCCCGAATCACCGCGGATCCGGTTCGATCATTCTAACATTATTACTATATTTGCGGAAGATATAAACATAGTTTGTTTATACAATACATTACACACTATTCCCCAAGGTCGAGTAACCTTAACTTATACACAAATCATAACTTATCTAACACATAATATTATTATCATACAACACCATTACAAATCTAATCGTGCACATTAACTTTAAGCCGGAACTGTCTTTAACCTTTACTTGTATCCAACGCGTTCGTCTTAATCTACAATGTTTATCATGATATAGTAAGGGTGAGTATAAAAGTTGCCCAGCAAGTTTAAGTTCAATAATATAACGATATATCATGATTGAAAGAATCTGAATAATACGCTGGCTATAATTCAACAATACAATTGTGAACTAGCAGGAACAAACTTTTGACTGAACAAGTATATAACATAAACAAATATATCCGGACCAACTGGTAATGAAGGTGATCATCCTTTCATACCTGACTTATACATGCAATATGTACATAGTACAATTCATGGCAACCAGCAATGATTAACCATAAGCTTATTCGAATGAACCAACTCTTAGTAGAGTTAAGTAAAAATAAACTTGCCTGAACTGTTGATTACCGCTACGCAATTTATATCGCTTTATTCGAAGACCTAATATTAGTAATATAAATCTCTAATATTAGAATAATATCATCACAATATAATACTATTATATATATAGATATACATAGAATAACCTAAACACATAACACATAAGACTCGGTATCAAGTCCAACTATTGAAGTATATCATGATTCTTACAAAATTCTAACGTCCCGACGGTCTAGTCTGACAAATATCGAGTTTAAGTTCAATTAAACTCTGCCTAAACACTTAACCAATAACTCAGATAATCTTAATATCAGTCAAAATATTTTTCGTAAGCTCGTAATAATTTTTAAATAATTATTATCATTTATCTTGATTTTTCAATCATTAAAATCGTATTTATATAATATAAATACCACTTAATTCTTTTATGCTTAATATTTATTTATTATCAAATATTAATGAAATACATGTCATAATATTATAATATATTTATAATATCATAAAGTATTTTTAATACTTTAAAATCACATTTATATGATTTTTAAACAGTTAAATTCATTAACCTAAGAATTGCTATTAATATTAAAATATTAAAATTTTCATGACAAAATATCAAAAGTTATAGTTTATAACTTAAAATATTTTTATAACACTTAAATCATTTTTTATATGATTTATAAATCATTAATTATATTTTTCCATAATTTATTTAATATAGTTATTAAATAAACTAATTATCATTAATATTTATTAATTAATGAAATTCTTCCTAAAATATTAAAAGTCACTAAAAATAACTTAAAATATTTTATTATATCATAATATTATTTTTCATGATTTTTCATGTATTAAAATCATTTTTAAATCATTTATTTAATATTATAATTAAATAAATTAAATACCATTTATATTTCAAAAATATTAAATATTTATGAAATATACTCAAAATAATTAAAACTATTTTAGGACTTTTAAAATAATTTTTCAGAATTTATTTTGTATTTTTAATAATTAAAATCTATTTTTTTTGATTTATTTATTAAAATAAATCATTTTCAGAAATTAATAATTAATTTCTTAATTAAACTGTCGCTAAAGGTAGCTTTAGTGACTCAACCGTTGCTGAAAGTTTTTTTGGGCTGTTCTTCAGTAAACCCATAAACTTATGTTAGACTTCGAGGTTACTACTTTGACCACATAAATCTTCATGTTCTGGATGTTATTGGAGTTGTATATTGTATTAATATTGTAGTATACATGCAATAATACTATTATAAATCAAGTTCATGGCCATCCAACAACTAATCAGTGAGTTATAGGCATCCGAAATGACGTATGAAGTTGTTTCTTCATTTCCGGTTTCTAAAATGAAGAAAGCTTCGAGAGGTTACTTTCGTGTCTTTGATCCATGCGTTGCCTGGAGTTTCATCAGATGTGATCTAAGAGTTCAATCGTGTAGATAACATTATAGGGTACATTTATATATCATCATAACAATACCAAACTCCCAAGATTAAGCCGGTCAACCTGCACAACAAAAACTGTTCTAGGTGAATTTTGGGTTTTCGAAAAATTCAATCGGACAGTTGGTCAAAGCATGTTTGACCACTGATTGCTTTGGTTCTGATCAATATCCAGGTGATCTAATGGTTACAAGGATCAAACAACAACATAGCTAAAACACTAAACACGTGCAAGACCCGAGCCTTCAAAATGGTTGTTAAACGAGATCTGGATTTCTGGGTTGCCCAGAAACTCAGTCTGTAACATTCCAGAATTTTAAATTATAATATTAAATATTTATTGATTTATATAAGTATTTAATGGATATGTTTATTGTTGAATAACTAATTGTTCAATTTGAGTTGATGTGGTTTAGTTAATTATTTGTTGAATAAATAATTAAGGAGATTATTGATTTATATAAGTATTTAATGGATATTTTATTGTTGAATAAATAATTGTTCAGTTTGAGTTGATGTGGTTTAGTTAATTATTTGTTGAATAAATAATTAAGGAGCTAAGAAAATTAATTGTTATGAGATTATATACTAATTTAATTTAATAATTAAGTTAGAGAGCTAATAATGATTAAATGAATTATAATATTTTAATTAGAATTTGTAATTAAAATAAGGTGTTAGTTGGTTAAATAAATTTATAATTATAAAGAAAATTATAATTATGTGGGAATGATTTATGTGTTAAAGTAATTTAATAGATTAGTATTTGAATTGATTAAATTGATTATTTAATTTAGTAGAAGTGTGTCAAATAACCTTCTTTATAAAGGAGTTATTAAAATAAATTAAAAGAGTTTAATTTGGGCTTTTGGCCAAACAAGTCTTAATGCATATTAAGTCTTTAATCTAATAGTGTTTTATCAAACAAGGTATAAGGATTAATTGATTTATTTTAATTAGCTTTACCAAACAAGGTATATAAGTTAATAGGTTATTTTTATTATGTTAGCTAAACTAGCCTTATGGCTTTGGATTTTCAAAACTTATATAACTGACATAAGTTATATCTATATTTATATTATATAATTAATATATATTATTGCTATATACGTTATAGTTTTCTACGTTAGTTAGACTAGAGTTAGGAAGAAGGCTCGGTTTAAGAACAGAGAAGAAGAAGAAGAATATAGAGAAAAATTTGAGAGAAATCTAGAGAAATTGAGAAAAGAATTTGGGAAAAGAAGATTGTAATCATAGCTAGCCACCTTTTTCTTCTAACTCAAGAGTATCATCTTCTTAATCAAAGGTAGGATATTAATCCTTGTATTTTATTTTTAAAGTTTAGTTTTCTTCTCCAAAAAGTTCTTTGTAAATAATTATGGATGATGAATTTCTTGTGTATATAGCTTTAGATGATGATTATTGTTGTAAAATTGTTTTTTATAGGTTATGTATGATTATAATCAATTACTTTATGTATGTATGTAAATTGTGAAGAAAAATATATCATAGTGAGTTCATATGAAAATATATATATATATATATGAATATGACTTAGTTTAAAGTAAAATAATTAATGTTTAATTAGCTGTTAAATTGATAAATTGACTATTGAATTTGATAGAATATGTATAATCATAACTATGGTATTTTGAATTTACTGTTTTGATTGAAAAACAAAATCACAATGTTGATTTTCATTATAAATGTCAAAAATGGAGTTTTTACCAAAAACATTGAAATTGGGTGTTGTAAAATTGATGTTTATGTTATTTTATGGGTAGAATCATGTTAGGAGTCTTTACAATATGTTTACATGAAGTCTCTGTTTGAATTACTTGTTAATTAGCTTGTTAGATTGGAGCTCAGAGGCGATTTGGCTTTTTGTTCATTTGTTCTGCCGAGCTTGGTCGCCGAAGTTCGGACTTTCAAAAGCATGTAGCTATACTTAACAAAGATAAGTTTCGTCATACCGCAATACCAATTGTTGGCTTTGTGACTTCAGGCCATAATAGTCCACAAATTTCAACTCATGAAGCCAACCACAATGTAAAGAAATGGAAATGCATAAAATGAGTTAAGCGTAAATAGTCCGACAGTTTTAGTTTATTACACAAATTTTGAAAATAAATGTTATGTGCTAATAATATGAATGTTAAATGATGATTTCAGTAGTATTAAACTAAGAATGAGCATGTTATCAAGGGTTAACTAGTATTAACGTAATTCAATTATGTGAATTGATAATTAAACTTACATGATGTATATACTTGTTTACATAGACATAAAATGTTGGTAATGACTAATTATGTCATGATGACATGTGTATAGGGTATTGATTCAAGTTGTAAGGTTTAGCTTGTGCTCAAGGCAAGTTTTCTAACTGTAAAAACTTCATTGTGCAAGTTTAATTTCGTTGAGTACAATGTTGTTTTTAATTCAATTTCAATTACACAAGTGGCTAACTCTACACTTTCGTAGAGCTAGATGGTTTACTATTGAGAAAGCTCTTTTATCTAATTGTTCATAGGGATTCAAGTATTCTAAATCGTATATTTAGTATTGAGAAAGTTTCTTTTATAAGTAACTTGTTATTTAGCATGCAAATCGCTATATTTTAATATTCTAGTGTTGAACAACTTTATCGTTCAAATTACTATTTATTATGCATGCTTGGTGTCCAATTATCAATAACTTTGACTTAATATTGTTCAATGCAAATTATGTTTTGATTATTCAATGTTTATGCTATTAGATTATTCCTAAAGCATGATATTAATTTACAAATATCGATTCAGTTATGATTATTCCATAACATACGCTTATTTTTTTTTGTATTCAACTAATCCTTAGTTGATAATGAATTGAATTCTAAATTACCCTATAATGTATCCAAACCAAACTTACTTTTAAAGGACTTGTATTCTAAATAATCGAGATGAACAACTCTTTTATTAGAGGTTTACGCTTAGCGTTAAAATGGTTGTGCACAATACATTGTACGAAGGGTTGATCCCCCTAAGTACGTGGAGTCCTTATAGTCTTATAACTGTTAAAGTTAAAGTCGAAATATTACTTATAACTGTGGACATGATTCGTGGTCATTAGACCCTCAATAGTATGTTTAAAAATGTTAATAGAACCTCTCATTCAGTTCTATTGAGCCTATTTCTGGCAAATGTTGTAATGTTGTAAAGTTATTCAATCTTATTTCAAGTGAGCCTTGTTTGCTCACTCTTTCATATTAAATACTTATTGCAGCTAAGGTTGAGATAATCAATGAACCTACTACTAGCAAACGAAAGGGAAAAATGTACAAGTGATGAAGACTTGTAATTTTATTTTATCGTTATAGACTTTAGAATGATGTAATAACTTAATTTCCGCATTTGAATGATTGTAATTAAAGGTTAGATAACCTGGGAGATTTTTTTTATTTAAGTTTAATCCTATATGGGCGGGTTTTTATTATTCAATTTTATTATAATTGGGTAGTTAGAAATGAATGGTTTGATTAAGTGAACACCAAATCTTGAGGAAATGAAGTACCAGGATTTGGGGGTATCACAGGTTGGTATCAAAGCTTTGGGTTGTGAACCTTAGGTGGGGGGAAAAGCCTTAGGAAGTAACCTTTGAAAAGATAGTGGAGATAACTCTTATTGAGTTTTAAGGAAGAAGTAATAAAACACTTATGTGCTTATGTGTTTATAGTTTATGTACTCGTGAGTGTTGAGTAGAAATGATTAATAATTAAAACTTTTAAACTTTTTTGTCAGGATGACTAATGTCAGAGAATCTAGTCAGGCTAGGGAGGAGGGACCTCAAATTCCTATAGAGGAGGAGCCTCATGACATTGAGTGGTTTGGGAACAACTCATCGCCACACGAGTCACCAGATTGGTCACATGAGTTGAAAGTGAGGATGATGACGTGGAAACAAATGAGGAGGATCCCATTGAGTTGCCACAGGAGGATGAGGATGACGAGGACGAGGAGGAGGAGACTCCATTAACCTCGATGGCTGCTCGTATGTACGATGAAGTCTACGACCGTAACATGGAACTTCAGGATACAGTTGAGGAATTGCAGGAGATAGAAGCTGAACAACAAACTGCAATGACACAAAAATACGGTGAGATCCAGGATCGTGAGGAACGACTGACAAACGCCGAGGAGAAACTAGTACAGACTGAAGGAGAAAAAGAACAATTGATCGAGGTGGTCACTGAACTGAAGAACAAGCTTAAGGAAGAAGCTACCAAGAGGGCGAGAACCGAAGATGCATACGAGGAAACTTATCAATGAACTGGAAGAGCAGTAAGGGATGCACAAGAAAAGAGGATGAAGATGGAAGAGATTGATAAAGTTTGTAACACCGCAATTAATCGAGCTCAAGATTGGGTTATGAGATATCCGGTTAAGTTCGAGACACTGCCATCATACGTATTAGATCGTAGAACAATGTTTCGGGTTATGGAGGAAGAACGTGATAGGGCTAAGAAGTATCTTAATAGAACATCGTAGTTGTTGTACAATGAATGAAAGGTTAAATAAATTGTAAATCTCAAATGTTATGCAACCTATGAGATATGACTATGATGTTGTCCTGAAAGTTTTATAGTTCAGGAAAGTAGTGTAGATAGCAGTGATGCTATTATTTTATGTTTTCAAAAAGGTTATGAATAAATAAAAGTTGTTACTTTATTCAAAGTGTTATGTGTTATGTGGTTATTTCTTTTTGGAGACAAGTTAAGTAGAAATTACTTAAAAGAGTTGAATAATAATCTAATGAATGTATTTTTAACAGAAAATGCCTCCCAGATGTCAACCACCACGACAGAGAACCATTGAAGGAACCAATAACAACAATGTTGATGGTAATCCCATTCAATAACTAGTGACGCTACTGACAGGAGCGTTGCAGAATCAACCACAAAACCAAGGTACAACGTTTAAGGATTTCAAGGCGGTTGGACCACCTAAATTCCGTGGGTTCATAAATCCAGTCGAAGCACAGACCTAGATTATGGAGATATAAAAGGTGTTCGATGTCGCTAGGGTAGGGGATGATCAGAAGACTGCTTTCGCAACATTTATGTTGAAAACAGAAGCTAGTTATTGGTGGCAGGCCAATAAAACTCGTGACGAGCCAGGAGTGATGACCTGGGATAGGTTCAAGGAGTTGTTCTTCGAGACCTATTTCCTGAAGAGTTCGAAGAGTCAGTTATAAGTGCAGTTTCTGGAATTAAAGCAGGGAACGATGACGCTATCTGAGTATGCCGCGAAATTAAACGAATTATTGAGGTTTGCGCCATATCAGGTCAGCACAGACGAACGTAAGGCGAAGAGATTTGAATAGGGACTGAAGCCCTGGTTGTATAGTATGGTTTTCCTATTCCAATTGAAGACGTTTGTAGCACTGATGGAGAAGGCAGTATTCGCTGTAGGTGGAGGCGAGACAGTGACAAAGTTCAATCAGGAACAAAAGCAGAAGAAGAATGAGAATGGGATTAAGAATGGAGGTGGTAACGGTGGAAACAACAACAACATCAACAACAGCTTGAAGAGGAAGTGGAATGGGAACATGGGTGCTAGAAACCAGCAGGGTAACCAGCAAAACAAAAAGTTTGAAGCATGTGCGACATGCGGGAAATTTCACAAGGGTGCGTGCTTAATAGGGAAACGAGTTTGCTTCAATTATGGCCAGGAGGGTCACATCGCCCCAAATTGTAGTCAACCAAAGAAGAATGCGTGCTTCACATGCAGATCCAAGGATCACTTTGCTGGTGAATACCCTAAGAAGAAGGATGGAGTGACTACCAGAAGCAATGGAGGTAACAATGGAGGTACATAGGTCATTGCAGGACCTCCAGCATTAAACAAACCCATAGCCAGAACCTTCAACATGACTGTGCAGGATGCTGTGCAATCAAAAGATGTCGTGTCAGGTATTATCCCAATCAATGATATAAATGCTTATGTATTATTTGATTCAGGTGCTACTTGTTCGTTTTTATTTGATGAATTTGCTAAGAGGTTAAAATTGCCTAGAGAAGAACTGAATTTTCCTTTGAACATAGAAATTGCGAATAAGGAAGTAATCCCTGTTAGATTCGTATACAAGAACTGTAGGGTGAACATTAAGGAAAATATCTTTATGGTAGATTTGATTTATATTAGACTTGGAGAGTTTGATGTTATTATGGGAATGGATTGGTTGTTCAAGTATGGAGCGATAATTGATTGCCAAAAGAAATGTGTAAACCTTATGACTCCATCAAAGGTAGTATTCTATGGTAGCAAGTCGCCTAGACAAATGAAATGTCTGACGATTATGTAGGCCAAGAAATTGTTGAGTCAAGGCTGTGTGGGTTATTTCGCTTACATAGTCGATACTCAGAAGAAGAATGTAAAACTGGAAGAAATACCAGTAGTGAGGGAATTCGAGGACGTGTTTCCAGATGATTTGCCAGGACTTTCGCCTGACAGAGAAATTGAGTTCGTGATTGACTTGGAGCCGGGAACAACACCAATATCGAAGGCCCCGTACAGAATGGCTCCGGTAGAAATGAAGGAACTTATGGTATAGTTGCAAGAGTTTCTAGATAAGAAGTATATTCAACCAAGCGTATCGCCGTGGGGAGCGCCGATATTATTCGTGAAAAAGAAGGATGGGTCAATACGACTTTGCATTGATTATAGGGAATTGAACAAAGTCACTATTATAAACAAATACCCGTTGCCAAGAATAGATGACTTGTTTGACCAGTTGAAGGGTGCTAAATACTTTTCAAAAATAGATTTGAGAAGTGGGTATCACCAATTGAAAGTGAGGAAGGAGGATATACCACGAACGACATTTAGAACTCGGTATGGACATTACGAGTTTCTGGTGATGTCTTTTGGTTTAACTAATGCCCCTGCTGCATTCATGGATTTGATGAACAAGGTGTTTAAACCATTCTTAGACAAGTTTGTAGTGGTATTTATTGATGACATTCTGGTGTATTCCAGAACTCAAGAAGAACACGTGGAACATTTACGTTTGACATTGGAGACACTAAGAAACGAAAGGTTGTACGCGAAATTCTCTAAGTGCGAATTTTGGCTAGACCGTGTACAATTTTTGGTCATGTTATTGACAAGGATGGGATTTCAGTGGATCCATCAAAAGTGGAAGATGTAATCAATTGGGAACAACCAAGGACACCTTCGAAGATGAAGAGTTTCTTGGGACTGACCGATTATTATAGAAGATTTATTCAAGATTTTTCTAAGATAGCCACTCCGCTAAAAAATTTGACAAGGAAAGCTATAAAATTCGTTTGGACGGAGAAATGTGAAGAGAGTTTCCAAGATTTGAAGAAGAAGCTAAGTGTGGCACCTGTGTTGACATTACCAGATAATACAGGAAATTTTGTGGTGTATAGTGATGCCTCACACAAAGGATTGGGTTGTGTTCTGATGCAGAATGGCAAAGTTATTGCGTATGCATCAAGAGAACTGAAGTATTATGAGAAAGGGTATCCGACTCATGATTTGGAATTGGCTGCGGTTGTATTTGCTCTGAAGATATGGAGACACTACCTTTATGGATAGAAATGTGAGATATACACAGACCACAAAAGTCTGAAGTATATTTTCACTCAGAAGGATTTGAACATGCGTCAAAGAAGGTGGATGGAATTGATAAAAGATTACGATTGTGATATCTTTTATCATCCTGGCAAATCGAATGTGCTTGCAGATGCTTTAAGCAGGAAAGGTCGGGAAAAGTTGATGCTGATAACAACTCAGGAGGAGCTCATTTCAGCAATGACAAAACTGGAGGTTGGAAATCAAATTTCCAAAAGAATCTGATGAACAACTATTCTAGATAGAAGCTGGTCCAACTTTAGTGGACAAAGTGAAGGATGCTCAACTACAAGATGAAGAGTGTGGGAAAATTAAAGAGAATCTGATTGAGGGTAGTGATGTAAAATACAAGATCAATACCGAAGGACTACTACGATTTGAGGGAAGAATCAGGGTTCCAGCAACACCAGAGCTGAAAGAAGAAATTTTGACCGAAGCTCATAGCTCAAGATATTCAATTCATCCAAGAAGCACAAAAATGTATTATGATTTGCGCCGACATTTTTGGTGGCCGAATATGAAAAGGGACATTGCAGAATGCGTAGCAAAATGCTTGACATGTCAAAGAGTAAAAGTCGAACATCAAAGACCCAGCGAATTACTTCAACCGTTGGAAATAACGGAATAGAAGTGGGAACACATCACAATGGATTTTGTGGTGGGTCTTCCAACTACTTAGGGAGGATGCGATACGATTTGGGTGATAGTGGACAGACTGACGAAATCAGCACACTTTCTACCAATAAAGATTAGATTCAATCTTGATCAGTTGGAAAGATTGTACATTAAAGAGATCGTTTCGAGGTACGGAGTGCCAGTATCAATTATGTCCGAAAGAGATCCGCAATTCACGTCAAATTTCTGGAAGAGACTACAAGAATGCAAGGGGACACAGTTGCAAATGAGTACGACTTATCATCCAAAAACAGATGGCCACCGCGAACGAACAATTCAGACATTGGAAGATATGCTAAGAGCATGTGTCATGGACTTTAAAGGAAGTTGGGAAGAACATTTACCGTTGGTGGAATTTGCTTACAACAACAGTTACCACGCGAGCATCCGCGTGCCACCTTCTGAAGCATCAGACGGCAGGAAAGTATGTAACTCCACCTTGGTCTTTGGGATGAAGTCATGAACGTCAATCGCTGGGGACCGAAACTAGTGCAACAAACTAATGACGTTGTCAAACTCGTCAGGACAAGATTGGTAGTAGCTCAAGACCGACAGAAGAAGTATGCTGATCACTACAAGCAAGATCGTGCATTTGACGTAGGAAGTTATGTATTCCTAAAAGTTTCTCCTTGGAAGGGAAAATTCATTTCGGTAAAAAGGGAAAGCTAAACCCGAGGTTTATTGGACCCTTTGAAGTGCTGCGAAGAGTGGGAGAAGTGGCTTATAAGGTAGCTCTACCTCTAGAGTTGGAAAACATTCACAATGTTTTTCACATTTCGGTGTTACGACCGTATAAACCTGACTACAAACACGTGATCGAGTATGAACCATTGCAGTTCGAGAAAGATTTGTCTTACGAAGAGATTCCTATTCTGATAGTTGACAGGAAAGAACATGTGCTCAGGAATAAAGTTATACCTTCGGTGAAGGTGATATGGAGGAACCACAACGCTGAAGAAGCTACGTGGGAACTCGAAGAGAAAATGTTGAAAGAGTACCCTGAGTTATTTGTTTAATCTGTGTATTCTATTCTGGGGACAGAATCTTTGTAACTAGGGAAGAATGTAACGAATGATTTGTTTGAGTTGTGATTCTGAGGACAGAATCCTTGTAAGGAGGGAATGATGTAAAATTCAAGAATTTTAAATTATAATATTAAATATTTATTGATTTATATAAGTATTTAATGGATATGTTTATTGTTGAATAAATAATTGTTCAATTTGAGTTGATGTGGTTTAGTTAATTATTTGTTGAATAAATAATTAAGGAGATTATTGATTTATATAAGTATTTAATGGATATTATATTGTTGAATAAATAATTGTTCAGTTTGAGTTGATGTGGTTTAGTTAATTATTTGTTGAATAAATAATTAAGGAGCTAAGAAAATTAATTGTTATGAGATTATATACTAATTTAATTTAATAATTAAGTTAGAGAGCTAATAATGATTAAATGAATTATAATATTTTAATTAGAATTTGTAATTAAAATAAGGTGTTAGTTGGTTAAATAAATTTATAATTATAAACAAAATTATAATTATGTGGGAATGATTTATGTGTTAAAGTAATTTAATAGATTAGTATTTGAATTGATTAAATTAATTGAATTGATTATTTAATTTAGTAGAAGTGTGTCAAATAACCTTGCTATAATGGAGTTATTAAAATAAATTAAAGGAGTTTAATTCAGTTTTGGCCAAACAAGTCTTAATGCATATTAAGTCTTTACTCTAATAGTGTTTTATCAAACAAGGTATAAGGATTAATTAATTTATTTTAATTAGCTTATATAAGTTAATGGGTTATTTTTATTATGTTAGCCAAACAATCCTTATGGCTTTTGATTTTCAAAACTTATATAACTGACATAAGTTATATCTATATTTATATTATATAATTAATATATATTATTGCTATATACGTTATAGTTTTCTACGTTAGTTAGACTAGAGTTAGGAAGAAGGCTCAGTTGAAGAAAAGAGAAGAAGAAGAATAATACAGAGAAAAATTTGAGAGAAGTCTAGAGAAATTGAGAAAAGAATTGGGAAAAAGAAGATTGTAATCATAGCTAGCCACCATTTTCTTCTAATTCTAGAGTACCATATTTTTAATCAAAGGTAGGATATTAATCCTTGTATTTTATTTTTAAAGTTTAGTTTTCTTCTCCAAAAAGTTCTCTGTAAATAATTATGGATGATGAATTTCTTGTGTATATAGCTTTAGATGATGATTGTTGTTGTAAAACTGTTTTTTTATAGGTTATGTATGATTATAATCAATTACTTTATGTATGTATGTAAATTGTGAAGAAAAATATATCACAGTGAGTTCATATGAAAATATATATATGAATATGGCTTAGTTTAAAGTAAAAAAATTAAGGTTTAATTAGCTGTTAAATTGATAAATTGACTATTGAATTTGATAGAATATGTATAATCATAACTATGGTATTTTGAATTTACTGTTTTGATTGAAAAACAAAATCACAGTGTTGATTTTTATTAAAAATGTCAAAAATTGAGTTTTTGCCAAAAACATTGAAATTGGGTGTTGTAAAATTGATGTTTATGTTATTTTATGGGTAGAATCATGTTAGGAGTCTTTACAATATGTTTACATGAAGTCTCTATATCACTACCACAAAATAGTAAATTGACAACGCTTAAAAGACAACGTTTTTTATAAAAACATTGTGGTATTTTTTTTACAACGTTTTTAAAAAAAAACATTATAAATACATATGCAAAAACGTTATCTATTTAAAAGTACATTTTTTTTTGTTTTAACTAGATAACGTTTTTTTAAAAAACGTTGTCTATTATGAAAAACACGGAGCTAAAAATCTTTATCAATTTAAAGAGTTTGCTTTTCTTTTCTTTTTCTCGCTCTATCAGCCCTCGCCTCTCTTCCTTCTTTCTCATCCCTCCATCCTGTCTCACAAATCCCTCCAGCTTTCTAGATTCAAAGTCATTCTCTCCCCCATCATTTTCATGGCGGATTTTACAGCTCCGTCATTCTGTTTAGGGCTCAATTTTGATCTAGATTCGGAACCCCAAATCAGTGTCAGAAAAGATACGTCACCTAAAAACCAGCTCGACAACCTTCAACCTCCACAAACCTGCTCCCTACAGTCGATGAATTTGGCTATGATGATTTTGAATCACCCACGGCAGGTCCAGGTCCAGAAGTTTCGGACCCTCCTCGGACAGTCAAGCGCCTTCGCCGGGGGCCCACACCGGTTGCCCAGAAGCCAGAGCCAGTGGTGTCTTGGTGTAAGGTAGATGATGAGATTGAAGAGTTCTCTTCTTAGGAGGACAAGTGTAGAGGTAAATTTTAGTGGGAACTTGTAATTGTTTTGTTTTTGTGCTCTAAATTTGGTCTTGTTATTTGTTTGGTCCCAAGATTTCGATGAAGAAGAAGAACCAGTCACCGAAGAGTCGAGAATACGTGACGAAAAGAGAAAATGGAGAACCTACTCCGTCGACTCACGTCGAAGAGAGTTCTGCTGCGAGTCCATGACGTTTTAATTAAGGGAAACACCAAGACGAAGGATCTACTCATCGAAGCCCTAGGTATGTTTTAATTGATTTGTATTTCTCTATTGTAAATTTTTTAATTTTGTTTGTTTGTCATTTCCTTCCTGTATGCTGCTCGATCACTAAATTGAAAACTTCTTCTTTTTTCATTAGGAATTTAAACATCAACTTGTTCAAGAGCTCTTCTTTAGAGAACACCTTGTAAGTTTCTTTTTCTAATTGCTTCTCTGAAATTTTTATGTTTAAATTTTGTTGCTGAAATGTGAGGGAGAAATTTTCTTCAACAGAAAGGGAATTCTTCCTTGTGAGAAAGATTTCATCTGTCCTAAATGTAGATTCCTTAATCCTTGAGCCTAACTCTGAGTTCAAAGCTGATGAGCTCCGAAGGATCATGGACTATAAACAGAACATCCGTACTATTTCTGTTATTGCCCATGTTGATCATGGTATAGAAGCAACTAGCATATTCTTTTCAACTTTTTCCGAGTAATTGTTTAAACTGTTATACCTGTGGTGATGGTGGTATAAGTAGGACCCCATGGATTGATGTTATGTATAACTTTTTTGAGAAATTTATTAGAAAGATATCTAACGTTTTCTATGGGAGGAAGCTTATGTGAGCTTCTAATTGAGCTTCTAATTAAGATATCTAACATTTTCTACTGCAGAGCGCAAAAACAAATCTCAACGTGGAAGAAGTTTTCTTTTCTATTGCAAGGGATATAAAGCAAAGGCTTGCAGACACCGACTCAAAGGCTGAGGTAATCACCCATCTGTTGTAAATTGAATCTGAAAAAATAATCATATTGAAATACCTTTCAAAGATTGCATACTCTAATTACCTGAAAAAATGGTTGAGAGTAGCTGTTTGTTTGTATTGTTACAGCCTACTACACTAAAAATCAATCAACTAGATCCAGCGGCTGGAAATGGTTAACTTGCTCAAAAATTGGCATGCTGTGGCTTTTAAATGGATGGCATTCAATACTAAATCCACTTATTGGAAGCCTTGCTTGCGAAAGTTAAGCTATAGTCTATCCTAATGCCATTATCTGAGATAATGCTGGAAAAGGAGATGCATTGTATGATAAGTTCTCTATGTTCTTGGTACATTTAAGCTACAGTCTATCATATGTTCATTAAGGAGCTGCTTGTTTTAGTGTTTTTTGTTCCCCTCATTTGTCCATTCAATTTTCCTCTGGTTGTTTGACCTGACCCATTCCAGAGAAAAGGATAAACTCACTGAAGTGGAGCAGCAGTTGAAGAAAGCTGAAGCTGCTGAGAGACGGCGAATGCAAAATGAGAAGGCGGCTCGTGAGTCGGAGGTCTGCTTTGGTTTTGGTTTTAGCTCATTTTATTTGACTGTTATATGCTCTACTATTTTCTGATTTTGCAATGATGTCATACATTTACCTTTTAGGTCGAGGCATAAGTTTAAGAAGCGCCAGGAAGAGTTGGCTCAGGTAGTATCAAAATGTTTGTGTATTACTTTTTTTCAAGGTTTATATTTAATTTTTTGGTTATCTTTTATCTATTTTTTTACAAGTTTGTTATTATTGTGCAGGAGAAGGCTGCCACTGCACAGACACTCCCTCCAAACACTGTTAGATGTGCCAATGCCGCCTCCGAGTAGCGGAATCGGAAAGCTGGTGACAACGGATCAAAAATCAAAGAGGGGGACTTTGTCGCAGATCCAGAGTGACACAATTTCTGCCGCTAAAGCTGCTTTGAATCCAGTTAGAATCAACATTTGCCCCAGAAACAGAAGTAGAAGAAAAAGGTTTGATTAATTATTATTTACACCAAAATGGGACCGACTGTTTTATTATTATTTGTATTTCATAAGTTCAATACATCGTTACCACAATTCCAAACAAATTTAGGGATACATTTCTAATTTTAGATTACGAAGTGACATGAAATCCCAACATGCTATTATTTACATTTTAGGTAGATTGAGTACCTATTACATATGTTGCAAATGTTAAATCAAAATGGATGACCCTTGTTTACCTTTGTTGGTTAATATTTATTGTGGGAAAAAAGGAGTTGTGAATTGTATGAACCTCTTCTGAAATAGTTACTATAATTTCTTGGTTCTCATTCTCCATTCATCACAATATTCTTCTTATCTAAGTGGTCGAGTTTGTTTCACATTCCATAAAAGTTGACATTCTCAGATTATCTAACCAACGTTGACATATCCATTGTTTTGCTTCAATAGATAGCTTCTGCATAGAGGATCTGGTGATTGTGTGTGAAAGAAGAATTTTATATTTCTTATTTGCATAAAAGTGTAGTTTATGTTTGATAATAGTGAGAATTACAATTAATGTGCCATGCCAAGACACATCGACAATTTTTGCACTCTTATATTGAACCATTGCTTGTTTCACTTTTGGGTTTCAGGGAGCAGCTGTTGCTTACGTAGCAGATCTTTTTAAAGTGCCAACAATATTTATGAAAGCTGTGATCGATATCGTGGATGGTGACAAACAAATTTCTGAAGAATACTTGCAAAATGTGTCCGCAGTGACTGTTGCTCTTGGTCAAGCAGTTACCCAAGTCATTCATTACATCAATGGAAAGTGCATCTCAGAACTTTAAGCAGTCTAGTTCTACTCATGTTCATTTCTACTAGATAGATTTTTAAAAAAATAATAAAAAATTGGGTCAACATTTCTACTACATGTCCTATTTATTTGATTGGATACAGGTGATTTACATGCAAATGCATGATTTTTCTGGTCATTCTATTCTGAATATGAATGTCCATACTTTAGTTTTAGCCTGAAGGAATTATCAGTGTGCTGCTGCTGCACTATTTAGATAAACTGCCAAACATGGCTGCAGCTGGTTAATATTTATTGTGGTTAACCAACAAAGTGGATGAACTGCAGCTGACCCTTATTTACCTGTAATCCTCCAGTATTAGGCTTATTTTAGCCCTGCATGTGGATGTAGCCTTGCCTTGTGCTTGGGGATATATCTAGGCTTTTACAGTGCCAAACTGCCAATTAAACTTTCATTGTTACATTAACTCTTTCTTACAGTTGTGATGTATTGCTCTTATTGCAGAATCTTGTTTTTCACATTTGTTTTCTCCTGTGAGAAATCTTCCTTGTACGGTGTATGCCAGACTTTGGGACAACTGACTATCCATCATGGCATTGTAAGCAGCATGCAAAGTGTATAAAAGGTAATTTCGGAGCTTTTTCTATCAAAGATCTTGTTCTGCAATGGTTATGGTTTTGATGAGCTCCACCCTGATCTAATTGTGTCTGCTCTGGAATATGATATAGAAGTTGGGACATCAATCTTTTTTGATCCTTGCTAACGGAACACCTGAAGAACAAAAAGCACTTGACAAGCTCTGTTCGGAATATTTAGGTAGTCCTCATCCAGTTTTTGTGTTAGATGTTTGTCTTGTTACAGTTACCAGAGAACTCTTATAGTCTGGCTTTCCGAATCTTAATAAGAGAACTAGATCCCTTCTACCCGATTTCATTGCGCGTACTCAGTCGATCAGCGTTTTTGATAACTATGGTTTTGTAACTAAATTTCTTAAGTTTATGTTCATGGTTGTTTTGTAGCTTATTTTCTTTAAAAATCTGAGGATATGATATTGTGCAGGTTGGGGTTTCTTATGATATTGTACAATATTCATGTATTGTATGGTTCAACTTTAAAACATTTCTCCTTATTTAGTGAAAAATGTTTCACTGTATCTATCCCCTTCTTTAAGAACCGCCTAAATGATTTATATTCCGACCATAATGATCAGTAGCAAAATGACTCGGATTAGTGTATGAACTCTCTTCCTCTAAATTTTAATTCAGGTTGTTAATGTAGATTTTAAAGCTGATTCGAGATGGCTACTGACTAGCTGAGATGCTGTAGTTTTTATATATGGTTCATATTTGGTGTTCACTTAAATTTATGCATTTTGCTTATCCAATCCATTTTCAGGTTCCAAAGGATAAAGATGAGCTTGCAGCTCTGCAAGGAAGGCTGAGGAAGCGATTTCCATCACAGTGTATGTAATAATCTGATAAGTTAGAAATTGTATGTAATAATCTGATAATTGTATGTTATACAATGTATGTTTTCTTGTTACAGTCATATAGTTTGGTTTATTTTGTGGATTGAAAAGTGAATTTGAGATGTATATATAGATAGTTTGGTATATATTTTATGGATTTAGTAATTTGAAACTATAAACGAATGGTATTATTGGGATGTATTTTGAATGGTTGATACATTTTGGCTATATATTATGGCATTTAGCATATTGCAGGTGTATTGGTAATATAGGTGAATCACATCTTTTTTTTTCTTTATCTACAACATTTAAAAAACGTTGTCTGATATACTAAACAACAACGTTTTTTATCCAAAAAATGTTGTGGAATCATACCTATTACAACGTTTTTAAGCATCTGTTAATTTTTGAAAAACAAATCTACAACGTTTTTTCCTAAAAAACGTTGTGTATTGTGCTTAACTACGACGTTTTTAAAACGTTGTGTAAGGGTGTCAAATAGATGACACCCTTAACCACGACGTTTTTTTGACTGAAACCACAATGTTTTTTCCGCGTTTTCTATTTACTATTTTGTAATAGTGTATGAATTACTTGTTAATTAGCTTGTTAGATTGGAGCCAGAAGTCGATTTGGCTTTTTTGTTCATCTTTGTTCTGCCGAGCTTCGTCGCCGAAGTTTCGGACTTTTCAAATGCAGTCACGCCCAAGAGTACAAGTTTCGTCTTAGCTGGCCAATTGTTGGCTCAGAATCGTGTCATAGTGGCCTTCAAATACTTCAAATACCAACCATAGGGTAACCGTGGGCGCACGCGAAAGTTAGCGAGTAATGGTATGACAGTTTTAGTTTATTACACAAAGTTTGAAATTAAATGTTATGTGCTAATAATAGGAATGTTAAATGATGATTTCAATAGTATTAAACTAAGAATGAGCATGTTATCAAGGGTTAACTAGTATTAATGTAATTCGATTATGTGAATTGATAATTAAACTTACATGATTATATAGACAAAAAATTTTGGTAATGACTAATTATGTCATGATGACATATGTATAGGGTATTGATTCAAGTTGTAAGGTTTAGCTTGTGCTCAAGGCAAGTTTTCTAACTCTAAAAACTTCATTGTGCAAGTTTAATTTCGTTGAGTACAATGTTGTTTTTAATTCAATTTCATTTACACAAGTGGCTAACTCTACATTTTTGTAGAGCTAGATGGTTTATTATTGAGAAAGCTCTTGTATCTAATTGTTCATAGGGATGCAAGTATTCTAAATCGTATATTTAGTATTGAGCAAGTTTCTTTTATATGTAACTTGTTATTTAGCATGCAAATCGCAATATTTTAATATTCTAGTGTTGAACAACTTTATCGTTCAAATTACTATTCATTATGCATGCTTGGTGTCCGATTATCAATAACTTTGACTTAATATTGTTCAAAGCAAATTATGTTATGATTATTCAATGTTTATGCTATTAGATTATTCCTAAAGCATGATATTAATTTATAAATATCGATTCAGTTATGATTATCCCATAGCATACAATTATTTCTTTTGTATTCAACTAATTCTTAGTTGATGACCGTTGAATTCTAAATTACCCTGTAATGTATCCAAACCAAACTTACTTTGGTGCGGACTTGTATTCTAAATACTGAGATGAACAACGCTTTTATTAGAGGTTTACGTTTAGCGTTAAAATGGTTGTGCACAATGCATTGTACGAAGGGTTGATCCCCCTAAGTACGTGGAGTCCTTATAGTCTTATGACTGTTAAAGTTAAAGTTGAAAGATTACTTATAACTGTGGACATGATTCGTGGTCATTAGACCCTCAGTAGTATGTTTAAAAATGTTAATAGAACCTATCATTCAGTTCTATTGAGCATATTTCTGGCAAATGTTGTAATGTTGTAAAGTTATTCATTTTTATTTCAAGTGAGCCTTGTTTGCTCACTCTTGCATATTAAATACTTATTGCAGCTAAGGTTGAGAAGGTCAATAAACCTACTACTAGCAAAGGAAAGGGAAAAATGTACAAGTGATGAAGACTTGTAATTTTATTTTATCGTCATAGACTTTTGAATGATGTAATAACTTAATTTCCGCATTTGAATGATTGTAATTAAAGGTTAGATAACCTGGGAGATTTTTTTTATTTAAGTTTAATCCTGTATGGGCAGGTTTTTGTTATTCAAATTTATTATAATTGGATAGTTAAAAAAGAATGTTTTGATTAAGTGAACACCAAAGCTTGAGGAAATGAAGTACTAGGATTTGGGGGTGTCACACAGTCTCCATGAACGGTCAACGCTGTTTGACCAATAATAACTTATGATGTAGACATGCTATGACCTTGTTACCAGTTTCAGATCACAGTCCTCATTTCATAGAACCGATTCAAAACATAAAACACACAAACAATTAACACATAAAGATCTAAGGCCTCTGACATTCGACTGTCAGACCATTTTTTTCAACATTTCCATATTTTTAAAAATGTTAGATTCGAGGACTTTGATGTTATGGATCTGGGATTTTACAACCCAAATCACTAAATAACATCTTATTACACATATCTAGTCAACAAATTGCAACATATAACATGAAATCATAAAGTTTTAAGATTTAGGGTTCTTTACCACTTTGGTGGTTTGATCAAGAATTTGATCCTCAATTCTGATTCTTTGCTTGCTTTGAACTGATCATGGTTCATCTTCTCTCTCTCTCTCTCACTTTAAATTTCATATTTTGGAGAGAGAATGGCTAAAGAAAATTTTGAGAAGTCAAGTGAGCTTTTTCTCTTTCTTAATCCATATAATTCATAAATGAAATGAGTTAGCTTGCAATTTATGACTGATTGCTGTGATAATAGTCACATGCTAGAATTTAGGGTTGCTCACCAACTTCACTAGGACAACTCTAGCAAGTTATGTCCAATTATGCAACAAAGGGGACTTTAGTTTTTTGATTTTTATTTTAATGGCATTTATGTCAATTAGCCAAACCCTTAGGGTTTAGGTTTTGGGTTTAGGGTTTTAACCCTTTAGGGTTTAGGGTTTGAACCCTTAGGTTTTCAATTTAATTTCCAAGATTTCCAATTTAGGTTTTAAAAATAGAAATTTAATATTTCTAAATTATAATTAGGATTTTCTAATTATATAAAAATTTCTTTATCATAAATTAAATCTTGCTAATTAGGATTAGCATTTCCTAATTAAATTCTCTAATTAAGAAATTAAGGACGAATTTGGTCATTAGGGTTTACAACCCACGAATTAGGGTTTCTAATAGAAAATAATTTTTCTAAATTAAAAATTAGATTTCCTAATTAGATTAGAGTTTTCTAATTACTTATAACTTGAAAATGAGGATTAATATTTCCTAATTAATATTAAAATTATTAAATTAACACTTAGGTTTTTCCTAATTATAAATTAGGGTTTCAAATTTTGAAATTAGGGTTTTCTAACCAAATTGTTAAGATTAACCCTAATTAATCTTATAATTATTTATACTTACGCCATTAAGTTCCCAATTTAGGGTTTCATACACCGAATTAGGGTTTCGGATTCCCAGAACTGAAATTAGGGTTTCCAGAATCGGTTTCTAGGGTTTCTTGTTAATCGCTGGGGTTTTCTAACCGAAGGTTGACGTTCTTAAAAAATACTTAGGGTTTATTACATATATCGTTTATCTGGTCAACCCTTGACCCTTAACCACATACTGTACACATATCACAGAACATAAGCGCTTATTCCCTTAATCTTGAATAATTCACCTAAATACTTCACAGAATTTTGAAATCCTCAAAATTCCTTCTTAAAAATATCAAACGCATACACTAATTTTCTGTCTAGGTTCAAATTTTGAACCATAAATCAATTAATTAAAATTTTAAAAATTTTCTAAATTCTCCGGTTGTCACATATATAAAAGGAGGTAACCCTAAAAATTTCAAAACTTTTGGAGCTAATCTCGATTTATGAAAAATCTGAGAATATTTGGCTATCATGGACTATTTAAAAATAGTAGATAGATTTAAAAAATTCCCGGAAAAATATATGTTAAAGTGTGGGACTATATTCTATAAAATCCCAGAAAAGAAATATTTTTGAGACTGATTTCGTATTTTTCATATAAATGATGTTATATAGATAAATGAATTTAATTATATATTTGATGTCATAATTATGGAAAATGAGATTTTCCAACTTGAGACCCTTAAGCATATCTTATGCAGATTTTTGGTAGAGGTTTTGGTCCAAAAAATGTTACAAATTTATGTTTTCCAGTTTCTTTTATTTGACCACGTGACCTATACATAGCAACATGTTATGTAATTGAATTGTATTTAATACGTGTGAGTTTAATCGTCTTATTAAAATAAAAGGGAACCATTACACTTCAAAGTGGTATTCGAGAACCAAATTGCTTAACGTGACACATGTGAATAGGTTACGTGAAGGGCTAGTAGATAGCAGTAATTGTAGAAGACGTATCAGGAAAGTTTCCTAACTTTATTCACTTTATTGCAGTGAATATAAGTTCCCTTAACTTGTACAATTTATCATTGTGTACAAGTCTCGTATGTTGCAAGTTATAACTCGTACAAACTTATATATAGTCCAAGTTATATTGATGATTACTCAATTATTAATTCAGTTGTTTATGCCTTAAAGTTTATTAATTATTTATGAACTGCTTTCAAGAATGCGATCTGGCCATTTGTTTCGGTAAGATATTATAGATGAGAGATGTTGTATTATTTGAACTATTTCAAATTTAGCTATTTAAGCCTACAAATCCAAATTGCTTTGGTGCGGTCTCGTATGAAACTAAGATGAACAACCTGGATAACGGGGTAACTGATGTCGGGCATATAGTCTCATTTACGCTTATGCGTTTAAACTTTATACTTGTGCACAATGTAGGGTACGATAGGCTGATTACTTGGAGTATTTCTAGAGACTGTTTACAATCTATTTGATTGTTAAACCGTCTGATGGTTTTCGATGAAACAAAGAAATGTTCAGGGTATCTCACACCCCTTAGTATGCTATTGAGAATTCCAGAACTCTTATCTTGATATTCTAGTTTATCTCTTAATATTTATTTCAACTGTTGAGAATTATTCATATTAATGCTTTTACTTCTGATGTATGTTCTCAAACTACTTTATATACGTGCTGAGCAATTTGTGCTAATTCTTGCTTAAACCTTTCAGTTAAGGCTGATAACGTTGAGGGCTCGGGCAAGGACAAGGGAAAGTCTAAGATGAAATGATGAGAGTTATTTATGTAATAAGTATATTTCCCTATATGATGTAATGTAGTGATAAATGCTAAGTTTAAGTTTCAGTTTATTAAAGGTTGTAAAGACTTGGGACTTTATTTTGAATAAGTATGTAATAGTTAATATTATTGTTATTATTGTTAGAGTTACTTAGATAAATGATGATGTATGTTGTATCGTGAGCACCATGTCTTGTAATCGATGTTACACGGATTTGGGGGCGTCACAGGTTAGTATCAAAGCAATAGGTTATAAACCTTAGGTGGGGAACCTTAGACTATAACCTTAAGGAAGTTAGTGGAGAAAATAAGGAGATGAACTCATGTAGAGTTCTACGGGTTGTGTCAAATCTATTTTTTTCCCTAAAAATAAAAACATCTATTTTAAAATACTAACTGAGTTATTTTGTCTTGTTTGAAGGATGTTAGGAGAAAAGGAGGTTAAAGATATCCACGTTGTGAGTGAGCAGTTGGTTGACAATTGTACACGAGCTTCTATCAAGCAAAGAAATGACCTGCAGCACCAGAGGAGTATCCTGAAGAGGGAGAGGAGCCCGAGGAGGACTCAGAAGAAGCAACTGAGGATATTTTATTGGATGAGTTGATGGATAGGATTGCAGAGTTGGACGACAAGGTCCATGAGTTGGAGGAGCTGTATCAGGGGGAGTTGCAGCATTGCTTGAGGCATTGGTGCACCACCTAATAATTAGGAACTGGGATCTGGCTGACAAGGTGCGAGCATCAGACCAGAAGGCGGATAGGCTGGAGGATGAGAAAGAAGCTATTAGGACCCACTTGGGGCATACCATTAATGGGTTAGAGTCGAGGATTCAGAGTCTACAAACTGACAAGTAGATTATTACTACATTCTGGGGAGATGAGAGGAGAGACCGTGTTCGGGCTGAGAAGCTAACCTGTGAGTTAGTAGGAGAGGTGAGAGATAAGAAGGTTAAGATAGACAAGATGAAGTACGCATTTAAGTCAGCACATGGAAGGTTCCAGCATAGGGTGCATCACTTTCTAAGTGAGGAGCACAGATCTAGACGTGTTAAAGCCGAGGGCTGGTACTAGAGATAGCAGATGAGGAGCATGAAGACACCATTAGGTGGGGCTTGTAGTTTATTATGATGAACTTTTACTACTAGTGTATAGAACTCTTATCTATGAATACAAAGTTTGGTTTCGGTTTTTACCAAGTAATTTGGTTTAAAGTGATGTAAATGGCTTAATTCCATAAGACGATGAAATACCTTGGGTGTTATGTTTATAAATAAATATGCTTTTATTTATGTATGTGATGTGATGATTATGTTCTCTTCTTATGAATGATATATTCTGTAGAGTAAGTTATAAGATATTAACATTAAGTTCATTTTAAATAGATAGATGGCTAGAGGAAGACATCGTCAAACACTCGAGGGGTCAGGCGGTAATTCTGGGGATTCACCGAACCCTATGCAGCAGTTTGTAGACATGTTAGTGGGGGCACTTGTTGCCTCTTTTTTACAACTAACAAAAGAGCTCTAACTCATGCAAGCATACATGCGTCAACAAGTAATACAAAGCAAGTAAAGTATCGTTCCCACAGAGAAAGTTGTTTAACTTAAACTACCATTCATTAATTAAATCACTATATTTATATGCTCACACTAAAGATTAAACTTGGTTGATTCTCGAATTACAAATAACAACAAAAATAATATAAACGATATAATAGCTGATATTGGAATTAATGGGATTCTAACTTCATTTACTATTTCATTCAATCGCCAATATCATGCCTGACTTGTTCACATATCATAGGAAAGTAGCCAAGAGCACTAAAAGAGTATTAGCCATTTTTTAATGCACTAAGACCTACTTACACAGCATCCACAGATGATAGACTCTATGTAATCATCAATATAACCAACATCACTATATGTCTATGTGAAATTGCAACAATATTGATTTTAAGTTCAAGCTCTTATCTAAACTTATACGGTGAAACAGTATATGTCTATCTGGTTCACGAAATACATAAGCCATATAACACAGCCCTATATACGTATACTACCATGATTACAGTCCATATTTGCATGTTCATTGTCAATTCCATACAAATACTGAAACAAATGGTGATCAAGCATTCATGTATGCAAAACAATCATGACAGACATCCCATATAATATGCAAAACAACCTAGCATTTAAGTATGCAATCACACTACATAATAAACTCTGTTAGAATTCCATAATGGAGTTTAGTTCATGACTGAACCAAAAGCCATTATGGGATCAAAGTTAAACATGATCAATACGCAACAATTGGAAGAGGAAAGATGAAACTATCGAACCCAATTGCTGAATACACATCAATATCCAATCCCCATAAGATTCCAGGAAAAACTAATATTAATAATCCGCTCTCGTAGAGAAATCCCAAGAAGGAGTAAAAAAGTAGCGTTATAGCCTCCTTCTACGTTGGAATCCTCTCTCCAGAGTAAAACCCTAATTACGATGTAAAGTTACGTGAAAACTAATAAAAATTTCGAATGATACCCCTGACACCAGTCAGGAATTATTTTAAATCAATTACAACATTTAAAATTCAGAAATAAAATAAAACACATTAGCATCATCAGACATCGCGTCTGCCGCTTCTCTTAACATGATAGTCTCGCAAGTAGCGAGACTTTGCGATAGGTTCATATGTTCGGTATTTGCTCTGCATGTGGCGCAGCTGGCTCCATAGGCTTATGCATCTCTTCTTCGCAGCGAGACTTGCAGTAGCATCCAAGATCTGGCTGGGTGATTGCGCGGGTGCGCGTTCTTAAGGTTGTTTTGTTTGCGCGTGGCTTGAAATCTGCGAGGTCTGGTTTACATTTTTCTCTCACTGCCGCTTGCTTTCGTTATAATCTATTTCCTTGCACCAATGCACCTTCATGCCATGCATATCCCATCCTTTTACCTCGTTTCAAGCATCCATTTGCCTTATGCTCCAAATCACCACCAAAATAGGCCAATTCCTGCACTTATTCACCAAAAGGAGTTTTAAGAACGTGCAATGCAAATTAACATGAAATGCAGCTAAACTAGACTAAAATGTACTTGAGATGGGCATAGTTCGCATGAATTGGTACTCCATAAGTAGGTAAAAATCCTACTTATCAAATACCCCCAAACTTGACCCATTGCTTGCCCTCAAGCAATGCATACTAATGAATAATGAAAGATGCAACTACATTACTATGCACTTAATTCTCATATTGTCCCAACCATTATAGGCATTCAGTCCAATTTTCCTCGGCGATGTTTTTCTAGATTTGAGAATACAAATTCAATCCAAACTGCAGGCATAATGTCATATACGCAAATAATTCATCAATGTTATACAAATGCTGTGTGTGCGTGTGTGTTGTGTTCGCCCAATACTTGATTTAGGTGTAGAATGCTCATGCTATCTTGCTTAAACCAGAAAAATTATAGCATAAATCAAGACTTATGTTTATATATGTGACATGAACTATTCCAACATCTTAAAATAAACTAAGGTTCAACAATGAGTTTATCTGCTTTATTCTACTCACGAGGGGCTAATTTACGCTCTATCTCATGCGGTGTTTATTGCTATTTTCTTTTCTTTTTCTTTTTCTACATATGGTCAGACAATGTCTTACTCCATTAGGCACATCTGCTACCCCTTAGCGAGCTTTCGACCAACGACTCCCAGACTATGAAAGACCTCAGGGCGCTAGGTGTAGAGACAATCCCCTCGGGCGTACTTACTCAAGTAGCCAGGGCCCCAAAATAAGACTAGCCATGTTATTTCTATTTTCTTTTTTATTCTTTTTTTTATACACACCATGTTTTCCCATAGTTTAAAACTCGATGTTTTATACAGTCTCACAGCCAGTTTTCACATATTTCTCTTTTTAACACTATATTTTTCCGTCGAGCAAGAGACACGTGTTTCTTATACCTACAAGTACTTGTGAACCCATTTATGCAAACCGAGAGCATGTATACAGCATTATGAATTTCGTTGTATAAAACGTTATAACTCATCTGAAGTTATCCAAAATATTCAAAATTCATTTAAAAACTTCACGTTCATCATTGGCTAGACAATTTTTTTTTTTAAACGGCAAGGACTGTGAGGTAAGCAACATGCAACTATGCTAAAATGTAGAACTAAACACGCACATAAAAATTAAACTAATCATGCAACTATATGAGTTATGGAAAACTAATCATGCAAAACTACTAATAAAAAAAAACTTACTACTACCTAATACCCCCAAACTTAAAATATTCAATGTCCCAATTGAATGAAGGTAAAAGGTATGAAAACTCCCCTAGTTATCGGTGGTGCCACCCTCCTCGGGTGGTGAGTCTAGTGGTGGATATGGTGATGCGGTTCCAAACTGAGGCCATTCTTGTGTTGTTCCTTGTTGCGCAAACGCTTCGGCTAGAGCCCTTGTGACTCCCGTCGCAAATGTACCCAAATTGTCATACATGGCATCGACCTTGCACTCCAACCTTTGGAGCTGTCGATCGTCGTAGGTGGCACGCGCGTGTGGACTGGCCCGCCTCGTCTGTTTGCAGGGGTTGTTATTCTGGAAAAATAGGATGAATGATGAATCCTAGTCCTCGTGGATGCGGTACACCACCTGCCCAGTCTTCAAACTTTTTGATCGTGGCATGAGTAATGTCCTGGCTTGGGTATTGCATCTGCTCGTTTCCCCAGTTGCATCCCTAATTAGCACAAAGCATGGCTGCCACGGATGCGTGTGGAATGCTCCCAACCGTTGTTCCCTATAAATACCGCAGCATATTCTCATGAATTAGATGACCAATGTCAATGTATTTTCCGGTGATTATGCCCCACAGAAGACATGCCCTCTCTGCTGATATTTCGTGCTGATGGGATGAAGGCAAGAGCGTGGCACATATGATCAAGTTCCATGCTTTTGCATAGCGATTTAGTGCTGCGACTGGGAATAACCGCGGCTGTGTTGTGCCAACTTTATACGTCCATTTTGTACCTGGCACACATAACTCTGCAATGATCAGCTCCATGTCTATCTCCAAATGAGCGCTGGTTATCCAATTAACAGCCCCCACTGGCGGTACATCCGTAATTTTTAAAATTGATCGAATAGCACGGGGCCTGTAATCTACCTCGTTACCCCGAACCAGAGATATTCCACTCATAGTCACATTGGCATTGGCATAGAATTCACAAAATATGCTCATAGGACTGGGTATTGGAGTCGTCGTCAGTCCACCCCAACCTCTCTCTTGAATCATGGCGCACAACTGACCATCCTGACTTGCCGGCTTGAATCCTTGCTCCTTGACGAATGTTTTCACCACAATGCGGTAGTACTCTTGTTGAGCTTCCAAATTAAGGAATTTTTCATGATCTACAATGTCAGCCTCTTGACTGCCCGCAGAGGATGAAGAAGACAACGCGATAGATCGTGCTCGCTTAGGCCCCATTTGTATTTGCTAGTAATTGCACAGATTATATGATTGGGTAGGAAGAAAAGCTTGAAATTGATAGCTCTAACGCATGATTCTATACTCCCACATAGAAACCCTAGCTTTATAGCACTATTGGAGAAGTTGAGGGGAGATGGACTTTGAATGAGGAAAGGATCGTGGCTGATTGATTGCGAGATGTAACACTAAATTGTAACTGATGAAGAGATAGCGACGTGAGTTATGGAAAGGGAGAGAATTTCGCTTCTGTTGATATCCCAAATGATAGTCCAAATGGTCCCCAACTCTGTTTTAAATTAGCCAAATATGTCTTAACTTGGGTCGCACGCGTGACCATGAGATTATTGATTAAAATTTGGTAGCGCATGCCAGACTTGCGTAAACATTGGGTGGATTTCTTATCTGGACGCGCGGTCACGAGATTTTCTCCTTCCTGGGTCGCGCGACCGTGAGCTTGAAGACTGTTAACTCTATCGGCTTGGCGCACGGGCGCGTGATTTGCATGCCACTTGTGACTCATGGCGGTAGCATTGTTCGATTCCACTCGCCTTGTCGGTGATCTTTGTCAGTGATGATTCCTGCATAGATATTAATGTACCACGTTAAGGCATGACTTAGTGATTTCATATTATTAACAGCGTGCAAGCAATCTCATAGCCATTCTTGTCACAATCTTATGCATGAATAATGGTATCCAATTAAAAAGGAGTTTGATATAAATACTGAAATACTTAAAATGAAATATTAAAAACTAAGCAAGGGCGAGAATAATAATGGGTTGCCTCCCATTCAGCGCTAAGTTATAGTCAATTAGCTTGACTGTCTCTGAATTTATTTCACCATTGGAATTGTGGTGCTTTCCTTCGTATTCTCTGCACCCTGAAATTTAATGACCTCATCTTCCGGTAATGGCTTTTCCTTCAAATCTACATTTTTACCCGTTGCATATATCAATGGTCCATAATCCCTGGATTTTTGTACTTCATCCTGTAGGCACCAGTCCACCACGTCAACTAGAAAGCACTCTTCTTCATCCGTTGGTAAACTGATTGCTTTAAAAATGTTGAATGTAATCTCTTGATCTTGGACATGCATAGTAAGTTCACCTTTCTGCACATCTATTGACGTCCTGCCTGTGGCCAAAAAGGGCCTTCCCAATATTATTGGTACGCTTTTGTCCTCCTCGTAGTCTAAAATGATGAAGTCAGCTGGGAAAATAAACTTATCCACCTTAACCAACACATCCTCAATAATTCGTTGTGGATATGTGATCGATCTGTCAGCTAGCTGCAATGCAATGTTTGTGGGTTTTGGATCCGGCAATCCCAACTGATTAAACACTGATCAGGGCATCAAATTTATGCTTGCCCCAAGATCACATAAACACTTACTGAAGTCAACTTTCCTATAGGACATGGAATTGTGAAACTGCCTGGATCCTTCAACTTTGGAGGTAATTTCTGTTGAAGCACTGCACTGCGTTCCTCTGTCAAGGCTACTGTCTCAAACTCATCTAATCTCTTCTTCCTTGACAATATACCCTTTATAAACTTGGCATAGCTGGGCATTTGTTCCAATGCCTCGGCGAAGGGTATGTTGATCTGCAACTTTTTCAACACCTCCAAGAATTTACTGAACTGTTTATCTTCCCTTTTCTTCATTAACCTTTGCGGATACGGAACCTGAATGTGCATTGGTGGTATTGGACTCTTAACTGTCTCCTCTGAGCCTATTTTATCTTTCTCTTCCTGCCGATCCTCATATTTCTCCAACTTTTCCTGCTCATTATCTTGTTCCTCTGCCTCGCACGGCGCATGCTGCGTTCTCTCAAGACATTCTCTGCTGGTATGCGACTTACAAAGAGATGACGATGTGTCTTTCCCAGATCTCAATGTAATCGTTTGGCATTGTTCCTTTCCTTCTCTTATTGGATTCGTCTCTGTGTTATTTGGCAATGAACCCTGGGGCCTGTTAGTAAGCATGTTTGCCATCTGACCTATTTGAGTTTCCAGGTTCTTTATAGCCACTGTTTGGCTCTTAATCATAACTTCTGTGTTTACCATGTATTTCATCATCATCTCCTCCACTTCGATTTCTTTTTTCATCGAGGTGCAATTTGGAGTGTGATGTTGTCATTGTTGTTGAGAAAATCTGGCGAGAAAGGGTGGTCTAGGATTAAATTTTAATTTGCATTGGTCTGCTACTGAAATTGGTTATTTGGTTGAAACCGAGCTTGCCGATTCCCTTGATTATTCGACCAACTAAAATTTGGATGATTTCTGTTGTTGGGGTGGTATGTGTTCGAAATTGTCCTTGGTCTTTTACAGTAGTTGCTCACATATCGTGACCGATTCGAGCCGATAGCACATTGGTCCGCCGAGTGTGACCCCGCACAAATCTCACATATGTAGCAAACCGTCTTTACCTTTCCTTCAGCCAAAGTATCTATCTTCTTTGCTATCACGCCATCTCAGGCTTTGATAGTGAGTAATGGCATTAACTTTCAACACACCTGCAACTTTGGTTTGTGTCATACGGGATGTAGGATTCTAAAAGTCATTAGACGCCATTGTCTCGATAAGATCATAGGCTTCCTCATAGTTCTTTGTCCATAATGCACCTCCTGCAACTGCATGTACAATCGATCTCGAGTGCCATCCCAATCCATTATAAAACGTGTTAATTATCATCCAATCTGGCATACCGTGATGTGGGTACTTTCTCAGCATTTCTTTATATCTCTCCCATGCTTCATTTAACGATTCACCCTGTTGTTGCTCAAATAGAGAGATATCTGTCCTAATCTTTGCAGTCTTAGCCATTGGGAAAAACTTAGCTAAGAATTTCTGTGCTAAATCCTCCCATGCAGTTATAGATCCTGCTGGCAGAGAATGAAGCCAACTTTTTGCTTTATCCCTCAATGAAAATGGGAAAAACCTTAGTCGAATATCATCCTCCGTCACACCGTTGTATCTGAATGTATCACAAATTTCAATGAAACTCAATAGATGTTCATTCGGATCATCCGTAGCAGCACCCCCAAACTGAATTGTGTTCTGCATCATTTGAATTGTGCCAGTCTTGATCTCGAAAGTATTGGCTGCTATCGCTGGTTTGACTATGATGGACTGTAGTCCGTTGATATTAGGCATGGAATACTCTTTCAGAGCCCGATGCTCCTCTCTTTGATCTTCTCCTTGTGCCTCGGCTGCCATTTTAGCTGTCGTGTTTTCCAACTGTTCCTGTAAATTTCTACGTACACCCGCTTTCCATCCTCTCCCGTTTATATTATCCCGAGCATGTATTAACTCGGGGTTGGTTGACCGTAAAAGCATAAAAATTTATCCAACTTCCTGAAACAAAAACAAAAACTGAAATGAGATAAGACTAGAATTGTCTAAGTCATACAATATAGCTTAAAACTAATGATACTAAATTAAACGCCTTTCCTCGGCAACGGCGCTAAAAACTTGTTGCTTCTTTTTTACGACTAACAAAATAGCTCTAACTCATGCAAGCATACATGCGTCAAAAAGTAATATAAAGCAAGTAAAGTATCGATCCCACAGAGAAAGTTGTTTAACTTAAACTACTATTCATTAATTAAATCACTATATTTATATGCTCACACTAAAGATTAAACTTGATTAATTCTCGAATTGCAAATAACAACTAAAATAATATAAACGATATAATAATTGATATTGGAACTAATGGGATTCTAACTTCATTTACTATTTCATTCAATCGCCACTATCATGCCTGACTTGTTCACATATTATAGGAAAGTAGCCAAGAGCACTAAAAGAGTATTAGCCATTTTTTAATGCACTAAGACCTACTTACACAGCATCCACAGATGATAGACTCTATGTAATCATCAATATAACCAACATCACTATATGTCTATGTGAAATTGCAACAATATTGATTTTAAGTTCAAGCTCTTATCTAAACTTATACGGTGAAATAGTATATGTCTATCTGGTTCAGGAAATACATAAGCCATATAACACAGCCCTATATACGTATACTACCATGATTACAGTCCATATTTGCATGTTCATTGTCAATTCCATACAAATACTGAAACGAATGGTGATCAAGCATTCATGTATACAAAACAATCATGACAGACATCCCATATAATATGCAAAACAACCCAGCATTTAAGTATGCAATCAAACTACATAATAAAATCTGTTAGAATCCCATAATGGAGTTTAGTTCATGACTAAACCAAAAGCCATTATGGGATCAAAGTTAAACATGATCAATAAGCAACAATTGGAAGAGGAAAGATGAAACTATCAAACCCAATTGCTGAATACACATCAATATCCAATCCCCATAAGATTCTAGCAAAAACTAATATTAATAATCCGCTCTGGTAGAGAAATCCCAAGAAGGAGTAGAAAAGTAGCGTTATAGCCTCCTTCTAATTGGAATCCTCTCTCCAGAGTAAAACCCTAATTACGATGTAAAGTTACGTGAAAACTATTAAAAATGTCGAATGATACCCCTGACACCAGTCAGGAATTATTTTAAATCAATTACAACATTTAAAATTCGGAAATAAAATAAAACACATTAGCAGCATCAGACATTGCGCGTGGCCGCGTGCTTTTCCAGCATGATAGTCTCGCGGCCGCGAGACTTGCAGTAGGTTCATATATTTGGCTGCTCTCACGCGCGAGAGCGCGCTCCATAGGCTTGTCTGTCTCGCGTCCTCGACACTTATAGTAGCATCCAAGATCTGGCTGGGTGATCGCGCGGGTGCGCGTTCTTAAGGATGTTTTGTCGCGCGGCCGCGCGGCTTGAAATCTGCAGGTCCTGGTTTATGTTTTCCTACTGCTGCTGCTTGCTCCGTTATGCTCTATTTCCTTGCACCAATGAACCTTCATGCTATGCATATCCCATCCTTTTACCTCGTTTCAAGCATCCATTTTCCTTATGCTCCAAATTACCACCAAAATAGGCCGATTCCTGCATTTATTCACCAAAAGGAGTTTTAAGAACGTGCAATGCAAATTAACATGAAATGTAGCTAAACTAGACTAAAAAGTACTTGAGATGGGCATAGTTCGCATGAATTGGTACTCCATAAGTAGGTAAAAATCCTACTTATCAACACTTCAGAATCGAACCCTGAATGCCAATAACCCTCCAGCGGCCCAAGTGGCACACTTCAAGGACTTCAAGAGTGCGGGACCCCCTAAGTTCAAAGGAACCACTAAACCCATCGAAACTCAAACTTGGGTCAAGGAAATTGAAAAGGCGTTCGCTATCGCCCGAACTGGATTAAAAATAAATGAATCCATCTTGCTGGATTGAAAATCTGTTGAATCCAGTTTGTTGGATTGAAAAGTAGTTTACTGAATTTAAAATATGTTGAATCCAGCTTGCTAGATTGCAATCTGGTTGCTGGATTTGGAATCCAGTTTGCTGGATTGCCGTTTTGTTTGCTGGATTGGCCATCTGGTTAAAAGATTTTGAATCCTGTTTGTTGGATTTGGAATCCAGGTTGCTGGATTGCAGTCTGGTTTATTGGATTGCAATTTGGTTTACTGGATTGGTATGTTTGGATGATCCAAATTGCTGTATTAGTATTTGACTTATTAGATTTTAAAGAAGAACTTATAATATATAAGATTGAAGTGTTAAATTATAATGTTTATGATATAGTGATTAAAGAATTATCAAATGACGATATTAATAATGATGGTTTAAGGAGTAATCTAATATTTGATTATGTGATAAGTGTTTAAGTTGTATAATGACTTTAATTAACAGTAGTATATGTGATGATATTATTCTAATTGAGATATCACTATTATTAATAACATGTCTCAACTAAAGCTAAAATAGGTTGTGTAACATTAATCGACGGTGCATGCAAGTTCTCGAACTATACTTTTAATTGAGCAAGTTCTCTAACTCAAACCTGAGTTACGATTTTTCACGCATGCTAGTGGTTAATCATTGTTGATTACATCACGTCTATAATTTATTGTTTCGCAAGTTGTGCATGTTGTATATGTTCATCAGGTATGAAAGGTTGATCACCTTCATTACCATTTGGTTCAGTTATAGTTGTTCATGTTCATTGTTGGCCATTCATTTTTATTGTCTCGATCATTCAGTTATGTAAATTTATTCATATTCTTTCACAATTATTTTATTGTTGAAAGTTTGTCAGCCAGCTTATTATTCTTTCAATCATGATATATCGTTTTTGAACTTAACCTTGTTGGGCAAACTTGTTGCTCACCCTTGCTATATCATGATAAACATTTTAGATTAAGATGAAAACTTCGGATACAGGCAAAGGCAAAGACAAGTTCCAGGATTGGGTTATGGTACATTTATACTTGTAACAGTATTAAAGGCAAATAACATTGTAAGTCCTGTAATATATGAATGTGTGTAATAAGTTAAGGTTATCGACCTTGGGGATTATGTTGTAAAGATTATTGTATAAACAAATTATATTTATATCTTCCACAATAGTTATAAAATTGGTGTACCAGGTTCGTGGTGATTAGTACCCAAATTTGGGGCTGCTACACTTGTATATTTATGTTCTTTTTTACTTATTTATGTTTGTTTTATGTTTAGGTGGGGTGGCGTAGCATTCGTGGCATAAAGGTGGCTTTGTGACAGGAAGTGCCATCAAAATGAGCTAAAAGTGAAGTCAAGAGAACACTATCACGGGGGCGGGCACATTAATCAAAGAAAACCTCGCCAGGCAAGGGTAAGAAAAGACCCTCCAAATGGTATGGCCTCTATAGAGCAAATACCCCCTGCCGAGGCGAGGGTACGGGAGAAAGAAATAATTTTAATTTGTTTAGAGTTCTGCATCAGCGTGAATGGGATCAAGATGGCGTGACTTGAGACTTTGATTGGCATCAGTTTGATGACTAAATACATGACTTTTGATCAGATAATAACAACAACACAGAGACACATCATTACAATCAATCAAACTAACAAGAAAAATCCCTAATTTTCAGAAGATCATCGGAGAAGAGAATTTTAAGGTCAAGATCACGAGGATTGCAAATTAGAGTGAGGATAAGGTGGTTTTGTAACTATTCTTTGTCTTTCAATTCAATTATTGTAATTTGGATGATGAATTTCTATATTATTTTTAGTTTTTATTTCATTTATGATTAACTATAGTACTTGTTAGGCTTACAATGGATCTTTATGGTTGAACAATGATTATGAAGCCTTTATTTCAGTTTAATATTCTATCCATTCAGTTTATCTATTCTAATTTGTGTTTTAATTTATGAATTGCTTGATCACCAATTATGTGTGGATTTGTATGGATTTGAGAGATGATGTATGAATCTAGACTTACTCACTGTAGCATGTGTTCTTGAATTCTATGTTTTAATGGAATCTTGATGAATGTTAGGGTAGAGATATGCTTAACATCGCATGTAATCGTGTAGAAAACTTGAATTTAAACCTTCTTTGATTTTAATTCATATAGAGATATAGTGAATTAGTTAATTAGGGTGTTTGGCTTAATTCTATCTAATTTATGGATTTAAGTTAATATGGTGTTATTGCATTGAGAGATGGCTAATTCTACTCTAGTGTTCTTGATTAATAAATTAGGATAATAAATTGAACTGAATTAAGGTGTGATAATCGGAGTGAGACTTAAAGTGAAGTTGTAAGCCTAATTCTCCATTATTTGCTTGAAATTATGGTTTTTATGGTGTGTTGATTGATTGGTATTTTTAGTATTTTAGTTTTTGATAGTTATAATCATTAATTTGGATAGTTTAATAAAATTGGGGTAATATAAAACTGGTAATTATTAGAATTAATTTCTTACTATTTTCTGTGAGAACGATTCTTTTCTTATCATTATATTACTTGTTGACCACGTGCAATTGTGTGTGAGCGTAATTAGATTTTGACCAACAAGTTTTTGGTGCCGCTGCCGGGGAATAGTATTGATTTTAATATTTCTCAATATCAATTTAATTAGTTCAGTTTTACTTAAACATTTTTCTTTTTTTCTTTTATTTTGTTCTTTCGTATTTTAGGTTCTCTGAGTTACTTTATGCAAACTCGGTCTAAGAAGCCAAACTTGCTTCCTTTTGAGGACGATGTCGAGAAACGGTTTCAAAGGCTAAGTAAGTGGATTAAAGACACTAAGGAAAACTTCGAGAACTCTAATAAGGAAGAAATAATGGCTGCAGAAGATCAAAAAGCGCTGAGGGATTATGCCACTCCCAAGGTGACTGAGCTTCAGTCGAGTATCACCAGGCCGACGATTGCTGCAAATACTTTTGAGATTAAGCCTGGGACCATACAGATGATTCAGAACTCAGTTCAGTTTGGGGGATTAGCTAACGACGATTCGAATGAGCACTTGGTTAGCTTTCTGGAAATATATGACACCTTTAGATACAATGGGGTGTCGGATGATGCAGTCAGACTTCGCTTGTTCCCGTTAACACTGCGGGACAAGGTGAAAAGTTGGTTACACTCTCTATCGCCAGGATCGATTACTACATGGGACGACCTTGCTCATAAGTTCCTGGCTAAATTTTTCCCACCAGCCAAGACTGCGAAGATGAGAAACGAGATCACCATGTTTGAGCAGCAGCTTGGGGAGTCATTGTATGAGGCATGGGAGAGGTACAAGGAATTGTTCAAAAAGTGCCGTCATCATGGATTATCTAAATGGATGCAGATGAATACGTTTAAAACGGATTGAATGGGAATCTCAGGACAAACATAGATGCAGCTTCGGGTGGAGCATTTATGGATAAGAGCTATGAGGAGGCATATGAGCTAATAGAAATAATTGCAGCTAATAACTACCAATGGCCTACAGCCAGAATGACACAACCTAAAGGTAGCTGGGGTGTCAGAGGTAGACGGGGTAACAACATTGGCAGCAAAAATTTCAGCATTGTCAAAGAAAATGGATGCTCAGATAGGTGCACAACCACAACAGGTTGCGTATGTTTGCGAGTTATGTGCGGGAGAACATCCTATAGAACAGTGTGCCATTAACCCAACATCGATACGGTTTGTGGGCAGCAACAATAGGATTCCACAGAATATGTATCAAAATGTCTAAAATCCAGGGAATAGGAACCATCCCAACTTTTCATGGAGTAACAACCAGAATCAACAGGCTCCACGACCTTCTTATCCCCCGGAGTTTCAAAATCAGCATCAGCAAGTAGCTTCGCATCAAGAGAAGAAGAAAGACTTAGAAGAGCTTTTGTTGAAATATATATCGGGAAACGAGGCAGTAATGAAATCACAAGCAGTGGCCATCAAAAACTTAGAAAATCAGATGGGATAACTTGCTTTAGCACTTAATAACAGGCCTCAAGGGACTCTACCAAGCGACACTGAGAAAAAGCTGAAGGGGAATCATGAATAGTGTCAAGCATTCACTTTGAGGAGTGGAAAGCATCGTGATCGACAGAATGAAGAAAATTCAACAAAGAAAGATGGCAATCAAGGTGAAGAAAAAGTGATTGAAGAGAAACATGGTAAGGAAAAGCAAGGGGACAAGAGCAAGTTAGATGTTGAGCCAGTTGTGTATCCTCCACCACCGTTTCAGCAGAGGGTCCAAAAACAAAAATTAGATAAGCAATTTTTAAAGTTTTTCAAAGTTTTCAAGAAACGTCAAATCAGTATTCCTTTCATAGAAGCTCTAGAGCAGATGCCAAGTTATGCTAAATTCATGAAGGGGATTCTGTCAAGGAAGAAAAAATTAGAGGATTACGAGATTGTAGCCTTAACGGAGGAATGCAGTGGAGTTCTATAGAGAAAGCTACCTCCAAAGTTTAATGATCCGGGGAGTTTCACTATTCCTTACACGATCGGTAATATGGCTTTCAACAAGTGTTTGTGTGATTTGGGGGCAAGTGTGAACCTTATATCGTTATCTTTGTATACCCAGTTGGGTTTGCCAGCTTCGAAGCCTAAAAACCTATCTCTATAATTAGCGGATAGATGGTGACATATCCAAGAGGAATTATGGAAGACATCTTGGTTAAGGTCGATAAATTTATTTTCTCAGCAGATTTTATAATTTTGGATTATGAAGAAGCCAAAAACATCCCAATCATACTAGGAATACCATTTTTGGCTACGGGTAGAACTCTCATCGATGTTCAGAAAGGGGAATTAACCATGAGGGTTCAAGATCATGAAGTTAAATTCAATGTGTTTAAGGACATGAGGTTTCCTACAGATGAGGAGGAGTGTTTCCAGTTGGATGTGATCGACAAGATAGTAAATGAAGACCTGGTGAAAAGTTTGGTCAGAGATCCATAGGAAAACATACTACTAGGGGATGAGGATTTGGATGATCCAGAGTTCGTGGATTACTTGCACATACTGGATTCTTTGCCTCGAGTTAGTAGATTCATGGTTCCATTCGAGCCACTACACATAGAAGAAAAAGCTTTAACTCAGATGAAACCTTCACTTGAGGAGCCACCCACTCTTGAGCTCAAACCTCTTCCTAAAACCCTCAAGTATGCTTATTTGGGTGATTCAAATACTTTACCTAATATTATTGCATCTGCGCTTAACAAATTGTAGGAAAGTAAAGTGCTGAGGATTTTGAGAGAATACAAGTCCGCGATAGGGTGGACAATTGCCGACATAAAGGGGATCAGCCCCTCCTTTTGCATGCACAAGATTCTCATGGAAGAGGAAACAAAGCCAATAGTAGAACAACAGAGACGGCTAAATCTGATCATGAAAAAAGTTATAAAGAAGGAAATACTGAAGTGGTTGGATGCATGAATTATTTATCCGATTTCAGACAGTGCACGGGTCAGTCCATTTCAGTGCGTGCCAAAAAAGGGTGGAATGATAGTGGTTAATAATGATAATAATGAACTGATTTTAACGAGGACAGTAACTGGATGGAGGGTTTGCATGGACTATAGAAAGCTGAATAAGGCAATCCGAAAGGATCACTTTCATCTACCCTTCATCGACAAGATGTTGGACAAGTTAGTTGGGCATGAATACTACTATCTACTGGATGGATATTCGGGGTACAACTAAATAGTCATAGCTCCCGAAGATCAAGAGAAGATCACCTTTACATGCCCATACGACACCTTTGCAATTAGAAGGACGTCTTTTGGGATATTTAACGCACCGACGACGTTCCAAATATGAATGATGGCTATTTTCTCAAACATGATGGAGAAGAACGTGGAAGTTTTCATGGACGACTTTTCAGTCTATGGAAACACTTTTGACAAGTGTCTAGAAAATCTGGTCATGGTTTTGAAGAGATGTGTGGAAACGAACTTTGTTCTTAATTGGGAGAAGTGCCACTTTATGGTTGGGGAAGGAATAATTTTGGGGCACAAGGTATCTGCGAAAGGTTTAGAGGTTGACAGGGCAAAGGCGGACAAGATCGAGAATCTTCCACCGCCGAATTCAGTGAAAGGAATCCGCAGTTTTCTTGGACATCCGGGTTTTTACCAAAGACTTACAAAGGATTTCTCTAAGATTGGAAAACCATTGTGCAGTCTCTTGGAGAAAGATGAAATATTTAGTTTTGATGAGGAATGTAAAGCAGCGTTTGAACAGTTGAAAACAAAATTAACTACAGCTCCAATGATCGTCGCACCGGATTGGACTATGCCTTTTGAGTTAATGTGCGATGCTAGAGACTATACGGTAGGAGCTATTTTGGGTCAACACCGAGAGAAGATATTTCATGCCATATACTACGTAAGTTAAACCCTTATGAATGCCCAATTTAACTACACAACTACAGAGAAGGAATTACTTGCAGTAGTATACGCCTTTGATAATTTGAGAGCTTACTTGATTGGAACAAAGCTGGTGGTATATACAGATCACTTGGAAATTCGTTATTTGATTTCAAAGAATGATGATAAGCCTAGACTAATTAGATGGATTCTAATTTGAAATAAAGGATAGGAAGGGGACAAATAACCAAGTGGTGGATAATCTTCCGAGGCTGGAAAATCTGGATAAGGATGGGGCAGATAAGTGCGTAATAAATGAATCATTTCCGGATGAGCAGCTTTTTTGAGTCAATTCAGAATTTCCATGGTATGCAGATTTTTCGAATTACTTGGTGAGCAAAATCCTTCCCCCTGATCTGACATGTCAGCAGAAAAAGAAGTTCCTACATAACGTTAAGTGGTACATGTGGGATGAACCCTATTTGTTTAGACAGTGCGTAGATAAGATGATTCGGAGATGTGTATCGTGCAGCGAAGTAAAAAATATTTTGCATGAATGCCGTTCATCTTCTTATTGGGGACATTATGGTAATGAGCGGACAGCGGACAAGGTACTTTAGTCAGGATTCTTTTGGCCAACTATGTTTAAGGATGCCCACCAGTTCGTGAAAACCTGTGACAGATGCCAAAGGGTGGGTAATATCTCGAAGAGGAATGAGATGTCGCTCCATACTATCATGGAAGTCAAGATTTTTGACGTATAGGGGATGGATTTCATGGGACACTTTCCTCCTTCATTCAATAACCTATATATCTTGCTAGTTGTAGATTATGTGTGAAAATGGGTTGAAGCTGTAGTACTCCCTATAAATGATGCCAAGGTGGTTCTTAAGTTTTTACAAAAGAATATCTTTACAATGTTTGGCACGCCAAGAGCAATCATAAGTGATGAGGGTAGTCACTTCTGCAACGGATAATTTGCAAAATATCGGGTCAATCATAGGGTAGCTCAATCATATCAACCCCAAACTAGTGGCATGACCAAAAGATTATGCAGAGAAAGTACGAACCGGGACAATTAGTGTTACCTGTTAAACTCATGACTGCGATTGTTCCCAGGAAAGCTCAAATCCCGATGGTCGGGGCCATTCACGATTAAGAAAGTTTTTTCCACATGGTGTTGGGTAATTTCTAGTTACGCACAACACGCAAGTATACGTGGTCAACAAGTAATAAAGAGTAAGTAAAGTATCGTTCCCACAGAGAATTAACTAATAAAGTTCACCAAGCATTAACCCATAACCATCTCAGTCTTATTTAAACGAATGGCTGTGAGTTTTTATATTTAAACTATTAACTTAAATAAACCTAACTATTCCTAGAGTGAGACTGGATAATGAAGACCTGAGATTACAATTTCATCTATTAACTCATTCAAATCCATACACTTCATGTTAAACTAAACTAATTGTACCGATTTATTAGTCGAGAACACTAAAGTAAAATATAGCCATCTTTCAATGTACCATACCCATATAACATATAATCCACAATTGATAGAATACACGTGAACACCCACATTACCTAAACCACTATATGTCTATGTGATTTACAAATAATTAGGGTTTAAGCTCAAGTTCTCAATTCGATTACGAGCGGTGCTTCCTAGATATGTCTATCCTAAGCACCTAATCATATATTCCATCACCATGTAGAACATACAAACACAAGCTATCAAGATCAAATCTAAACCCATAGTCCGTCTTTCAAGTTCATATGGGTTATCCCAATAATTGATGGTCAATCACTAAGCAAATAAGCATGAATCTTAATAGACAATCTCATAGCAATCAATAATGTTAACAATAAAATATATCAGATTAAACTAATCAATAGAATCCATTGTAATCTCAAAATAGAGTTTAGCTCATCATAGAATCAAAATCTATCATCCACAATTGATTATACATTGAGAAATAAAGATAGAAGTAAAGAGAAGTTAGGGATTTGGGAATGCAAATCTGAGATTCTCATCTTGCTCCAATTCTGAATTTTTAGTGCTCTTCGATTGCTTCAATCTTCAACTCTCATCTAATCTAGGGTTCTAATCTAATCTAAAAAAAAGAGAAGAAAAGAAAACAATATTAGCTATAGCCCCCAAGAGGTGGGATAATTTTATATGATGAAAATATGTCTAATATATAAGCCCTAATTGAATCCCTCTCTCCGTTACGCTTCAATTGCACTGTTTAATGAAAAGTCAGCTTTGGTTAACACCCGAAGTTGCGCGGCCGCGCAAGAATTGGCCTAAGTTGGGCGTGGCTACAGGTTTAAAATCGCGCTTTTTGCCATCAGAAGTCACGCGTCATGAGCCATTTCAAGCGTCGCGCGCTTGGTGATTTTCTCGCAATGTGCTCGTAAAATGGCCATAACTTTTGATCCGGGAAGAGTTAAGGGGCCTACCACCTATCAAATCGAAGATATCGACAAGATATACAATATTTATTCTTTGAGTACTGAGAAATAATGTACGGATGAAGGTTGAAATTGAGATGGAAGGGACTTCTATGAAAATGGCTAACCAAAACAGCGAAGTTTGACGTCCGTTGGTACAACGATCATAACTCTTGCATCCGAACTCGGATTAAAGCGATTCAAAATGTTACGAAAAGCTACGAAGACGCTCTACAATGTAGTCCAAGTTCCAAGCCAAGAACATGAAGTAACATGAAAGCCCAAATGATGTCCGGATTGCCTTTTCTTTGCTTTTCCTTACCAATAATCGCTCACACCGCTCCCAATTGTATAACCTACAAAATAAACACAAAATGCATGAAAAGTAACTAAGACACATGAATATAAACAACTAAGTCAAGTAAAATATACCGGATAAGTGTATAAAAAATCCACTTATCAAATACCCCCAAACTTAAACCGTTGTTTGTCCGCAAGCAATACAATATAATGCAATTTACATTCTATGCAAGCTATGCTACTATGACAATGAATCTCCAGATTTCCAGCCATGTTTAGAATTCGAATAAGATATGCCTCATAGAGATATCAAGATTCAAGAACAAAGCATCAAACTAAGCTAAAGGCATAATGACATACAATCATATAATCCTAACCTGCTATAAAGATGTTGTGTGTGTGTGATGTGTTCACATATAAGCTTGAAAAAGGTGGGGATTTCACATATTATACTGCTTAAGAAAGAAAACTGAGGTTCAATCCAAGATCTATGCATACAAATGAAACAACAACTACTCCAACACATCAGTACAAGCTAAGGGTCAACAAAGGGTTTATTCTGCTTTATTTTTACTCACGGGGCGATTTTCGCACTTTCCCGCAGTGTTTATTGATTTTTATTTTATTTTATTTTTTATATATATATTTCCCATATCTGTGCAATGTCTCATTCCATTAGGCTAACAGTGCTACCCCTTAGCGAGCTTTCAACCAACGACTCCCAGACTATTAAGACCTTAGGGCGCTAGGTGTAGAGACAATCCCCTCGGGCGTATTTACTCAAGTAACAAAGGCCCCGAAACAATACTAGCCACGGTAATTATTCAATATTTTTTTTCTATTTTTTTAATAAAGCATGCATACCCATGCGTTCCCCAAAACTTTAGTTTAACTGTCTTCATAGTCATTACTCACTTCCTACAAAATTCTATCATTAAAAACAACATTTTCCTCTCAGCAGACAAGCATGCTAATCTTAACCAACAAGCAAATAAGAACATTGTCGTCGTACTACCGGTAACATCTAAACAAAGAAGCATGAATTATATCCTCGTATAAAATTATAACTAAGCTCAAGATATCCACTAAATTAAAAAATCTATCAAATTTCTGTCATCATTGGCCAAATTAGAATTCAACTAACTAAAAGCCTGGGATTATGCACTGTTATGCAACTAAACACATACTAAATAATCAAGACAAAAGCAAACTAATAAAAGAAATAAAAAATTCATACTAAAATACCCCTACAATGCAACTTAAACATGCAATCAGACTATATGCAACAACTACTCACTACAACCCAATACCCCCAAACTTAAAATAAACAATGCCTTCATTGTAATTAAAAGTGATAGAATACTCCCCTAAGTGGCAATGTCATCTCCGTCGCTTCCTCATGATACGATGGTATATCAAAGCGATGGCTAAGTTTGAGATATTCTATAGTTGAGACCGAGTGTGGGCTTCTAGCGTCAAGAATGCTTAAAATTGGAAATTAAAATAAACAATTTCAAGATTAATCAGTATCGCCGCTGCGTGCTTCTCCTATGCAATCCGGCATAGGCCGCAACTTGGAGTGTGCAAAGTCTGTCCAGCCTGGTGCTCGCACTGGCGCGCGTCCTCAAGCCTCTTCTGCCGCGCGGCTTCTGCAACTCTGGTTCTGCTTCAGTTTGATTTGACTTCTGTTTGATCCTGAATGCTTATAGCAATTGGATTTAACCTGAGAGGAGAAACAATAAAGCTATTATTAAGATTTACCACTATCTAACATCTACTAAATACAGAAATGTAAATAAGAATTAAACAAGGAGGGAGAAAGATTGGATGGGGTGCCTCCCATCTAGCACTCGGTTTATAGTCCGTTGGCTGGACTTTTTTCTTGACACCGCTATCCGATTCCTCTACGATAAGATAAGAACCCTCCATCCATTAGAACCGCTATGTGCTTTGGTAGGTTCCCCATCATGAGAGTCTTCAGATTGAAGTCACCTAGCATATTTCCTGTACATGATGTCTGCATTTCTATCGCATCGCCAGGTGCTTCTCCCGTTGTATCTGTGAATAGATTTTTGCATTGAGGCATGATATATACAACAGGATTTTCTTCTTCTATTATTTCTTCCTCAGCCCACCATGGTTTGTAAGAGGCCTCATAATCGCAAAAATTGTTGCTTTAGATGTGACTACCAATGGGACATGGGTGTGCAAATTTCACTAAATTTTTCAACTCTATTTGAGAATGCACTTGGGGTATTATACAAGTCAGCTCATGATCTTAATTTTCCATACCCCCAGTTATCTCCTCAATGTCCACTCCTTTCAGTTCATTCAGTGGCATGAACACCTCTGGCTCTCCATTAGTTTCATCGTCCATGTCATAACACCAATTGTTTTGTGGGCAATTGTTCAAGGCTTCGAGTATTTGATCCATTTGATTCTGCAGATTCTGAATTGACCTCCCTTGCTCAATCATCTTCTCCTCAGTTGATGCTACAAACTTGAACCATAAATCCTCCACTCTTGAATTATCTTGTTCAATTTCAAAATTCATGTATTGAGGACCATTCATTGAGGAGTTAATGAGTTGTTAAAATGCATTTGTTAAGATTTTGGCTTGATAACTCCTGACTCATCATCATCTCATCATGGTCTGCTATGCTTTTTGACATGAATTCCTTCAACCTTGAATTTTCCACTTATTACGTTAAAGGTGGATATGAGAAATCTGATGGATGTGTTGGACTTGGGATGCAGTATTGGTTGGGATAGTTATAACTCCATTCATAATCTGGGTGATACCCCCAACCTTGTTGATAATCAGGATAAACATCGTTGTTGAAGTAATCACCCCCAAACTGCACTTGTCCAACCTTGATGTTGAACTGATAACTCGAATGCTTGCCAGCACAGTATTCACATGTAACTACTATCTCTCGAGTGCGTTGGGCTGCAAGAATATCCAACCTCCCAAAAATGTTGCAATTTGTGCTGACAATGTAGACAATACATTGAGTCCCTCAGTGCTTGTGTTCCTTGGTTAAATCATATTTGCATAAGACCCTTGATAAGCAAAGTCACCCATGGTACCTGAAAAGAGAGAAATATAAGAAGATAATTAAAACAAAAAAAAATGTTTAAATTAAGTAAAAGATACGGGAGAAGTGTATAAAAAATCCACTGATCACATGGCGCCATTTAACTATATAGTAGAAATCCACTTGAAACATTCAAAGTCAACGGTCAATAGTTAAAGCATTACTGGAGTGGCGACATTGACAACGAAGCTACCACAATCACACTCACCGATGCGCCATTAACAAGGAGTAGTCAGGCTGAAAGACTAAAAAAAACAAGCTCTCATTATGAGGCAACCCCATTTTACTTTCAATTACAGCATTTTGTATGATATGTTAGTCAATTATTAGTTAATGTGTAATTCTAGTATCAATTAGTTCACTGCGTTACAATAGATAGTTGGTTAAGGCTTGATTTTTAGTAAATTTGACCTTACGTGCTCAACTTTCATGATGTTATCTTATGTTTATGATTTCAATGTGTTTCAGGTACTTGGGAAGCTTTTGGACATGTGTTCGATGAGAGGAAGTTAAAAAATTAAAAGCATCTGCAGAATACCCCCACGTCGGGGCGGACTTTTTGTGAAGGATACCCCTTACCGGGGTGGGGTCTTAAGTCGAGAATGTAGAATACCCCATTGAAATGCCCTTTAGTATATATATACCCACGGGGAACATGGGTACTAGATGTCTAGATTTCTTTTAAAATAGATTATACACTTAGTCATCCCACTACTCCACTTCTCCACGTTTGTTCTTCCATAACCGAACCTCAACCCACTCTCTTACCCACAAAATTGCTACAATCATCTCCACTAACCCACAAATTTAAACACCCATATCCCTCTCTATAAATACAAGCCCTAAGTTCATCAATCTAACACCACTTCCTCTTCAAATTTTGAATTTTCTCTCCATCAACCTAGCTAGGTTTATCTTTAATTGGGTAGCAGTGACATGTGTTAGTTTTTCTCATTGGTCATATTATGAAAAGACTAGAAGGTTACGTAGCTTGTCAAGACAAGTTGAGAAAATATTTTGGTGCTTGTAAAATTAAGTTGTGCTCAGTATTATATATATCACGGGTACTGATATTATATATATATATATATAATATAAATTTTGTTTTATTAGACTATAAATAGAATATATTATATTTTATATTTTATTTAAAAGATTTTGATTTAAATATGGACCGTCAGATTAAAGTAAATCAATCTGGACCGTTCATGACTTAGTTCTTATGATCCATTTTTCTATAAATAAGCTCATTCCTTGATTATTTCTTACTTAATTCATTGAAACTCTCAGAGAGAGAAAAATTATAGAGAAGCTATAGAAAAGTATTCTCGCTCCTTCCCTACTCTTATATTCTCATTTCTTTTACTAGTAGGGATATTATTTGTTGTACTTTCGTAGGGGTATTCCTTCTTTCTTATTGGTGAAATACTTTTGTTATTCCATTCTTTATTATTCTTTGGAATAACCAAAGATAATGCTGTGCACTACCCTATACTTGGTGACATTCTTCTAATATTCCATCTTTATTATTATTTTGTTGGAATATCATGTATAATGCGTTACTTGACACGGGTTCCATCTTTATTATTATTACATTGGAATATCATGTTCAGGCGCTTACGCTTGGGACTCGGTTAAAATCTTTATTATTATTCTATTGGAACATCCACGGTGGTGCGTAATTTCTCCTCGACTCGGTCTCATTTATTAACTGTTGGAATAACTGTCATGCGGCACCGCATGCATGCGTGGTGATTTCTTTTGTTATTCCATTCGTTATTATACTCAGTTGGTTAAAGTTTTGACTTCTATACTCCATAAAATTAGTGGAATATCCTTGATATTTTCACTTCATCTAGTATCTTTTCATGGAAATATTCTTTTGAGCATTCTTGAATTTTACTCTACAAAGCAGTATCATGTTGACAAATTGGACATTATCAGTTCCTGGATAAATTAATTCTTGAACTTATTTTATTGAACTCTTATATCATTGTCATCATCCTCATGTTTATATTATGTTGAAAGTCATCTGTGGCCTGTAGTGCATAGATGGACTTGGTATGATTATGACCATCGATTATTCGGTGTAATCATGACCGTAATGTTACAAATGATGTGGTAAAAGTCCTCATTGGCTCGTAGCGCATTGATGGACAGTTGTTGGCATGATCATGACCATTAATGAATACACGAATGTCCTTGGCTGTAGTGCATGGATAATTTATGGTCGTGATACTAAAGAATATCCTTGGCCGTAGTGCAGGGGTGATTCGATGATGTGGATTATTTTTTTAGCTGAGTCTCTGCGATAAAAGTCATGAAAAACCTTTTAAACCATAGAAGATAGTAGATTTTATTCTCTACTTGACTCTTCTAATGGATTGCTTGTTTCACCAATTGATTAAACTTGATGTTTGTTATATTTTATCGGTTTAACACTTTGTGAAGGCTAATGATAATTTATTCGCATTATCTTAGTTATAATATTTCTTCTTTGGGCTAGTTGAGCTCACCCTTTTTTTTCACCGTTCTCTTCGTGAAATGAGAATATATTTGGGATGAGTCTGGGAAGCGGAGTGATGTACCAATTGATAGTATTAGTAGTACTCACTATTCATTAAATAGTGTGACAATAATTGTAATGAGGACTTCTTTTGAGTTTGTATACTCTCTAGTAGACAATATTTGTATTCAAACTCACAGTTTTTATGTTTTGTCGTATTGTGTACTTGACGGTTGTATTATTAAGTTGTATTTGAATTTTGTACCATGTATCTGGCGACTCAAGATGGGTGATATATACCTATTTTTGGGGGCGTCATATTTGGCGAGTCAGAATAGGTGATGTATATCTATTTTGGGGGCGTCACAGTTGGTATCAAAGCTTAGGGATATGATCACTGGCTAAGATGTGAGAATAGAACTAGGAGGGGAGAGACGGAGAATTCCTTCGCTAGTATGACCTACCTAAGTTTTTTTTTTTTGGTATTTAATTGGGGTCTACCGAATATAGGGATAATATGTTACATGTCAATTAACCTTTTATTTTGTGGCAGTATCTGAAAATGACATCCGAGAATGTTTAGAATAGCAATGGAGCACAGGTGACCGTGGATTCACCACATATCAATAATCAGGATAATGTGCATAAGGAAGGCGACAATCCTCATGCAAACAACAACACTGACCAAATGATGAATGATGGAATGTTAAGAGGCTTTATGCAATTCATGCAACAACAGGCGAGAGCGACTCCTGTCCAAAATGTAGGTGGAACCACTAGAAACTCTCGGACGGTCACCGCTAAACAGTTCAAGGAGCTGGGACCACCGGAGTTTATTGGAGAGCCAAAACCACTTAAGGCGAAAGCATGGATAAAGCAGATCACCAAGATATTTTATGTCTTGGGATGCTCCGAGGAGCAAAAGGTTCCCTTTGCCTCCTTTATGTTGCGAGGAGAGGCAGATTACTGGTGGGAATCGGTAAAGCGTACTCAACCTGCCGCATTGAGAATGTCTTGGGAGAAGTTTCATGAACTATTCAACGACAAGTACTTTCCCGAAAGTATTCATCACATGAAGGAGGTGGAGTTCATCAAGTTGGAACAGAATAAAATGACCGTGTCGTAGTACGAAGCAAAGTTTACCGAGTTGTCCCGGTTTGCATCCCACTTGGTGGATAATGAAGAGAGAATGACGCGGATGTTTTTAAGAGGTTTGAAGCCTGAGATACGTCAACATCATATTTCTCATAAACTGTGTTTGTATTCAGAGGTTGTATATAGGGCTCAGTTAGTAGAGCGCGATAACGAGTCAACGCAACCAAAAGAGAGCAGCCGATAAAATGATAATACCAGCGAGAGCAGTCATCGAAGCGGTGACAACAAGCGTGGAGGGAATCAACATGCCAGAAATGGTAACCACTTCGGTGGTAATCAAGGCCAAAACAATAAGAATGGACATTTCAAGAAGAGGAGATTCAACAATGATGGAAAGACGTCATCACAACACCCGTTGTTAAGGAAGGAGAACGACCACCTATCATATGCTTCAAATGCGGAGGGGAGGGACACATCAGTCTAAACTGCGCGATGCCGTCCAAAGAATGTTATAATTGTGGAAGAGAAGGTCACTTAGCCCGATTTTGTCGTTCACCGAAGACAAGTTCAGCTAGTATGGAGGCACCAAAGGCCGTCCCAGAAAAGTCAAAGCCGGTAGTGCAAGGGAGAGCGTTTGTTGTGACCTCCCAGAAAGAAAGGAACCCGAATGAGGTCATCACGGGTAAGCTTATCATAAACTCTAGCGAAGTCTATACTTTATTTGATACTGGTTCTACCCATTCTTTTATTTCTCCTACTTGCGCTCAACGATTAAAATTGACTCAAGAGAAATTAGACTTTGACTTATCTATGGAAACTCCATTGGGAGAAACCTTCATTACATCCACTATTTATAAGTCTTGTTTGGTTCAAATCGGTACCCTCACATTCCCTGTCGATCTTATTTCATTGAAATGCTTGCATTTGACGTGATTCTAGGGATTGATTGGTTAACTACTCATCATGCAAAAATTGATTATTTTCGTAAGGTTGTTAGCATTCATATTCCTAATCAACATATTATGTGAATTCAAGTGACCAAACCATTAAAATCAATCATGGTCATCTCAAGCCATAAAGCTATTCGTTTATTGAAAAATGGATGTCAAGCTTTCTTAGCCCACGTCACAGATCTAAACAAAAATACGTCAGTTTTGAATGATATTTCTATTGTTAATAAATTTCTTGACGTATTCCCTAAAGAAGTTCCTGGCCTACCCCCAGAGCGTGAAATTGAATTTTGTATCGACCTTGAACCCGGTAAAAAACCCATTTCCAAAGCCCCATATCGCATGGATCCTTATTAACTTCAGGAGTTAAAGACCCAACTGCAAGAATTATTAGACATTGGCTTTATTCGTCCTAGTACTTCTCCTTTGGGTGCTCCTGTTCTATTCGTGAAAAAGAAAGATGGGAGTATGCGACTTTGTATTGATTATCAGGAGTTGAATCATGTCACCATCAAAAATAGGTACCCATTGCCACGTATTGATGACCTGCTTGACCAGTTGTAAGGAGCCATATTCTTTTCAAAGATTGATCTTCATTCCGGATATCACAAATTAAAGATTAGAACCGATGACATTCCAAAGATGGCTTTTAGAACTCGGTACGGGCATTATGAATTCCTAGTCATGTCCTTTGGATTGACTAATGCTCCTGCTGCCTTCATGGATATGATGAACCGAGTATTCATGGAATATTTGGATCACTTTGTGGTCGTCTTTATTGATGACATCCTTATTTATTCCAAAAGCCGTGAAGATCAAGAGCAACACTTGAGGCTGACACTCCAAAAGCTTCGTGAATACAAGATTTATGCCATGTTGAAGAAATGTGAGTTATGGCTTGAGGAAGTAGCATTCCTTGGGCACGTAGTATCAAGTCATTGAATATTAGTTGTCCCGACAAAGATTGAAGCAATTCAAAACTGGAAGCAACCTAAATCAGTGACCGAAGTACGTAGCTTTCTCGTCTTAGCTGGTTATTATCGGAGATTTGTGGAAGGATTTTCTCGAATAGCTACTCAATTAACTAAGCTGACTCGGAAAGATACAAAGTTCGGTTGAAGCGAAGAATGTGAGAAGAGTTTTCAAGAACTCAAGAGGAGACTCATTTTAGCACCAGTTCTGATAATACAATCTAGCTCGGAGGGATTTGTCGTCTACAGTGATACTTCGGGTAAAGGGTTGGGATGTGTTCTCATGCAACATGGGAAAGTCATAACCTATGCCTCAAGACAACTCAAAGAATATAAGAGGAATTATCCTACTCATGACCTAGAGTTAGCAGCTGTTGTCTTCACACTTCAAAATTTGGAGGCATTACTTGTATGGGGAGAAGGTGGAGATCTTTACGGATCATAAAAGCCTCAAATATTTCTTCACTCAAAAGGAACTCAACATGCGACAACGACGTTGGCTTGAACTGTCGAAAGATTATGATCATACCATTCAATACCATCCTGGAAAAGCAAACGTGGTAGCTGACGCATTGAGTAGAAGATCATATGCAAGTACGAGTTTGATATTGTCAACACAAATGCCCATTTTGTGTGACTTGCAAAGGATGGAGATAGAGTTAAGGACTCCAGGGACCCATGTGATGATGGTGAATATATGAGTAGAACCGACTTTAATTGATAAAGTTAAAGTTGCTTAAGCTACAGACCTGGAGCTGATGCGTATGAGGAAGAAAGTGCAAGAAGGTGCTATGTCGGAAGCAAGAATCGATGAAGAAGGAATACTTTGAGTCAACTCCAGACTTTGTGTTCCTAACGACCCTGATTTAAAGTATAAAATCATGATGGAGGCACATAACACACCATTTGTAATCCATCTTGGGAGTACCAAAATGTATCATGATATTCGTCATACATTTTGGTGGAGCAATATGAAGAAAGTGATAGCGCTGTTTATCTCAAGGTGTCTAACTTGTCAACGAGTTAAAGCGAAGCATCAATTACCAAAACGTCCATTGCAACCACTTGAAATTCCATAATGGAAGTGGGAGCACATTACCATGGATTTCGTTACCGGTATTCCTAAGGTTTCTCAAGGTATAGATGCGATTTGGGTCATTGTTGATAGATTGACCAAGTCTGCTCATTTCTAATCGATACGAGAAACTTATACACTTGAACATCTTGCTCGTATGTACATAAACGAGATTGTAAGACTGCATGGTATGCCAGTATCCATAGTTTCTGATCGAGACCGGAGATTCACTTTACGATTTTGGGTTAGTTTGCAGAAAGCTATGGGCACAGATTTATGATTTAGCTAGGCATATCATCCTCAGACGGATGGACAGTCGGAGAGGACTATTCAAACTCTTGAAGATCTATTAAGACTCTATGTCCTTGATTTCAAGAGAAGTTGGGACAAGTTCTTACCATTGGTGGAGTTTTCCTACAACAACAGTTATCAAGCAAGTATTGGCATGGCTCCATTCGAAGCGTTGTATGGAAGAAAGTGTCGTTCTCCAGTATGCTGGGATGAGATGGGAGAAGCAACGTTGTTGGGACCGGAGTTGGTACGTATGACTACAGAAAAGATTCAAACGATCCGGCAACGTATTAAAAACTCATAAGATCGACAAAAGAGTTATGCTGATCTTCATCGAAAGGATGTGGAATTCGATATAGGAGATCTTGTGTTGTTACGTGTTGCTCCATGCAAATGAGTTACGAGATTTGGAAAGAGAGGAAGGCTCAATCCTCGATTCATCGGCCCATTTTTAATCCTCGATCGAGTAGGAACTGTTGCCTATAGACTCGCTTTACCGCCAAGTATGTCTCGTGTTCATAATGTTTAACACATATCCATGTAACGTAAATATGTGAAAGACTCTAACCACATTATTGAGTTAGAACCAGATGAAGTAGCGGAAGATTTGACGTATGAAGAGGTTCCTGTTCAAATCTTGGATAAGAAGGAACATATTCTACGCTCTAAGATTATACCTCAAGTCAAAGTTTTGTGGAGAAACCACGATGTTGAGGAAATAACTTGGGAGTTAGAATCTGAAATGAAATCAAGGAATCCTTACCTCTTCGACATAACAGATACATACTCTAATTTTGAGGGCAAAATTTCATAAGAATGGGAGGTTGTAAGACCCCAACTTTTATGAATAAAAGATGAATTTTCTATAAATATCATTTTTGAATATTATGGAATGAATTTGATATAATGTTATAGTTGTGGGTAATTTTTATAAATTTTTCAAAGCACGCAAGTTGTTATATAATATTTGATTGGCCTGGGGAATATTCGTTTTAACAGGAATATTCGTATATGCAAGCACAATCATTGGTGGACCCAACAACGGAATTATTGTTCGGATTGAGAAAACGACAAAAAATACTTTATAAAAATAACGGCGAGAAGTTTTTACCGTTAAGCTGTTGAAACACATTGTTGTTAAAAGTACAATGAATACGCCAGAGTTGCACAAGAGTACATGGTTTTCATTATCGATGCTTATGTGATAAGTCACTCGAGCTTTTGTTTTATTGGTATTATTAATGTAATAAAGCAGTAAAATCTTTTTATATAAAAATGTAATACTTTATAAAGTTATTCGTTTTATTAGGCTAATAGTAAAATCTTTTATATAAAAAATGTAATACTTTTATAAAGTTATCATTTTATTAGACAATAATTAGAATATATTATATTTTATTATGCATAGTGTTTGCATAAGTGCTGCATAGTGTTTGCATAGTAAAATCTTTTATAAAGTTATTCGTTTTATTATATTATAAATAGAATATATTATATTTTATTTAAAAGATTTTGCTTTAAATATGGACCATCAGATTAAAGTAAATCAATCTCTAAATTAGTTCATGAGTTAGTTACTATATGATCCATTTTTCTATAAATAGAAGCTCATTCCTTCATTATTTCTTACGAATTCACTGAAACTCTAGAGATAGAAATTATAGAGAAGCTATAGAAAGGTATTCTGCTCCTTCCCTAATCTTATATTCAGTTACTTTTACGGTAAGGGATATTATTTGATGTACTCGTAAGGGGTATTATTTATTTTGTATTCATGAAGAGAACTTCTGTTATTCCATTCTTTATTATTCTGCTGGAATAACCAGTATACGCAGACTACCCTATACTTGGTGATATTCTTCTAATATTTTGTCTTTATTATTATTCTGTTGGAATATCCTATCTGTGCGTTTACGCCGGACCTAGTTCCGTCTTTATTATTATTCTGTTGGAATATCCTGTCTATGCATTTACGCCGGACCTGATTCCGTCTTTATTATTATTCTGTTGGATTATCATGTCTGTGCGTTTACGCCGGACCTGGTTCCATCTTTATTATTCTGTTGGAACATCCTATCGCAAGTAATTTACCGACACGGTTCCGTTACTTATTAATTTGTTGGAATAACCTGTCTATGTGAAGTACCGCATGCATGGTGATTTCTTTTGTTATTCCATTCGTTATTATACTCAGTTGGTTAAAGTTTTGACTTCTATACTCCATGAAATTAGTGGAATATCCTTGATATTTGCGCTTCATCCAAAGACCTTTTCATGAAATATTCTTTACATGCATTCCTAAATTTTACTCTACAAAGCAGTATCATGTTGACAATTTGGACGTTATTGATTCATGGATAAATTAATTCTTGAACTTGTTTTATTGAATTCTTATATCATTGTCATCATCCTCATGTTTATATTATGTTGAAAGTCATCGTGGCACAGAAGTGCATAGATGGACTTGGTATAATTATGACTGTGGATTATTCAAAGGTAATCATGACCGTAATGTTACAAATGATGTGAAAAAAGTCCTCATTGGCCCGTAGTGCATTGATGGATAGTTGTTGGCATGATCATGACCATTAATGAATACACAAATATTCTTGGCCCGTAGTGCATGGATAATTGTGGTCATGATACTAAAGAATATCTCTTGGTCAGTAGTTCGGGGTGATTCGATGATGTGGATTATTTATTGTCGAGTCCCAATGATAAAAGTCATGAAAAACCTTTTAAATCATAGAAGATAGTAGATTTTATTCTCTACTTGACTCTTCTAATGGATTGCTTGTTCCACTGCAGTTAAACTTGATGTTTGTTATATTTTATCAGTTTAACACTGTTGAAGGCTAATGATAATTTATTCTGCATTATCTTAGTCATAATATTTCTTACTGGGCTAGTTGAGCTCACCCTTTCTTTCACTGTTCTCTTTAGGAAATGAGAATATAGCTGGGACGAGTCGGGGAACGGAGTGATGGACCATATGATAGTATTAGTAGTCCTCACTATTCTGTTAAATAGTGTGACAATAAATGTAATGAGGATTTATTCTGAGAGTGGATATTGTCTAGAAGAAAATATTTGTATTAAAACTCACAGCTCTCTTGTTGTATATTAAAGATTGTATTTGTATTATGTACCATGTATTTGGCGACTCAGAATAGGTGATGTATACCTATTTTGGGGGCGTCACATTACTATTCACGGGGTACTATTCACCCGAAAAATTTATTTCTTTTATGTCCAAATTATTTTGATACATGGATATTATTCTTGAATTTTACTCCACAAAGCAGTATCATGTTGTCAATTTGAATATTTTTAAACTCTGGATAAATTTAAAGTCTTTAAAATTTATCATTGATCTCACTTGATTGAATCTTTATATCATTGTCATCATTCTCATATTTATATTGTGTTGAAAGTCATCTCTGGCTTACGTGCAAAGATGGACTGTTGATTATTGGTTTTACAGTTGTATATTTTTGGCTTACGTGCAAAGATGGACTGTTGATTAATGGTTTTATAATTGTATATCTTTGGCTTACGGGCAAATATGGATTGTTGATTATTTGTTTTACAGTTGTATATCTTTGGCTTACGGGTAAAGATGGAATGTTGATTATTGGTTTTACAGTTGTATATCTTTGGCTTATGTGTATAGATGAACTGTTGATTGGTATGATTATGACCAGGGATCGTTTGGTATAATCATGACCCGTAATGTTTCAAATGATGTGGTAAAAGTCCTCATTGGCCCGTAGTGCATTGATGGACAGTTGTTGGTATGATTATAACCAGGGATTATTCAGTATAATCATGACCATTATTGAAAATACGAATATCCTTGGCCCGTAGTGCATGGATAATTCGTGGTTATAATACTAATGAATATCCGTGACCGTAGTGCAGGGATGATTCGATGATGTGAATTATTTATTAAGTTGAGTCTCAACGATAAAATATTGATTATACACTTTTAATTCGTAGAAGATAGTAGAAATCATGCTCTACTTGACTCTTCTAAAATACAGTTGTATGTCTTTGGCCTGTAGTGCAAAGATGAATTGTTAGTGAATATCTTTGGCCGTAGTGCAAAGATGAATTTATTAGTATGATTATGAAAAAGAATTGTGATTGGGTATAACCATGATTTTTGATATTTCAGGTAAAGACAGGTGATGAAAATTATCTTCGTCCTGGGTGGGAAGAGAAATTTAGAATCACAATTATAATTATGAGTTATTCACATGATTGTGGACATGAATTGTTGATTGATGTTACAGGGATAAAACACTGTTGATGGACTTTTAACATGGAGAAGATAATAGACCTTATGGTCTATTTGACACTTCTAATGGATTGCTCGTTCCGCTGCAACTATGGTTGAAAAGTTTTATCATCTACCATATGTTCTAAATGTGACGCCCCAAAAATTAGGTATACATCACCCATCTTGAGTCGCCAGATACATGGTACAGAATTCAAATACAACTTAATAATACAACTGTCATGTACAATACGACAAAACATAAACTGTGAGTTTGAATACAAATATTTTCTACTAGAGAGTATACAAACTCAAAAGGAGTCCTCATTACAATTAGTATCACACTATTTCACAGAATAGTGAGGACTACTAATGCACCATCTAGGACCATCACTCCGTTCCCCGACTCGTTCTAGCTATATTCTCATTTCCTGAAGAGAACAGTGAAAGAAAGGGTGAGCTCAACTAGCCCAGTAAGAAATATTATGACTAAGATAATGAAGAATAAATTATCATTAGCCTTAAACAGTGTTAAACTGATACAATATAACAAACATCAAGTTTAACTGCAGCGGAAAAATAATCCATTAAAAGAGTCAAGTAGAGAATAAAATCTACTTTCTTTTATGATTTAAAAGGTTTTTCATCACTTTTATCACTGGAACTCAGCTTAATAAATAATCCACATCATCGAATCACCCCTGCACTACTGCCAAGGATATTCTTTAGTATCACGACCACAATTATCCATGCACTACGGGCCAAGAATATTTGTTTATTCATTAATGGTCATGATCATGCCAACAACTGTCCATCAATGCACTACGGGCCAATGAGGACTTTTACCACATCATTTGTAACATTACGGTCATGATTACACCGAATAATCCCTTGTCACAATCATACCAAGTCTATCTATGCACTACAGGCCACATATGACTTTTAAAAAATATAAACATGAGGATGATGACAATGACATAAGAATTCAATAAAACAAGTTCAAGAATTAATTTATTCAAGAACTAATAACGTCCAAATTGTCAACATGATACTTCTTTGTAGAGTAAAATTCAAGAATGCTCAGAAGAATATTTCCATGAAAAGATACTAGATGAAGCGCAAATATTAAGGATATTCCACGAATTTCATGGAGTATAGAAGTCAAAACATTAACCAACTAAGTATAATAAAGAATGGAATAACAAAAGAAATCACCATGCATAGATGCAGACTTCATGATGGAGTTATTCCAATAGAATAATAAGTAACGGAACCACATCAAAGTGAAGTTCACTGCAGGCATGATGTTCCAATGTAATAATAAAGATGAAATCAGTCCGACAGAACGCATAAACAAGATATTCCAATAGAATAATAATAAAGATGGAACCAGGTCTGGCGTAAACGCACTGACAGGATATTCCAACAGAATAATAAAGATGGAATAATAGAAGAATGTCACCAAGTATAGGGTAGCACAGATACAAAGTTATTCCAATGAATAATAAAGAATGGAATAACATAAGTTCTCTTCATGAATATAAAAGAATAACACCCCTTACGAGTACAACAAATAATATTCCCTACCTTAAGAAGAAGAGTACTGGATATATGAGTAGTGAAGTAGCAGAATACTTTTCTTCTTTCTCTCTATAGTTTATCTCTCTAGAGTTTCAGTGAATTCGTAAGAAATAATGAAGGAATGAGCTTTATTTATAGAAAAATGGTGTGATAAGAACTAACTCATGAACGGTCCAGATTGATTTACTTTAATCTGACGGTCCATATTTAAAGCAAAATCTTTTAAATAAAATATAATATATTCTATTTATAATCTAATAAAACGAATAACTTTATTAAAGATTTTACTATGCAAATACTATATCGAGGCACTATGCAAAACACTATGCATAATAAAATATAATATATTCTAATTATTGTCTAATAAAGCAGATAACTTTATAAAAGTATTCTGCTTTTATATAAAAAGATTTTACAATACAAAACACTATATGTATACACTATACAACACTATGCATAATAGAATATAATATATTCTATTTATAGAATAACTTTATAAAAGTATTATGTTTTATATAAAAGATTTTTCGTATTATTACATTAATAATACCAACAAAATCTGAGTGACTTATCACGTAAGCATGAATAATTAATACCGTGCAGTGCTACTATGCAACCACGCCAGACATCGCATTTCTTTAACAAGGTGTTTCAACGATTAATCAGTAAAACTTCCTACCGTTATTTTCATAAAGTATTTTATCGTTTTCTCAATCCAAAAATAATTACATTGTGGGGTCCACCAATGATTGTGCGTTGTCATTTAATATTCCTGTTAAAATGAATATTCCCCACCAATCGAATATTATATAACCACTTGCGTACTTTGCAAAATTTATAAATATTACCCACAACTATAACATTATATCAATTTTACTCCATAATATTCAAAAATAATATTGATAGAAAATTCATCTTTATTCAAAAAGTTGGGGTTTTACAATCTCCCCTTCTTATGATATTTCGCCCTCAAAATTAGGGTACGTACCTGGTATATTGAAGAGGTAAGTATACCTTGATTTCATTTCAGATTCAAACTCCCAAGTCATTTCCTGAACACGTGGTTTCTCCACAAAACTTTGACTTGAGGTATAACCTTGGAGCGTAGAATATGTTCCTTCTTATCCAAGATTTGAACATGAACCTCTTTATACGTCAAATCTTCCGTTATTTTGTTCGATTCGAACTCAATAATGTGGTTCAGGTCTTCCACATATTTACGTAACATGGATATATGAAAAACGTTATGAACACGAGACATACTTAGCGGTAAAGCGAGTCAATAGACCACAGTTCCTACTCGATCATGGATTAAAAATGAGCCGATGAATCGAGGATTGAGCTTTCCTCTCTTTCCAAATCTCGTAACTCCTTTCCATGGAGCAACACGTAACAACCCATGATCTCCTATATCGAATTCCACGTCCTTTCGATGAAGATCAGCATAACTCTTTTGTCGATCTTGTGAGGTTTTTATACGTTGTCGGATCGTTTGAATCTTTTCCGTAGTCATACGTACCAACTCTGATCCCAACAATGTTGCTTTTCCCACCTCATCCCAGCATACTGGAGAACGACACTTTCTTCCATACAACGCTTCGAATGGAGCCATGCCAATACTTGCTTGATAACTGTTGTTGTAGGAAAACTCCACCAATGGTAAGAACTTGTCCCAACTTCCCTTGAAATCAAGGACATAGAGTCTTAATAGATCTTCAAGAGTTTGAATAGTCCTCTCTGACTGTCCGTCCGTCTGAGGATGATATGCCTAGCTAAATCATAAATCTGTGCCCATAGCTTTCTGCAAACTAACCCAAAATCGTAAAGTGAATCTCGGGTCTCGATCAGAAACTATGGATATTGGCATACCATGCAGTCTTACAATCTCGTTTATGTACATACGAGCAAGATGTTCAAGTGTATAAGTTTCTCGTATCGGTAAGAAATGAGCAGACTTGGTCAATCTATCAACAATGACCCAAATCGCATCTATACCTTGAGAAACCTTAGGAATACCGGTAACGAAATCCATGGTAATGTGCTCCCACTTCCATTATAGAATTTCAAGTGGTTGCAATGGACCTTTTGGTAATTTATGCTTCGCTTTAAATCGTTGACAAGTTAGACACCTTGAGATAAACAACACTATCTCTCTCTTCATATTGCTCCACCAAAATGTATGACGAATATCATGATACATTTTGGTACTCCCAAGATGGATTACAAACGGTGTGTTATGTGCCTCCATCATGATTTTATACTTTAAATCAGGGTCGTTAGGAACACAAAGTCTGGAGTTGACTCAAAGTATTCCTTCTTCATCGATTCTTGCTTCCGGCATAGCACCTTCTTGCACTTTCTTCCTAATACGCATCAGCTCCGTGTCTCAGTAGCTTGAGCAAATTTTTAACTTTATCAATTAAAGTCATTTCTACTCGTATATTCGCCATCATCACATGGGTCCCTGGAGTCTTTAACTCTATCTCCATCCTTTGCAAGTCACACAAAATGGGCCTCTGCGTTGACAATATCGCATTCGCACTTGCATATGATCTTCTACTCAATGAGTCATCTACCACGTTCGCTTTTCCAGGATGGTATTGGATGGTATGATCATAATCTTTCAACAGTTCAAGCCAACGTCGTTGTCGCATGTTGAGTTTCTTTTGAGTGAAGAAATATTTAAGGCTTTAAGAAATGGGTTTTGTACCGGGGTCAATACAAAATTCGATTTCATGCTCTAGGGGTAGGCTAAGAAGTCTTCAAGAATACGTCAGGAAATTTATTAACAATAGAAATATCATTCAAACTGTGACCCTCATCCAAGACTTGGATAGTACGTCACATTGATACCTATCAATTTGTCATCGTCATTCACGACATCGCCTACAGAAAGTATGTCTTATGTGCATTCCACAGAAGAAAGTCAACAACGAAAGGACCGGGGCTCTTTACTTATGGTTTGATATGACAATGATTGACTTTTAGTGGTTTGGTTTCTTGAATTCGCATAATAGGTTGGTTAGGAATATGAAAGCTAACAACCTTACGAAAAGCATGATGAGTAGTTAACCAATCGATTCCTAAAATCGCATCAAAGGCAAGTATTTTCAAAGAGACAAGATCAACACGTAACATGAAAGTGTTTATTTGAACAAGATTTATAAATAGTGGAGGTAACGAAGGTTTCTCCGAATTGAGTTTAAACAGATATATCAAAGTCTAACTTCTCCGGAGTTAATTTCAAACATTGAACACAACTAGGTGAAATAAAAGAGTGAGTATAACCGTTTTCTAACACGGTATAGACTTCACAAGAGTTTATGACTAACATACCCGTGATAATTTTATTCAGGTTCCTTGTCACGAAAAAAAAATGCTCTTTCTTAAACTACCGGCTTTAGCTTGACTGGGACATCCTTTGGCATCACTATCCCAGTTGGACTTGACTTCACCATACGACAAAATCGAGCTAGGTGACCTTCTTTTCCGCAATTAAAACTCGTTTTGGATTGTCACAGTCTGATTTGAATGATGTGTAAAATCCCGTCAAGATTTGAAATATACGACCGATGGTCGTTCTTCTTCCTTTGAAATGGGTGCTGGTGCCGACGTCTTTACGTCATTGTTGAACCTTCTCTTCTTGAAATATCCATTCTTATTGTTTTGGCCATGATTACTACCGAAGTGGTTACCATTTCTGACATGTTGATTGTAACATTACAGATTTTTTTTTAAATGTAAGTTATAAATATTTATTGATTTATATAAATATTTATTGGATGTGTTTATTATTGAATAAGTAATTGTTTAAATTGATTGAATTGATTTAGTTAATTATTTATTTGCTAAATAATTAATGTGATTAATTAATTATTTATTTGTTAAATAATTAATGTGTTATGTGGATTGAGTTATGTGATTAAGTACTTTATTTAATAAATTGTTATTTCATAAAGAGTAACAAATAACTATGTTATAAAGAGTTATTAAAATAAATTAAAGTAATTTTAATTTAGTTTTACCCAAACAAAGCTTAAGGATATAAACTATTTTATTTTTAAAGGATTTGCCAAACAAAGCCCTATGGCTTTTGGATTTTGAAATTTAAATTGTTTATAAAATAAACTAAATAATATATATATATATATATATATATTTATAAATGGTAAGTTATATATTTTATAATCGATGTTATTATTGATTAGGCTTATTATGGCCATGTCCGTTTTATGTTACGCGTATTGGATATCGGTTGAAAGTTACGTGGTTAGTAGTCTAAATTATTAATGAGAAAGAAAGAAAGGGCTAGAGAGAGTTTTGAGAAAAGATAGAAGTTGAGTTTGAGAGAGAACGTGATTTTCAAAGCAAGTCCGTTAACAAAGATTCGTAAGCAAGCAAAAAGGTGGGTTTCTCTAACTTTAATTTATGTACATATATATATTTGTGGTTTCATGATAACTTTACGCTGTATAAGATTTTTACAAAACTCTCTGTAAAACTATGTTTGTATAATTGGTTAGAGAAGCATGTATGTGTACAGTTGCAATTGTTATCACTAGCATGTGTATCTATATATATATATATATATATATATATATATGACTGTATGCTAATTATAGGCTAAAGGAAGAAATTGATTTGTTCAAATGAAGTATATATATCTGAATATATGTTTAGTAGAAATATCAAAAGTTATGTATGCTAACCGAGGAATTGAACTATACATGTTAATTTGTTATATGTTGGTATACTTGTATTTCAAAGGAATCAAATTTGGTTGATAACGGTGAAAATTTAGATTCAATTGACTTTTTAGATATCAACAATGGAGTTTTAAGTTTTAACCAAATATTATTTTAGTGATTTAAGTCTTTTAAATTTGTTGTTCAATTGTTGGAAATTGGTATATGGATAATTGTTAACAATTATGTGTAGTTTATACTAGTTATACATGTTGTTTGGGGCGAATTGTTGTTACAAATTTAAGACAGTAGCTTTGGCTCTGTTCTTCGTTTTGGTTCTGTGAGTTTCGACGCCCCAGCGTCAAAATTCACACCCCAGCGCCAAATTTTGTGCCCCAGCGTTGGAATTCGCGCCCCGGCGCCACTATCTCGCGCTCCAGCGCTGGAAAAGTGGTCTGGGACGGACAGTTTTTACCTCCTGCAGTAAAACGGAAATAACGTTCTCATATGAACTCCGATTGAGTTGATTCAAGATGATCCGGAACGAAGACGAATAGACCTACAACTTTCATGCTTTAAGGTTTTCAATTTGAGGTCTGTAATAGTAGTCAAAATGGCCATCTTTAGGACTGTTGTGTATTTGGAGCCAATCGGAGGGCGTCGGGATGCACGAATGCAAGTGCAACCCTTTGGGTATTAGTATAACTTAATGATAACATGTTGGACATGTAATAGGATGTTATATCAAGTTGTTAATGTGCATGTGGTACAATGACATTATCACTTAAGTAGTTGTAATAAAGCTAAAAAGTAATGTTCATGAAAAGATGTGATGTTGTTTAAACTTAAACTTAGTTAGTAGCTATACAATGAGTAATAAAGTAACTCATAAAGGTAATGTTAGTGTAACTAATGTGTATTGTCAATACATATGGTATGTGTAGGACTTGAGGTGAACATGAATAGTAATTGTTTAACCTACGCACGAGGCAAGTCCTCTAACTCTACTTTTATAATTGTGCAAGTTTCTAAACCTATCTTTTTACATTAAGCAAGTTCTCTAACTCCATACTCTCGTTGAGTTAGTTATGTTTATACAAATTTTCTAATCCTAAAGCTTCGTTATGCAAATTTCATATGCTATAAAGTATTTCCATTAAGCAACTTCATTGTATCCAGTTATTCAGGATGATACAAGTTTTCCCATCTCCACACTTTCGTTGAGATAGTTATTATGATTATGAAAGTTTTTCCTAACTCTAAACTTGTTATATTAGCATGCAAGTATCGTTATTCCATTGAATCAGTTTATTGTTCAAGTTATTATTTGTTGTGAATGCTTGATATTAAATTCTAAGATGTAACCTTAGCTTAATGTTGTTTAAAGCAAGGTATGATGTGTTATTCAATAGTTATGCTATTAGATTATCCCTAAAGCATGGACTTAGAACGAAATGTTTATTCAGTTATGATTATTCAATAACATAGTGTTATTATCTTTTATTCAACTAATCCTTAGTTGATGTCCGTTGAACTCCAAATTACCTTGAAGTGTATCCAAACCAAACTATCTTTGGGGCGGACTTGTACTCAAAATACTGAGATGAACAACCCTATTTATAGGGGTTACACTTAGTTTTGTACTTTCTTATTTGAAATGTTTGTCTACAATACACATATACGAAGGGTTGATCCCCTAAGTACCTTAAAGTCATTATGGTCGTATGGTAGTAAAAGTTTAAGTTGAAAGATTACTTATAACTGCGGACAAGGTTCGTGGTCATTAGACCCTCAGTGAATGTTTAAAATGTTAATAGAACTCATTGTTCAGTTCTATTGAGCCCCTGAATGGACAAGGAATGTTTAAGATGTTAATAGGACCTATTGTTCAGTTCTATTGAGCCCCTGAATGGGCAGAGAATGTAAAAGTTATTCATTGTTATTTCAAGTGAGCCTTGTTGCTCACTCTTAATCATAAAATCCTTTATGCCTAAAGATGGAAAGGGTGACGATACCTAGAAACGAAGAAAGGAAAGGGAAAGATGAACAAGCATCAAGACTTGTAATAGTTTTGATAGTTTTATTATCGGACTTTGGTTTAAAGAATGTAATGAAGTTTATTTAAATTTTTCGCATGAATGATTGTTTGTAAAGGTTAGATAACTTTGGGAGATTTTATTTTATGTAATTCTGTATGGGGTGTTTATTATTCAATTTTATTTATGATTGGGTAGTTATAAATGAATGTTTTGATTATGTGAACACCAAATCTTGAGGTAATGAAGTACCGAGATTTGGGGGTGTCACAAGTTGGTATCAAAGCTTTAGGTTATGAACCTTAGGTGGGGGAAAAAGCCTTAGGAAGTAACCTTTGAAAAGATAGTGGAGATAACTCTTATTTTGTTTTAAGGAAGAAGTAATAAAACACTTATGTGCTTATGTGTTTATAACTTATGTGCTCACGAGTGTCGAGTAGAATGATTAATAACTAAAACTTTAAAATTTTGTTTTTCGGGTTTAAAAATGCCGGAGAATCCATTCGGGCTAGGGAGGAGGGACCTCAAATGCCTATAGAGGAGGAGCCTCATGACATTCAGGTTGTTTGGGAACAACTACTGCCACGGGAGTCAGCCCCGTTGGTCATAGTGGTTGAAGATGAGGATGATGATGTGGAGATGGACGAGGAGGATCTCGTGGAGTTGCCACAGGAGGATGAGGATAACGAGGATGGGGAGGAAGAGACTCCACTAACCTCGATGGCTGCTCGTATGTATGATGAAGTCTACGACCAAAACGTGGAACTTCGAGGACACAATTGAGGAGTTCTGAGGGGAGATAGTGGTGAACAACAATTGTAATGATGTACGAAGGACGATTGACATCCAGGATCGAGATGAACGTCTAACTAATGCTGAAGAGAAGCTGATGTAGACTGAAGGAGGGAAGGAACAACTGATCGAGATGGTCGTGGAACTGAAGAAAAAGCTGAATGAAGAAGCTACCAAGAGGGCGAGAGCTGAAGACGTATACGAGGAAGCTTATTAACGAACTGGAAGAGCAGTAAGGGACGCACAAGCAAAGAGGATGAAGATTGAATAGATGGATAAAGTATTCAATACGGTGATTAATCGAGCTCAAGATCGGGTCATGGGTTAACCAATTCAGTTCAAGACTCTGCCATCATACATGTTAGATCGCCGAACCATGTTCCGTCTTATAGAAGAAGAGCGTCAAAAGGCTACTGAGTATCTTAATAGTTCATCGTAGGAAATCTGTCTGTTTTGCAAGTAATAAGTGTTAAATAATGTGTAAATCCCTAGTGTTAAGTAACCATGGGATATGAGAATGATGATGTTGTGCTGTAACTTTTGTAGTTCAGGAAAGGAATGTAAATAGCAGTGATGCTATTGTTTTTATGTTTTCGAAGAGATGATGAATAAATAAAAGATATTATTTTATTCAAAAGTGTTATGTGGTTATTTTTTTTATGGAGGCAAGTTAATACTTAAAGAAGTTGGGCAATAGTCTAATAGATGTTTTTTTTAACAGAAAATGCCTCCTAGACGTGAACCACCCTGTCAGAGAACCAATGCGAGAACTAACAATAACGATGTTGAGGATAATTCCGTCCAACAACTAGTGACATTACTAACAAGAGCGTTGCAGAATCAACCTCAAAACCAAGGCACAACGTTTAAGGAGTATAAGGCGGTCGGACCACCTAAATTTCGTGGGTCAACGAATCCGGTCGAGACACAGACCTAGATTATGGAGATTGAGAAGATATTTGAAGTCGCTAGGGTAGTGGATGAACAGAAGACTGCTTTTGCAACATTTATGTTGAATGCAGAAGCTAGTTATTGGTGGCAAGCCAATAAAACCCGGGAAGGACCAGGAGTGATGACTTGGGATAGGTTTAAGGAGTTATTCTTCGAGACCTACTTCCTAGAGAGTTCGAAGAGTCAGTTAGAGGTTCAGTTTTTGGAACTGAAGTAGGGAGCTATGACAGTGTCTAATTATGCCGTGAAATTCAACGAATTGGCGAGGTTTGCGCCATATCAAGTCAGCACAGATGAGCATAAGGCAAAGAGGTTCGAACAGGGACTGAAGCCCTGGCTGTACAATAGGGTTTCCTTGTTCCAGTTGAAGACATTTACAGCAGTGATGGAGAAGGCTGTACTCGCTGAAGGTGGAGGCAAGGCAGTGACAAAATTCAATCAAGAGCAGAAGAAGAAGAGGAATGAGGTGGAAGTGAAGAATGGTAGCGGAGGCAATGGAAATGGTAGCAACATCAACAACAACAACTTGAAGAGGAAGTGGAACGGAAACGGGGGTACTGGAAACCAGCAGAGTAACCAACAGTTTAGGAAGTTTGAAGCATGTGCTACATGCGGGAGGTTTCATAAGGGTGGGTACTTGATGAGGAAACGTGAATGTTTCAACTGTGGCTAGGAGGGTCACATCGCCTCAAATTGCACCCAACCCAAGAAGAATGTCTATTTCACATGTGGATCCAAGGATCATTTTGCTCGTGAATGCCCTCAGAAGAAGGTCGGAGAAACTATAAGAAGTAAGGGAGGCAACAGTGGAGGTACTTGGGCCATTACTGGACCTACAGTGTCAAACAAACCCACAGCCAGAACTTTCAACATGACTGTGCAAGATGTTGTGCAATCAAAAGATGTGGTGTCAGGTATTATCCCAATCAATGATATTAATGCTTATGTATTATTTGATTCGGGTGCTACTTGTTCGTTTATATCCGATGAATTTGCTAAGAGGTTAGAATTGCCTAGAGAAGAACTGAATTTCCCTTTCAACATAGAAATTGCTAATAGGGAGGTGATTCCTGTTAGGTTTGTATACAAGAACTGTAGAGTGAACATTAAAGGGAATATCCTGATGGTAGATTTAATTCCGATTAGACTCAGGGAATTTGATGTAATTTTGGGAATGGATTGGCTGTTCAAATATGGAGCAGTAATTGATTGTCACAAGAAGTGTGTAAACCTTATGACTCCGTCAAAGGTAGTTTTCCATGGTAGAAAATTGCCTAGACAAATGAAATGTTTGACGATTATGCAGGCCAAGAAGTTGTTGAGTCAAGGCTGTGTGGGTTATTTAGCTTATATAGTCGATACTCAGAAGAAGGGGTGTAAAACTGGAGGAGATACCAGTGGTTAGAGAATTCGTAGATGTATTTCCGGAAGATTTTCCAGGACTTCCGCCTGACAGAGAGATTGAGTTCTTAATTGACTTAGCACCAGGAATTGCACCGATATCGAAGGCCCCGTCATGTAATGGCTCAAGTAGAGAAATGAAGGAACCGATAGTGCAAACTGCAAGAAGCTGCTTGGACAAGAAGTATATTCAACTAAGCGTATTACTAGGGGGAGCGCTTAGGTATTATTTTGTGAAGAAGAAGGACGGATCAATGCGTCTTTGCATTGATTATAGGGAGTTAAACAAGGTCACTATTAAGAATAGGTATTCGTTACCTAGAATAGATGACTTGTTTGATCAGTTGAAGGGTGCTAAATATTTCTCAAAAATAGATTTGAGAAGTGGGTATCACCAATTGAAGGTAAGAAAAGAGGATATACCTAGAACAACATTCAGAACTCGGTACGGACTTACGAGTTTTTGGTGATGTCTTTTGGTTTAACAAATGCCCCTGCCTCGTTCATGGATTTGATGAATAGGGTATTTAAACCATTCTTAGACAAGTTCGTAGTAGTGTTTATCGACGACATTCTGGTGTATTCCAAAACTCAAGAAGAACATGTGGAACATTTACGTCTGACACTAAGAAAGGAAAAGTTGTACGCGAAATTCTCTAAGTGTGAATTTTGACTCGATCGTGTACAATTTTTAGGTCATGTGATTGACAAAGATGGGATTTCAGTAGATCCATCGAAAGTGGAAGCTGTAATCAATTGGGAACAACCAAGGACACCTTCAGAGGTGAGGAGTTTCTTGGGACTGGCCGGTTATTATAGAAGATTTATACAAGATTTTTCCAAGATAACCACTCCGTTAAAAAATTTGACACGGAAAGCTGTGAAATTCGTTTGGACGGAGAAGTGTGAAGAGAGCTTCCAAGATTTGAAGAAGAAGCTAAGTATGGCACCTGTGTTAACCCTACCGGATAATACATGAAATTTTGTGGTGTACAGTGATGCCTCACACAAAGGATTGGGTTATGTTCTTATGCAAAACGGCAAAGTTATTGCCTATGCAACAAGACAACTGAAGGATTATGAGAAAGGTTATCCAATTCATGATTTCGAATTGGCTGCAGTGGTATTTGCTCTCAAGATATGGAGACACTATCTGTATGGAGAGAAATGTGAGATCTACACAGACCACAAAAAAAGTTCCAAGTATATTTTCACTCGAAAGATCCGAACATGCGTCAGAGAAGGTGGATGGAATTGATAAAAGATTATGATTGTGAGATCTTTTATCATCCAGGCAAAGCGAATGTGGTTGCAGATGCTTTAAGCAGGAAAGGTCGGGAGAAATTGATGCTGATAACAACTCAGGAGGAGCTCATTTTAGCAATGACAAAGTTAGAACTGGAAATCAAATTTCCACAGGAATCCGATGAACGACTATTTCAGTTAGAAGCAGGTCCAACTTTACTGGACAAGGTGAAGAACGCTCAGTTACAAGATGAAGAATGTGGAAAGATAAAAGAGAATATGGGTGATGGTAGCGATACGAAATACAAGGTCGATACCGAAGGATTACTACGGTACGAGGGAAGAATCTGGGTTCCAGCAACACCAGAACTGAAAGATGAAATCTTGATCGAAGCTCATAGCTCAAGATATTCGATTCATCCAGGAAGCACGAAGATGGATCAAGATTTACGCCGACATTTTTGGTGGCCGAATATAAAAAGGGATGTTGCAGAATGCGTGGCTAAATGTTAGACATGTCAAAGAGTAAAAGCCGAACATCAAAGACCCAGCGGATTACTTCAACCGTTGGAAATACCGGAATGGAAGTGGGAACACATCACAATGGATTTTGTGGTGGGTCTTCCAACTACTCAGAGAAGATGCGATGCAATTTGGGTGATAGTGGACAGACTGACGAAATCAACGTACTTTTTACCAATAAAAATTAGGTTCAATCTTGATTAGTTGGCAAGATTGTACATCAAAGAGATCGTTTCGAGACATGGAGTGCCAGTGTCAATTGTGTCCGATAGAGACCCGCGATTCACTTCAAATTTTTGGAAGAGACTACAAGAATGCATGGGAACTCAATTGCGAATGAGTACGGCTTATCATCCACAAACAGATGGCCAAAGCGAAACGAACGATCCAGACATTGGAAGATATGCTGAGAGCATGCATCATGGATTTCAAAGGAAGCTGGGAAGAACAATTACCTTTGGTGGAATTCGCCTACAATAATAGTTATCACGCGAGCATCGACATGCCGCCTTACGAAGCGTTATACGGCAGAAAGTGCAGAACTCCACTGTGCTGGGATGAAGTTGGTGAACGTTAACTACTAGGACCAGAATTAGTGTAACAAACTGCTGAGGTTATCCAACTCATCAGGACAAGATTGGTAGCAACTCAAGACCGACAAAAGAAGTATGCTGATCAACACATGAAAGATCGTGCATTTGACGTAGGAAGCTATGTATTCCTAAAAGTTTCTCCTTGGAAGGGGAAAATTCCTTTCGGTAAGAAGGGAAAACTAAGCCCGAGGTTTATTGGACCCTTTGAAATGCTGCGAAAACATTCATAATGTTTTTCATATTTCGGTGTTACGACCATATAAACCCAATTACAATCACGTGATCGAGTATGAACCGTTGGAGTTTGAGAAAGATTTGTCTTATGAAGAGGTTCCTATTCAGATAGTCGACAGGAAAGAATAAGTGCTCAGGAATAAAGTGATACCTTCTATGAAGGTGATATGGAGAAACCACAATGCTGAAGAAACAACGTGGTAACTCGAAGAGAAAATGATGAAAGAGTACCCTTAGTTATTTGTTTAATCTATGTCTTCGATTCTGGGGACAAAATCTTTATAAGTAGGGAAGAATGTAATGAATGTGTTGTTTGAGTTGTGATTCTGGGGACAAAATCCTTATAAGAGGGGAATGATGTAACATTCCAAATTTTTTTTAAATGTAAGTTATAAATATTTATTGATTTATATAAATATTTATTGGATGTATTTATTATTGAATAAGTAATTGTTTAAATTGATTGAGTTGATTTAGTTAATTATTTATTTGCTAAATAATTAATGTGATTAGTTAATTATTTATTTGTTAAATAGTTAATGTGTTATGTGGATTGAGTTATGTGATTAAGTAATTTATTTAATAAATTGTTATTTCATAAAGAGTGACAAATAACTATGTTATAAAGAGTTATTAAAATAAATTAAAGTAATTTTAATTTAGTTTTACCCAAACAAAGCTTAAGGATATAAACTATTTTATTTTAAAGGGATTTGCCAAACAAAGCCCTATGGCTTTTGGATTTTTGAAATTTAAATTGTTTATAAAATAAACTAAATAATATATATATATATATATATATATATATATATATATATTTATAAATGGTACGTTATATATTTTTATAACTGATGTTATTATTGATTAGGCTTATTATGGCCATGTCCGTTTTATGTTACGCGTATTGGATATCAGTTGAGTTACGTGGTTAGTAGTCTAAATTATTACTGAGAAAAGAAAGAAGGGCTAGAGAGAGTTTTGAGAAAAAGATAGAAGTTCAGAGTTTAAGAGAGAACATGATTTTCAAAGCAAGTCCGTTAACAAAGATTCGTAAGCAAGCAAAAAGGTGGGTTTCTCTAACCTTAATTTATGTACATATATATATTTGTGGTTTCATGATGCCTAATGTCTCTGTGTTCTTCAACTTTACGGTGTATAAGATTTTTACAAAACTCTCTGTAAAACTATGTTTGTATAATTGGTTAGAGAAGCATGTATGTGTACAGTTGCAATTGTTATCACTAGCATGTGTATCTGTATATATATATATATATATATATATATATATATATATATATATATATATATATATATATGATTGTATGCTAATTATAGGCTAAAGAAAGAAATTGATTTGTTAAATTGAAGTATATATATACGAATATATGTTTCGCATAAATATCAAAAGTTATGTATGCTAACCGAGGAATTGAACTATACATGTTAATTTGTTATATGTTGGTATACTTGTATTTCAAAGGAATCAAATTTGGTTGATAATGGTGAAAATTTGTTCTTTGTATTTTTTAGATATCAACAATGGAGTTTGAAGTTTTAACCAAATATTATTTTAGTGATTTAAGTCTTTTAAATTTGTTGTTCAATTGTTGAAATTGGTATATGGATAATTGTTAGCAATTATGTGTAGTTTATATTAGTTATACATGTTGTTTAGGGCGAATTATTGTTACAAATTTAAGACAGTGGCTTTAGCTCTGTTCTTCGTTTTGGTTCTGTGAGTTTCGACGCCCCATCGTCAAAATTCACACCCCAGCGCCAAATTTCACGCCCCAACGCCAAAAGTAGGCTAGAAGTTCACTCTCAATATTTGGAATTCGCGCCTTGCCACGCGTATCTTGTCTCGCTACAAATAAAAAAAAGTGATCTGGACAGACAGTTTTAACCTCCTATAGTAAAATGGCCATAACTTTCTCATACAAACTCCGATTGAGTTGATTCAAGATGATCCGGAATGAGGACTAATAGACCTACAACTTTCATGCTTTAAGTTTTTTAATTTGAGGTCTGTAACAGTAGTCAAAATGGCCATCGTTAGGACTATTGTGTATTTGGAGCCAATCGAAGGGCGTCGGGATGCACGAATGCAAGTGAAACCCTTTGAGTATTAGTATAACTTAATGACAACATTTTGGACATGTAATAGGATGTTGTATCAAGTTGTTAATGTGCATGTGGTGCAATGACATGATCACTTAAGTAGTTGTAATAAAGCTAAAAAGTAATATTCATTAAAAGATGTGATGTTGTTTAAACTTAAACTTAGTTAATAGCTATACTAAGAGTAATAAAGTAAATCATAAAGGTAATGTTAGTGTAACTAATGTGCACTATCAATACATATGGTATGTGTAGGACTTGAGGTGAACGTGAATAGTAATTGTTTAACCTATGCACGAGGCAAGTTCTCTAACTCTACTTTTATAATTGTGCAAGTTTCTAAACCTATCTTTTTAGATTAAGCAAGTTCTCTAACTCCATACTCTTGTTGAGTTAGTTATGTTTATACAAGTTTTCTAATCCTAAAGCTTCGTTATACAAATTTCATATGCTATAAAGTATTTCCATTAAGCAACTTCATTGTATCCAGTTATTCAGGATGATACAAGTTTTCTCATCTCCACACTTTCGTTGAGATAGTTATTATGATTATGCAAGTTTTTCCTAACTCTAAACTTGTTATAATAGCATGCAAGTATCGTTATTCCATTGAATCAGTTTATTGTTCAAGTTATTATTTGTTGTGCATGCTTCATATTAAATTCTAAGATGTAACCTTAGCTTAATGTTGTTCAAAGCAAGGTATGATGTGTTATTCAATAGTTATGCTATTAGATTATCCCTAAAGCATGAACTTAGAACGAAATGTTTATTCAGTTATGATTATTCAATAACATAGTGTTATTATCTTTTATTCAACTAATCCTTAGTTGATGTCCGTTGAACTCCAAATTACCTTGAAGTGTATCCAAACCAAACTATCTTTGGGGCGGACTTGTACTCAAAATACTAAGATGAACAACCCTATTTATAGGGGTTAGGCTTAGTTTTGTACTTTGCGCTGAAATGTTTGTATACAATACATGTACGAAGGGTTGATCCCCCTAAGTACCTTAAAGTCATTATGGTCGTATGACCGTAAAAGTTTAAGTTAAAAGATTAATTATAACTGTGGACAAGGTTCGTGGTCATTAGACCCTCAGTGAATGTTTAAAATGTTAATAGAACTCATTATTCAGTTCTATTGAGCCCCTGAATGGGCAAGGAATGTTTAAGATGTTAATAGGACCTATTGTTCAGTTCTATTGAGCCCCTGAATGGGCAGAGAATGTAAAAGTTATTCATTATTATTTCAAGTGAGCCTTGTTTGCTCACTCTTGCCTATAAAATCCTTACAGCTAAAGATGGAAAGGGTGACGTATCTAGCACCAGTAAAGGAAAGGGAAAGATGAACAAGTACTGAAGACTTGTAATAGTTTTGATAGTTTTATTATCAGACTTTGGTTTAAAGAATGTAATGAAGTTTATTTAAATTTTCCACATTAATGATTGTTTGTAAAGGTTAGATAACCTGGGAGATTTTATTTTATGTAATTCCTGTATGGGCAGGTTTATTATTCAATTTTATTTATGATTGGGTAGTTATAAATGAATGTTTTGATTACGTGAACACCAAATCTTGAGGTAATGAAGTACCGAGATTTGGGGGTGTCACATTGATTCCCTCCATGCTTATTATCACCGCTTTGATGACTGTTATCACCTGTATTATCATTTTGCCGGCTGCTCTCTTTTGGTTTGGTTAACTCATTATCGCACTCCAATAACTGAGCCCTATTAACATCATCTGAATACAAACACAGTTTATGAGAGATAAGGTATTGACGTATCTCAGGTTTCAAACCTCTTAAAAACATTTGCGTCATTCTCTCCTCATTATCAACCAAATGGGATGTAAATCGGGACAACTCAGCAAACTTGGCTTCGTACTGCGACACGGTCATGTTGTTTTGCTCCAACTTGATAAATTCCACCTCCTACATGTGACGAATGCTTTCGGGAAAGTACTTGTCATTGAACAGCTCTTGGAACTTCTCCCAATACATCTTGAGTGCATCAAGCTGGGTACATTTTACAGATTCCCACCAGTGATCTGCCTCTTCACGCAACATAAAGTTGGCAAAGGGAACCTTTTGCTCCTCGGAGCATCCCAAGACATCAAATATCTTGGTGATCTGCTTTAACCACGTCTCCGCCTTAAGTGGTTCTGGCTTTCCCAAAAACTCCGGTGGTCCCAGCTCCTTGAATTGCTTAGCGGTGACCAACCGTGGGTTGCCATTGTTTCCTCATGCATTATGAATAGGAGCCGCCTTCGCTTGATGTTGCATGAATTCTAAAAAGCTCTTAAACATATTGTCGTATGTCAATTGATCAGTGTTATTGTTTACAGGAGGATTATCGCCATCCTGTTGCACATTGTCCTGATTATTGATCTGTGGAGACTCAACAGTCTCATGTGCTCCATTGCTTATCTCAACATTTTCAGATGCTATTTTCAAATACTACCACAAAACAAGGGTTAATTAACATATCACATATTATCTCTATACTCTGACCGATCAATTAAATACCAAATAAACTAAGGTAGGTCATACTAGCGAAGAATTCCCGTATCTCCCTCCTAGTTCTATTCTCACATCTAGCAGGATCATATCCTAAGCTTTGATACCAACTATGACGCTCCCAAAATTAGGTATACATCACCCATCTTGAGTCTCCGGATACATGATACGAATTCAAATACAACTTAATAATCTATTATGGTGTACAATACGACAAAACATAAACTGTGAGTTTGAATACAAATATTGTCTACTAGAGAGTATACAAACTCAAAAGGAGTCCTCATTACAATTATTATCACACTATTTCACAGAATAGTGAGGACTACTAATGCACCATCTAGGACCATCACTCCGTTCCCCAACTCGTTCCAGCTATATTCTCATTTCCTGACGATAACAGTGAAAGAAAGGGTGAGCTCAACAAGCCCAGTAAGAAATTTTATGACTAAGATAATGAAAAATAAATTATCATTTGCCTTAAACAGTGTTATACTGATACAATATAACAAACATCAAGTTTAACTGCAGCCAAACAAGCAATCTATTAAAAGAGTTAAGTGGAGAATAAAATCTACCATCTTTTATGATTTAAAAGGTTTTTTTTATCACTTTCATCGTTGGGACTCAGCTTAATAAATAATCCACATCATCGAATCACCCCTGCACTACGGCCAAGGATATTCTTTAGTATCACGACCACAATTATCCATGCACTACGGGCCAAGAATATTTGTGTATTCATTAATGGTCATGATCATGCCAACAACTGTCCATCAATGCACTACGGGCCAATGATGACTTTTACCACATTATTTGTAACATTACGGTCATGATTACACCGAATAATCCCTGGTCATAATCATACCAAGTCCATCTATGCACTACAGGCCACATATGACTTTCAAAAAATATAAACATGAGGATGATGACAATGATATAAGAATTCAATAAAACAAGTTGAAGAATTAATTTATTCAGGAACTAATAACGTCCAAATTGTAAACATGATACTTCTTTCTAGCGTAAAATTCAGGAATGCTCAGAAGAATATTGGATGAAGCACAAATATTAAGGATATTCCACTAATTTCATGGAGTATAGAAGTCAAAACTTTAACCAATTGAGTATAATAAAGAATGCAATAACAAAAGAAATCACCATGCATGCGGTACTTCGCATAGACAGGTTATTCCAACAGAATAATAAATAACGGAACCACGTCGGTAAGTTCGCACAAAGCGAGGATGTTCCAACAGAATAATAAAAAAGCGGAACCGAGTCCCGGCGTAAGCGCATTGACGTGATATTCCAACAAAATAATAAAAATGGAACCGGTCTTGGCGAACGCATTTGCATGACGATATATTCAACGTAATAATAAAGCAGAATAATAGAAGAATGTCACCAAGTATAGGGTAGCCAGTACATCTGAGTTATTCCAATGAGAATAATTAAGAATGGAATAACATAAGTTTCTCTTAATGAATACAAAAGAATAACACCCTTACAGTACAACAAATAATATTCCCTACCTTAAGAAGAAGAGTCTTTGGATATATGAGTAGTGAACTAGCGAATACTTTTCTTCTTTCTCTCTATAGTTTATCTCTAGAGTTTGGTGAATTCGTAAGAAATAATGAAGGAATGAGCTTTATTTATAGAAAAATGGTGCATAGTAACTAACTCATGAGCGGTCCGTATTGATTTACTTTAATTTGACGGTCCATATTTTAAGCAAAATCTTTTAAATAAAATATAATATATTCTATTTACAATCTAATAAAATGAATAACTTTATAAAAGATTTTACTATACAAACACTATCGTGAGTACACTATGCAAACACTATGCATAATAAAATATAATATATTCTAATTATTGTCTAATAAAATGAGATAACTTTATAAAAAGTATTACATTTTTTATATAAATAGATTTTTACGTATTATTACATTAATAATACCAACAAAAGCGAGTGACTTATCACGTAAGTATGAATAATTAATCTGAAGTAGTGCTACTATGCAACCACGCGTAGACATCGTATTTTAACACCGGGTGTTTCAATAGTTAATGTAACACTTCCGCCGTTATTTTCATAAAAAGTATTTTGTCGTTTTCTCAATCCGACAATAATTCCCTTGTGGGGTCCACCAATGATTGTGCCGTTGTACGAATATTCCCTATTAAAACGAATATTCTCCGACCAATCGAATATAATATAACAACTTGTGTACTTTGAAAAATTTATAAATATTACCCACAACTATAACATTATATATATTTCACTCCATAATATTCAAAAATAATATTTATAGAAAATTCATCTTTATTCAAAAAGTTGGGGTTTTACACTTAATCTCTGATTTATTACTAATGAAGGCTATTGATAATTTAATTATCTTTAGTCATGATATTCTTTACTGGGCTAGTTGTGCTCACCCTTTTTGCTTCACAATTCCTTCCAGGTAATAAGAGTATAGATGGGTCGAGCAGGGGTAACAGGAGAATAGAACAGTGGTCTCTAGCTATGGAGGTTCTCTCTAAACAGTATGGAAATAATTTTATTGAGAACTTTAGAATAGTGTGTTGTATTTTATACATAATTTAGTAGTTATATTTGGTGAATCAAATAGGGTGAGGCGAACCCAACATTGGAAGGGTGTTTTGCCACTATCATACAAGATGTCTAATGACATGCGACTTCAGGTTATCATAAGACAGGGTTGTGCATATCCACATGGTGAGTATATCTACGAGCACTACCTATATAATCTTGGTGTTTGGTTGAAGTATAATTCTCGATTAGAGACAGTGGAGATAATGATATGTCAAGCGAAGACTCACCATTGGAAAGAATATGATAGTAATCTTCTCGTTTTTCTTTGGGGTCTATTGGGTCAACCAAGGATAATTCTGTGGCCATATAATATCTATCATAACCTAGACAAATGGCCTCCCATGTACGAAGGTTTGCTTGAGCACTTTTTGAATATTTTAATTTCTAAAACAGTTATTGACTGCACCTTTATGTAAGGCACCATTGTAAGGTGTTGTGGTCGAGGCACCATGAGAGTTGCATATATTTGTATTAAAACTCACAGCTTATGCGTTGTCGTACTCTGCACGACAGTTCAATAGCTGTATAAATGAAGTTGTATTTGATTTTTATAGTATGATATCTGGCAACTCAGAATGAGTCGTGTGGACCTATTTTGGGGGCGTCATAAATAATTTCTTACTATTCTCTGTGGGAATGATTCTTTTCTTATCATTATATTACTTGTTGATCACGTGAACTTGCGTGTGAGCGTAATTAGATTTTGACCAATATGGTCGATGAATTCTATACAAACCCCAGGGCTGAGGGTCCTGTTGCAGTTCAAGTTCGGGGGTAAGCGGTGGCATTTGACAGTCAAACCATCAACGCTCAATTCTTGATGCCTAGCTATGATGGCAAGGACTATTTGGAGCAAGCGATTCATAGTTATGACCTAGAGGATATCATCAAGAGGCTTTACAAGCCCTAGACAATCTGGAAAAGATACGTTTTGTGACAGCCCCGAATCAGGGTCCCGAATCACCGCGGATCCGGTACAATCATTCTAACACAATTAATATATTTACGAAAGATATAAATATAAATTGTTTATACAATACACTTTATACACACTTCCCCAAAATTGAGTAACCTTAACTTATACACAATTCATAAACTATCTAACATATAACATTATTATAAAACTATATTATTACAAAACTAATCGCTCACATTAACTTTAAGCTGGAACTGTCTTTAACCTTTCCTTGTATCTGACGCATTTGTCTTAACCTGCAATGTTTATCATGATATAGCAAGGGTGAGCATAAGAATTTCCCAGCAAGTTTAAGTTCAATAATTTAACTATATATCATGATTGAAAGAGTCTGAATAATAAGCTGGCTATAATTCAACAATATAATTGTGAACTAGCAGGAATAAACTTTTGACTGAACAAGTATTGAACATGAACAAATATATCTGAACCGAATGGTAATGAAGGTGATCAGCCTTTCATACCTGACTTATACATGCAATATATACAGAGTACAATTCTACATGACAATCAGCAATGATTAACCATAAGCATATCCGAATGAAACAACTCTTAATAGAGTTAAGTAAAAACTTGCCTGTTTCGTTAATTACTGCTACGCAATTTATAATGCTTTATCCGAAGACCTAATATTAGTAATATCGATATACAAGTTAGAATAATATCATCACAATATAATACTATTATATATATATATATATATATATATATATATATATATACATAGAATAACCTAAACACATAACCCTATCAGTCTATTCAACACACGAAACTTAGCATCAAGTCAGACTATTTAAGTCCGAGTTGAATCCAACAAAAATCTTACATCCCGACGGTCTAGTCGGACAAAATTTCGAGTTTAAGTTCAATTAAACTCTGTCTAAATACTTAATCATTATCTAAGATAAGTTATTAACGATCAAATAATTTTCATGTATTTTCAATTATTAAAATTGTATTTAAATGAATTAAATACCACATAATTCTATTATTATTAATATTTATTTAATATTAAATATTAATAAAAATCATAACATAATATTATAATATATTTATAATATCACAAAGTATTTTAATACTTTAAAATCACCTTTATATGATTTTTAAACAATTAAATTCATTATCCAGATAATTGCTATTAAAATTAATATTTTCATGACAAAATATCAAAAGTTATATTTTATAACTTAAAATATTTTTATAACACTTAAAATTATTTTCATATGATTTTTAAATCATTTATTCTATTTTTCCATAATTTATTTAATATAGTTATTAAATAAACTAATTATCATTAATATTAATTAATTAATGAATTTCATCACAAAATATCAAAAGTCACTAAAAATAACTTAAAATATTTTCTTTTACCATAATATAATTTTTCATGATTTTTCATGAATTAAAACCATTTTAAAATAATTTATTTAATATTACAATTAAATAAATAAATACCTTTATATTCCAAAAAATATTAAATATTTTTGAAATATACTCAAAATAATTAAAGACTATTTTTAGGCTTTAAAATAATTTTTCATAATTTATTGTGTATTTTTAATAATTAAAAACTATTTAATTCGATTTATTTAATAAAAATAATTATTTTCCGAAAATAACTGTCACTAAAGGGCCCTATATATGACAAACCTGTCATTCACAGTGTTCTTGGCTTTATTCTTGAGCCGCCTTGAAACTCATCGACGATTTATGTGGTACCTAGTTTGACCACAAATAGATTAGTGTTCGTGTTGTTTTCGAGGCTGAAATTTGTTTTCAGGTTGTTTTACTTATGTAATACTACCATATTATACCAAGTTAATGACCATTCTACATAATAACAGAGAGATCCAAGTCTCCAAAAACCTGTCATACGATGTTCTTCAATTTCTGGGTTTTCCAGAAATTGAAGAACAGACGAGATACCTAATTTGGATCCATATAGTTTGCATTCAATGACTTGTTTGTGTGATATAAAAGTTCAAAATTGCAGTCTTGATGTCATAGTACAACCTCATAGCATCATTGTAAGACTCCAACTTTTATGAATAAAGAATAATTTTTTCGAATTATATTTTTGAATATTATGGTATTGATTTGATATAATGTTATAGTTGTGGGTAATATTTATAAATTACGCAAAGTCACGTAAGTTGTTATATAATATTCGATTGGTAGGGAATATTCGTTTTAACAGAAATATTCGTACAACGGCACAATCATTAGTGGACCCTAGCGGAATTATTAGCCGGATTGAGAAAACGACAAAACACTTTTATGAAAATAATAACTGAGGTGTTACTGAATTAAAGCTGTTGAATTACCGGTAGTAAAAGTACAATAATAGGGCGTAGTTACGAGAGCACACGGATTGATTATTGATGCTTATGTGAAAAGTCACTCAGCTATACTCAATTATTGCTACAGTAATTGATGCATCATATTTCTCATATTATTGATTCAATTATTGTTACAGTATCATCTGCATTATATGATATATTATTAAATCTATAATTGAGATGGCAAAGTTATTCATATTATTATTTTCAATATTAACAATGTCTAGAAGTTACATCGAGAGAGGTTTGGTCACCTAATTGCGCGCATAATAAGGAGAAATCCTTATCGAAAAGCCCCTATTTCACAGGAGCGACTGGTTGTTAAATATTGTGAATTATAATATTAATGATGAATAAGTTCGTGTTGATTAAATATGAATTTTATAGTTCCATTGTGTTGGACTTATTTGTGTTAGTATAATTGATGTCTGGAGGATATATTGTTCAATTTGGTATTCGGTACACTTTTCGTGTCGGAGTACTATTCACGAGTTACTATTTATGAGTTACTATTCATGAGTTACTATTCATGGGGTACTATTCACCTGTAAGATTTATTTATTTTCGGTCCAAATCATTTTTTGGTACAATATTATTCCATGAGGAGATGTGCTAATTTTTCAGACCGTTGGTTGAAGATATAATAGTAAATCAATATGGATCACTGGTTTAAAGTTTTAATAGTAAATCAGTATGGACCGTTGTTTTAAGTTTTAATAGTAAACCAATCTGTATCGTCCGTTTAAAAGTAAATCAATCTAGACCGTTCATAAGTTAGTTACTATGCAGTCCATTCTTCTATAAATAAAAGCTCATTCCTTCATTATTAATTACGAATTCACTTAAACTCTAGAGAGAGAATTATAAGAGAACCTATAGAAAAGTATTCTGCTACTTCCATACTCTTATATTCAGTTTCTTTTACGGTAAGGGATGTTATTTATTGTACTCATGAAGAGAACTCTGTTATTCCATTATTTATTATTCTGTTGGAATAAGCTGTATACACGGGCTACCCTATACATGGTGATATTCTTCTAATATTCCGTTCTTTATTATTACGTTGAATATCCACATCTCATGCGTTCTGTGGGACACAGTTCCATTATTTATTATTACGTTGGAATATCCTCATGCACGTAATTTCTTACTGGACTGGTTCCATTATTTATAATTCTATCGGAATATCTTGTCTGTGCATTTACGCCTGACCTGGTTCCATTATTTATTATTCTGTCGGAATATCCTGTCAGTGCGTTTACGCCGGACCTGGTTCCATTATTTATTATTCTATCGAAATATCTTGTCTGTGCGTTTACACCGGACCTGGTTCCATCCTTTATTATTCTGTTGGAATAACCTGTCTGTGCGGTCTATCGCATGCATGTTGATTTCTTTTGTTATTCTATTCTTTATTATACTAAGTTGGTTAAAACTTTGACTTCTATACCCATGAAATTAGTGGAATATCTTTGATATTTGCGCTTCATCCAGTATCTTTTCATGGAAATATTCTTCTGAGCATTCTTGAACTTTACTCTACAAAGCAGTATCATGTTGACCATTTGGACGTTATCAGTTCCTAGATAAATTAATTCTTGAACTTGTTTTATTGAATTCTTATATCATTGTCATCATCCTCATGTTTATATTTTGTTGAAAGTCATATGTGGCCTGTAGTGCATAGATGGACTTGGTATGATTATAACCAGGGATTATTCGGTGTAATCATGACCGTAATGTTACAAATGATGTGATAAAAGTCCTAATTGGCCCGTAGTGCATTGATGGACAGTTGTTGGCATGATCATGACCATTAATGAATACACGAATGTCCTTGGCCCATAGTGCATGGATAATTTGTGGTCGTGATACTAAAGAATATCCTTGGTCGTAGTGCAGGGGTGATTCGATGATGTGGATTATTTATTAAGCTGAGTCCCAGCGATAAAAGTGATGAAAAACCTTTTAAATCATAGAAGATAGGTGATTTTATTCCCTACTTGACTCTTCGAATGGATTGCTTGTTCCGCTGCAGTTAAACTTGATAGTTATTATATTTTATCAATTTAACAATGTTGAAGGCTAACGATAAATTATTCTGCATTATCTTAGTCATAATATTTCTTACTGGGCTAGTTGAGCTCACCCTTTCTTTCACTGTTCTCTTTAGGAAATGAGAACGTAGCTGGGACTAGTCGGGGAACAGAGTGATGGTCCTAGATGGTGCATTAGTAGTCCTCACTATTCTGTGAAATAGTGTGATAATAATTGTAATAAGGACTCCTTTTGAGTTTGTATAATCTATAGTAGACAATATTTGTATTCAAACTCACAGTTTATGTTTTGTCGTATTGTACACAACAGTTGTATTATTAAGTTGTATTTGAATTCTGTACCATGTATCTGGCGACTCAAGATGGGTGATGTATACCTAATTTTGTGGGCGTCACAGTTGGTATCAAAGCTTAGGGATATGATCCCTGACTAAGATGTAAGAATAGAACTAGGAGGGGAGAGACGGGGAATTCCTTCGCTAGTATGACCTACCTAAGTTTTTTTTTGGTATTTAATTGGTCGGTCAGAATATAGGGATAATCTGTTACATGTCAATTAATTGTTTTGGTATTTAATTGTTTTGTGGCAGTATCTAAAAATGACATTTGAGAATGTTGAGAATAGCAATGGAGCACAGGCGACCGTTGATTCACCACATATCAATAATCAGGATAATGTGCATCAGGAAGGCGACAATCCTCATGCAAACAACAACACTGACCAAATGATGAATGATGGAATGTTCAGAGGCTTTACGCAATTCATGCAACAAAGAAAGAGAGCGGCTCTGTCCAAAATGTAGGTGGAAACATGGAAACTCTCGGACGGCCACCGCTAAGCAGATTCAAGGAGGCTGGGACCACGAGTTTATTGGAGAGCCAAAACCACTTAAGGCGGAAGCATGGATAAAGCAGATCACCAAGATATTTGATGTATTGGGATGCTCGAGGAGCAAAAGGTTTCCTTCACGCCTTTTATGTTGCGAGGAGGCAGACATTGGTGGGAATCGGTAAAGCGTACTCAACCTGCCGCACTTAAGATGTCTTGGGAAAAGTTCCAAGAACTATTCAACGATAAGTACTTTCCCGAAAGTATTCGTCATATAAAATAGGTAGAATTCATCAACTAAGAGCAAAATAATATGACCGTATCGCAGTACGAAGCCAAGTTTGCCGAGTTGTCCCGGTTTGCGTCCCACTTGGTGGATAATAAAGAGAGAATGACGCGGATGTTTTTAAGAGGTTTGAAGCCAGAGATACTTCAACATCTTATTTCTCATAAACTGTGTTTGTATGCAGATGTTGTAAATAGGGCTCAGTTAGTGGAACGTGATAACGAGTCAACGCAACCAAAGGAGAGCAGTCATCTAAGCGGTGACAACAAGCATGGAGGGAATCAACATGCCAGAAATGGTAACCACTTCGGTGGTAATCAGGCCAAAATAATAAGAGTGGACATTTCAAGAAGAGGAGATTCAACAATAATGGAAGGACGTTAGCACCAGCACCCGTTGTTAAGGAAGGAGAATGACCACCTATCATATGCTTCAAATACGGAGGGGAGGTACACATCGGTCAAAGCTAGCGATGTCAGTCAAATCATGTTATAATTGTGGAAGAGAAGGTCACTTAGCCCGATTTTGTCATTCACCGAAGACAAGTTCAGCTAGGATGGAGGCACCAAAGGCCGTCCCAGAAAAGTCAAAGCCGATAGTGCAAGGGAGAGCGTTTGTTGTGACCTCCCAGAAAGTAAGGAACCCGAATGAGGTCATCACGGGTAAGCTTATCATAAACTCTAGTGAAGTCTATACTTTATTTGATACCGGTTCTACCCATTCTTTTATTTCTCCTACTTGCGCTCAACGATTAAATTTGACTTCGGAGAAATTAGACTTTGACTTATCTGTGGAAACTCCGTTGGGAGAAACCTTCATTACATCCACTGTTTATAAGTCTTGTTTGGTTCAAATCGGTAACCGCACATTACCTGTCGATCTTATTTCTTTAAAAATACTTGTGTTTGACGTAATTCTAGGTATTGATTGATTAAATACTCATCATGCAAAAATTGATTGTTTTCGTAAGTTGTTAGTTTTCATATTCCTAATCAACCTATTATACGAATTCAAGCGACCAAACCATTAAAATCAATCACGGTCATTTCAAGCCATAAAGCTATTCGTTTATTGAAAAACGGATGTCAAGCTTTCTTAGCTCATGTCATAGATTTAAACAAAAATACGTCAGTTTTGAATGATATTTCTATTGTTAATAAATTTCCTGACGTATTCCCTGAAGAACTTCCTAGCCTACCCCCAGAGCGTGAAATTGAATTTTGTATCGACCTTGAACCTGGTACAAAACCCATTTCCAAAGCCCCATATCGAATGGCTCCTATTGAACTTCAGGAGTTAAAGACCCAATTGCAGGAATTGTTAGACATTGGCTTCATTCATCCTAGTACGTCTCCTTGGGGTGATCATGTTCTATTCGTGAAGAAGAAAGATGGGAGTATGCGACTTTGTATTGATTATCGAGAGTTGAATCATGTTACCATCAAAAATAGGTACCCATTGCCACATATTAATGACCTGTTTGACCAGTTGCAAGGAGCCAAATTCTTTTCAAAGATTGATCTTTGTTCCAGATATCACCAATTGAAGATTAAAACCAATGACATTCCAAAGAAGGCTTTCAGAACTCGGTACGGGCATTATGAATTCCTAGTCATGTCCTTTGGATTGACTAATGCTCATGCTGCCTTCATGGATATGATGAACCGAGTATTCAACGAATATTTGGATCACTTTGTGGTCGTCTTTATTGATGACATCCTTATTTATTCCAAAAGTCATGAAGATCATGAGCAACACTTGAGGCTGACACTCCAAAAACTTCGTGAATACAAGCTTTATGCCAAGTTGAAGAAATGTGAGTTCTGGCTTGAGGAAATAACATTTCTTGGGCACGTAGTATCATGTCATGGAATATCTGTTGACCCAACAAAGATTGAAGATATTCAAAGTTGGGAACAACCTAAATCAGTGACCGAAGTACGTAGCTTTCTCGATTTAGCTGGTTATTATCGGAGATTCGTGGAAGGATTTTCTCGAATCGCTACTCCATTAACTCAGCTGACTCGGAAAGATACAAAGTTCGGTTGGAGGGAAGAATGTGAGAAGAGTTTTCAAGAACTCAAGAGGAGACTCATTTCAGCAACTATTCTAACAATACCATCTGGCTCGGAGGGATTTGTCATATACCAAAAGTCATAGCCTATGCCTCAAGATAACTCAAAGAATATGAGAGGAATTATCCTACTCATGATCTAGAGTTAGCAGCTGTTGTCGTCGCACTTAAAATTTGGAGGCATTACTTGTATGGGGAGAAATTGGAGATCTTTACGGATCATAAAAGCCTCAAATATTTCCTCACTCAAAAGGAACTCAACATGCGACAACGACGTTAGCTTGAACTGTTGAAAGATTATGATCATACCATCCAATACCATCCTGGAAAAGCTAACGTGGTAGCTGACGCATTGTCAACGCAAAGACCCATTTTGTGTGACTTGCAAAGGATGGAGATAGAGTTAAAAACTCCAGGGACCCATGTGATGATGGCGAATATACTAGTAGAATCGACTTTAATTGATAAAGTTAAAGTTGCTCAAGCTACAGACCCGGAGCTAATGTGTATGAGGAAGAAAGTGGAAGAAGATGATATGCCGGAAGAAAGAATTGATGAAGAAGGAATACTTCGAGTTAACTCCAGACTTTGTGTTCCTAACGACCCTGATTTAAAGTATAAAATCATGATGGAGACACACAACACACCGTTTGCAATCCATCTTGGGAGTACCAAAATGTATCACGATCTTCGACATACATTTTGGTGGAGCAATATGAAGAAAGAGATAACGGAGTTTATCTCATGGTGTTTAACTTGTCAACGAGTCAAGGCGGAGCATCAAGTAGCAAAAGGTCCATTGCAATCACTTGAAATTCTAGAATGAAAGTGGGAGCACATTACCATGGATTTTGTTACCGGTCTTCCTAAGGTTTCTCAAGGCATAGATGCGATTTGGGTCATTGTTGATAGATTGACCAAGTCTGCTCATTTCTTATCGATATGAGAAACTTATACACTTGAACGTCTTGCTCGTATGTATATAAACGAGATTGTAAGACTGCATGGTATGCCGGTATCTGTGAGACCCCAGATTTTATGAATAAAGATTTTAATTTTCTCGAAATAATTTTTTTAAATATTATGGTGTGGATTTGATATAATGTTATAGTTGTGGGTAATATTTATAAATTTTGCAAAGTACGCAACTTGTTATATAATTTTCGATTAGTCGGGGAATATTCTTTTTGTCGGGGAATATCCGTATGCAATGACGCAGTACAATCATTGGTGAACCCCTAACGGAATTATTATCGGATCGAGAAAACGACAAAAATACTTTTTATGAAAATAATGGCTGGAAGTTTTACCGTTAACTGTTGAAACACCCGGTGTTAAAAGTACATTAATATGCGTGGTTGCATAGTAGCACACGGTATTGATTATTGATGTTTATGTGAGAAGTCACTCAGTTATACTCAATTATTGCTACAGTAATTGCTGCATCATATCTCTCATATTATTGTTTTAATTATTGTCACAGTATCATCTGCATAATATTTATTGTTATTAAATCAATAATTGAGATGACAAAGTTATTCATATTATTATTTGAAATATTGACAATGTCTAGAAGTTCTGTCGATGAGAGGTTTGGTCACCTAATTGTGCGCTAATAAGGAGAAATCCTTATCGGAAAGCCCCCTCTTTCCTGGGAACGACCTGGTTGTTAAATATTATGAGTTATAATATTAATGATGAATAAGTTGTGTTGATTAAAGATGAAATTGATTGTTTCATTGTATTGGGATTATTACTGTTAGTGAAAATTGACATTTATTTCGATGATAATTGATGTCTGGAGGTTATATTGTTCACTCGGGTATTGGGATACTTTTTCGTTTTAGGAGTACTATTCACGAGTTACTATTCACGAGTTACTATTTATGAGTTACTATTCATGAGTCATTATTCACAAGTTACTATTCACGACTTACTATTCACGGGGTACTATTGATTCACATTCTTATACTATTAGGGGTGGTGGTGCAAGATTGATAATACTTGCATGACTAAGCTAAAAATTGGGGTATATATGGAGGTACTATACTGTAATTGTTTTTATCACATGATTAGAACTATTGAGTCACATGATTTACTATTTATTCACAGGATTTACAATTAGGGGAGTTGGTGCAAGATTGATACTACTTACAGGACTAAATTAAAAATGAAAGAAAAGTTGGAGGTATTGTACTGTAATATTTTGAGCCCCAAAATGTGAAATTATTGAAACTATATTTTCCTATAAATAGAAGCTCATTCTTCCTTCATTTCTCACCAATTCACTAAAGCTATAGAGCAATTATTATAGAGAGAAAAAAGAAAAGTATTCTGATACTTCACTACTTCTATATCTAGTTTTTTCTAAGGTAGGGAGTATTATTTCTTTTGTATTCATGAAGAGAACTTCTGTTATACCATTCTTTATTATTACGTTGGAATAACTCAGTATCTGTGAGCTACCCCTATACTTGGTGACATTCTTCTATTATTACATCTTTATTATTACATTTGGAATATCATCGTATGCATGCGTTTTCTGTTGGACTGATTTAAATCTTTATTATTACATTGGAATATCACATGCATGCGTTTTTACAGGACTGGTTCCGTCTTTATTATTATTCTGTTGGAATATCATGTCTGTGCGTTTTACGCCGGACCTGGTTCCGTCTTTATTGGTATTCTGTTGGAATAACCTGTCTATGCGAAGTACCGCATGCATGGTGATTTCTGTTATTATTCCGTTCTTTATTATTCTATTGGAACATCCCATGCGTGCTTTACGCATTTTGGTTCCGATTAATTATTATTCGATGGAATAACTTTGTCTATCTGCAATACCGCGTGCATGGTGATTTCTTTTGTTATTCCATTTTTTATTATACTCAGTTTGTTAAAACTTTGACTTCCATACTCCATGAAATTAGTGGAATATCCTTGATATTTGCGCTTCATCCAGTATCTTTTCATGGAAATATTCTTCTGAGCATTCTTGAATTTTACTCTACAAAGCAGTATCATGTTGACAATTTGGACATTATTAGTTCCTGGATAAATTAATCCTTGGACTTGTTTTATTGAATTCCTATATCATTGTCATCATCCTCATGCTTATATTTTGTTGAAAGTCATCTGTGGCTTGTAGTGCATAGATGGACTTGGTATGATTATGACCAGGGATTATTCGGTGTAATCATAACCGTAATGTTACAAATGATGTGGAAAAAGTCCTCATTGGCCCGTAGTGCATTGATGGACAGTTTTTGGTATGATTATGGCTATGGATTCTCTTCGGCCAAGGGTTCAAAGATGAATTATTTTATGGCATGATCAGAACCGTTGATGAAAACATGATTATCTTTAGCCGTAGTGCATATATAATTCGTGGTCGTGATACTAAAGAATATCCTTGGCCTGTTGTGCATGGATGATTTGATGATGTGAATTATTTATTAAGCTGAGTCTCAGCGATAAAAGTCATGAAAAACCTTTTTAAATCATTGAAGATAGTAGATTTTATTCTCTAATTGACTCTTCTAATGGATTTCTTGTTCTGCTGCAGTTAAACCTGATGTTTGTTATATTGTATCAGTTTAACATTGTTGAAGGCTAATGATAATTTATTCTGCATTATCTTAGTAATAATATTTCTTACTGGTCTAGTTGAGCTCACCCTTTCTTTCACTATTCTCTTAAGGAAATGAGAACGTAGCTGGGACTAGTCGGGCAACAGAGTGATGGTCCTAGATGGTGCATTAGTAATCCTCACTATTCTATGAAATAGTGTGATAATAATTGTAATAAGGACTCCTTTTGAGTTTGTATACTCTCTAGTAGACAATATTTGTATTCAAACTCACAGTTTATATTTTGTCGTATTGTACATGACAGTTTTATAATTAATTTGTATTTAAATTATGTACCATGTAAGTGGCGACCCAAGATGGGTGATGTATACCTAATTTTGGGGGCGTCACAGTTGGTATCAAAGCTTAGGGATATGATCCCTAGCTGAGATGTGAGATAAGAACTAGGAGGGGAGAGACGGGGAATTCCTTTGCTAGTATGACCTACCTAAGTTTATTTGGTATTTAATTGGTCGGTCAGAGTATAGGGATAATATGTGATATGTTAATTAACCCTTGCTTTGTGACAGTGTTTGCAAATGACATCTGAATATATTGAGATAAGCAATGAAGCACATGAGACCGTTGAGTCAGTTCAACCAAAAGGTAACGAGCATCAACACGATAATAATCGTACCTATGGCAACGGCCATCGGAACAATGATAACCATCGTGGGGGAAATTATCACGCCAAGAATGGTAACCACTTCGGTGGTAATCATGGCCAAGATAATAGAAGTGGAAATTTCAAGAAGAGAAGGTCATTTAGCCCAATTTTGTCATGCACCAAAGTCAAATCCAGTTGGGATGGAAGCATCAAAGGGTGTCCCAAACAAGACAAAATCGGTAGTTCAAGGGAGAGTGTTTGTCGTAACCTCCCAAAAAATGAGGAATCCGAACGAGGTGATCATGGGTAAGTAAATCATAAACGCTTGCGAAGTCTATACCTTATTCGGTACCAGTTCTACCTATTCTTTTATCTCTCTTGTTTGCGCTCAACGTTTAAATTTGACTCCAGAGAAGTTAGACTTTGACTTATTGGTTGAAACTTCATTAGTAGAAGCCTTCGTTACCTCCACTGTTTATAAATCTTGTTGATTCAAATCAACACTTTCACGTTATCTGTCGATCTAATCTCTTTGAAAATACTTGCCTTTGATGTGATTTTAGGAATCGATTGGTTAACTACTCATCAAGCTTTTCATAAGGTTGTTAGCTTTCATATTCCTAACCAACCTGTTATGCGAATTCAAAGTATCCAAACCACTAAAGTCAATCATTGTCATATCAAGCCATAAGTAAAGAGCCCCGATCCTTTCGTTGTTGACTTCCTTGTGTGGAATACAACGAAGCCAGACTTTCTGTAGGCGACGTCGTGAATGACGATGACAAGTTGATAGGTATCAATGTGACGTACTATCCATGTCATGGATGAGAGTCACAATTTTGAATGATATTTCTATTGTTAATAAATTCTTGACGTATTCTTGAAGACTTCTTAGCCTACCCGTAGAGCGTGAAATTGAATTTTGTATTGACCCCAGTACAAAACCCATTTCTAAAACCATCAAATATTTTTTCAACCAAAATGAACGTAACATGTGCCAAAGACGTTGGCTCAAGCTGTTGAAGATTACGATCGTACCATTCAATACCATCGTGGGAAAGCGAACATGGTAGCTGACGCGTTGAGTAGAAGATCGTATGCGTTTACGAGTGCGATGTTGTTAACACAAAGACCCATTTCGTACGACTTACAAATGATGAAGATTGAGTTGAAGACTCTAGGGACCCACGTGAAGATAACAAATATACGAGTAGAATCGACTTTAATCGATAAAGTTAAAACTGCTCAAGCTATACAACCGAATCTGATGAATATGAAGAAGAAGGTTCAAGAAGGCGTTATCTCAACCCTCTATTTAATTGGCCCATTTGAAATCCTCGATGGAGTAGGAACTGTGGCTTATAGACTCGTTTTACCGCCAAGTATGTCGCGTGTTCATAACTTTTTTAAACGTATCAACGTTACGTAAATATTGGGATGACCCGAACCACATTATTAATTTATAACCGGACGAGATAGCGGATGATTTAACGTATGAGGAGATACGTGTTAAAATCTTGGATAAGAAAGATTATATTCGACACTCAAAGGTTATACCTCAAGGGTTAGAATTTGAAGTGAGGTCAAGGTATCCTCACCTCTTCGGCATACCAGGTACGTACGTAAATTTCAAGGGCAAAATTTCATAAGGAGGGGAGATTGTGAGACCCCAGATTTTATGAATAAAGATTTTAATTTTCTCAAAATAATTTTTTTAAATATTATGCTGTGGATTTGATATAATGTTATAGTTGTGGGTAATATTTATAAATTTTGCAAAGAACACAAGTTGTTATATAATATTCGATTGGTCGGGGAATATTCCTTTTGTCGGGGAATATCCGTACGACAGTACAATCATTGGTGGACCCCACAATGGAATTATTGTCGGATTGAGAAAACGACAAAAATACTTTATGAAAATAACGGCGGAAGTTTTACCGTTAATTGTTGAAACACCCAGTGTTAAAAGTACAGTAATACGCGTGGTTGCATAGTAGCACGCGGTATTGATTAGTGATGCTTACGTGAGAAGTCACTTATTTATACTCAATTATTGCTACAGTAATTGCTGCATCATAACTCCCATATTATTGATTCAATTATTGTCACAGTATCATCTGCATAATATTTATTATTATTAAATCAATAATTAAGACGACAAAGTTATTCATATTATTATTTGCAATATTGACAATGTTTAGAAGTTCTGTCAATGAGAGGTTTGGTCACCTAATTGCGCGCCAATAAGGAGAAATCCTTATCAGAAAGCCCCCTATTTCCTGGGAACGACCTGGTTGTTAAATATTGTGAGTTATAATATTAATGTTGAATAAGTTTGTGTTGATTAAAGATGAAATTGATTGTTTCATTGTATTGGGATTATTAGTGTTAGTGGAAATTGACATTTATTTCTATGATAATTGATGTCTGGAGGTTATATTGTTCACTCGGGTATTCGGAGCACATTTCGTGTCGGAGTACTATTCACGAGTTGCTATTCATGAGTTACTATTTACGAGTTACTATTCACGGGGTACTATTGATTCACATTCTTATGCTATTAGGGGTGGTGGTGCAAGATTGATAATACTTGCATGACTAAGTTAAAAATGGAGGTATAGATGGAGGTACTATACTGTAATTATTTTTATCACATGATTAGAACTATTGAGTCACATGATTTACTATTTATTTATACGATTTACTATTAGGGGAGTTGGTGCAAGATTGATACTACTTGCAGGACTAAATTAAAAATAAAAGAAAAGTTGGAGGTATTGTACTGTAATATTTCGAGCCCCAAAACGTGCAATTATCGAAACTATATTTTCCTATAAATAGAAGCTCATTCTTCCTTCATTTCTCACCAATTCACTAAAGCTATAGAGCAATTATTATAAAGAGAAATTATAGAGAGAAAGAAGAAAAGTATTCTGATACTTCACTATTTCTATATCTAGTTTCTTCTAAGGTAGGGAGTATTATTTCTTTTGTATTCATGAAGAGAACTTCTGTTATTCCATTCTTTATTATTCTGTTGGAATAACCTGTATACGCGGGCTACCCTATACTTGGTGACATTCTTCTATTATTCCATCTTTATTATTACATTTGGAATATCATGTATCATGCGCTTTTCTGTGGGACTGATTAAAATCTTTATTATTACATTGGAATATCACATGCATGCATTTTACGTGGGACTGGTTCCGTCTTTATTATTATTTTATTGGAATATCACATCGGTGCATTTCTGTGGGACTGGTTCCGTCTTTATTGGTATTCTTGGAATAACTTTGTCTATCAAATCACCGTATGCATGGTGATTTCATTATTATTCCGTTCTTTATTATTCATTTGGAACATCACATCGTGCTTTTACGCATGACTGGTTCCGTTAATTATTATTCTGATGGAATAACCTGTCTATGCGAAGTATCGCATCCATGGTGATTTCTTTTGTTATTCCATTTTTTATTATACTCAGTTTGTTAAAACTTTGACTTCCATACTCCATAAAATTAGTGGAATATCCTTGATATTTGCGCTTCATCCAGTATCATTTTATGGAAATATTATTCTGAGCATTCTTGAATTTTACTCTACAAACCAGTATCATGTTGACAATTTGGACATTATTAGTTCCTGGATAAATTAATTCTTGAACTTGTTTTATTGAATTCTTATATCATTGTCATCATCCTCATGCTTATATTTTGTTGAAAGTCATATATGTTTTTGTGAGTGCATAGATGGACTTGGTATGATTATGACGTGGATTATTCGGTGTAATCATGACCGTAATGTTACAAATGATTTGGAAAAAGTCCTCATTGGCCCGTAGTGCATTGATGGACAATTTTTGGTATGATTATGGCTATAGATTCTCTTCGGCCAAGGGTTCAAAGATGAATTGTTTTATGGCATGATCAGAACCGTTGATGAAAACATGATTATCTTTAGCCGTATTGCGTGGATAATTCGTGGACGTGATACTAAAGAATATCCTTGGCCTGTAGTGCAGGGTTGATTTGATGATCTAGATTATTTATTAAGCTGAGTCTCAGCGATAAAAGTCATGAAAAACCTTTTTAAATCATAGAAGATAGTAGATTTTATTCTCTACTTGACTCTTCTAATGGATTGCTTGCTCTGCTGTAGTTAAACTCGATGTTTGTTATATTGTATCAATTTAACATTGTTGAAGGCTAATGATAATTTATTCTGCATTATCTTAGTCATAGTATTTCTTAATGGGCTAGTTGAGCTCACCCTTTCTTTCCTTTGTTCTCTTGTGAAATGAGAACGTGGTTGGGACTAGTCGGGGAGCGATTGTGATGGTCCTAGATGTTGCATTAGTAGTCCTCACTATTCTGTGAAATAGTGTGATAATAATTGTAATAAGGACTCCTTTTGAGTTTGTATACTCTCTAGTAGACAATATTTGTATTCAAACTCACAGTTTATGTTTTGTCGTATTGTACACGACAGTTGTATAATTAATTTGTATTTAAATTATGTACCATGTAAGTGGCGACCCAAGATGGGTGATGTATACATAATTTTGGGGGCGTCACAGTATCCATAGATTCTGATCGAGACCCAAGATTCACTTCACGATTTTGGGTTAGTTTGCAAAAAGCTATGGGCACAGACTTACGATTTAGCTCGGCATATCATCCTCGATTTTGACGGACAGACGAAGAGGACTATTCAAACTCTTAAAGATCTATTAAGACTCTGTGTCCTTGACTTCAAGGGAAGTTGGGACAAGTTCTTACCATTGGTGGAGTTGTCCTACAACAACAGTTATCAAGCAAGTAGTGGCATGGCTCCGTTTGAGGCGTTGTATGAAAGAAAGTGTCGTTCTCCAGTATGCTGGGATGAGATGGGTGAAGCAACGTTGTTGGAACCGGATTTGGTACGTATGACTACAGAAAAGATTCAAACGATCCAACAACGTATAAAAACTTCACAAGATCGACAAAAGAGTTATGCTGATCTTCATCGAAAGGACGTAGAATTCGATATTGGAGATCATGTGTTGTTACATGTTGCTCCATGGAAAGGAGTTACGAGATTTGGAGAGAGAGGAAAGCTCAATCCTCGGTTCATTGGCCCATTTTTAATTCTTGAGCGAGTGGGAACTGTGGCCTATAGACTCGCCTTACCGCCAAGTATGTCTCGTATTCATAATGTTTTTTTACATATCTATGTTACGTAAATATGTGAAAGACCCAAACCATATTATTGAGTTAGAACCAGATGAGATAGAGGAAGATTTAACGTATGAAGAGTTACCTGTTAAAATCTTAGATAATAAGGATCATGTTCTACCTCGAGTCAAAGTTTTGTGGAGAAACCACGATGTGGAGGAAATGACTTGGGAGTTAGAATCTGAGATGAAGTCAAGGTATCCTCATTTCTTCAACATACCAGGTATGTACCCTAATTTCGAGGATGAAATTTCATAAGAAGGGAAGGTTGTAAGACCCCAACTTTTATGAATAAAGAATAATTTTTTCGAATTATATTTTTAAATATTATGGTATTGATTTGATATAATGTTATAGTTGTGGGTAATATTTATAAATTTTGGAAAGTACGCAAGTTGTTATATAATATTCGATTGGTCGGGGAATATTCGTTTTAACAGGGAATATTCGTACAACGGCACAATCATTGGTGGACCCCACAACGGAATTATTGTCGGATTGAGAAAACGACAAAAATACTTTATGAAATTAACGACGGAGGTGTTACCGTTAAAACTTGAACTACTCGGTAGTAAAAGTACAGTAATACGCGAAGTTTCATAGTAGCACACGGTATTGATTATTGATGCTTACATGAGAAGTCACTCAGCTATACTCAATTATTGCTACAGTAATTGCTGCATCATATTTCTCATATTATTGATTCAATTATTGTTACAGTATCATCTGCATTATATGATATATTATTAAATCAATAATTGAGACGGCAAAGTTATTCATATTATTATTTGCAATATTGACAATGTTTAGAAGTTCTGTCAATGAGAGGTTTGGTCACCTAATTGCGTGCCAATAAGGAAAAATCCTTATTGAAAAGCCCCCTAATTTCCTGGGAATGACCTGGTTGTTAAATATTGTGAATTATATTATTAATGATGAATAAGTTCGTGTTGATTAAAGATGAATTTTATTGTTCCATTGTGTTGGACTTATTTGTGTTAGTATAATTGATGTCTGGAGGATATATTGTTCAATTGGGTATTCAGGACACTTTTCGTGTCGGAGTACTATTCATAAGTTACTATTCACGGGGTACTATTCACCCATAAGATATATTTATTTTCGGTCCAAATCATTTTTGGGTACAATATTATTCCATGAGGAGATGTGCTAATTTTTCAGACCGTTGGTTGAAGATATAATAGTAAATCAATATGGATCGTTGGTTTAAATTTTAATAGTAAATCAGTATGGACCGTTGTTTTAAGTTTTAATAGTAAACCAATCTGGATCGTCCGTTTAAAAGTAAATCAATCTGGACCGTTCATAAGTTAGTTACTTTGTAGTCCATTCTTCTATAAATAGAAACTCATTCCTTCATTATTTCTTACGAATTCATTGAAACTCTAGAGAGAGAATTATAAGACAACCTATAGAAAAGTATTCTGCTACTTCCCTACTCTTATATTCAGTTTCCATTATTTATTATTACATTGGAATAACTCAGATCACGCTGGCTACCCTATACATGGTGACATTCTTCTAATATTTCATTCTTTATTATTCTCGGAATATCACGTGCAATGCGTTACATGGGACTCGGTTCCATTATTTATTATTCGCTTGAATATCGTCATGCATGCGTTTACGCCGGGACTGGTTCCATCCTTTATTATTACGTTGGAATAACTCGTCTGCATGCGATCTATCGCATGCATGGTGATTTCTTTTGTTATTCCATTCTTTATTATACTCGGTTTGGTTAAAACTTTGACTTCTATACCCATGAAATTAGTGGAATATCTTTGATATTTGCATTTCATCCAGTATCTTTTCATAGAAATATTGTTTTGAGCATTCTTGAATTTTACTCTACAAAACAATATCATGTTGACCATTTGGACGTTATCAGTTCCTAGATAAATTAATTCTTGAACTTGTTTTATTGAATTCTTATATCATTGTCATCATCCTCATGTTTATATTTTGTTGAAAGTCATCCGTATTCAGTAGTGCATAGATGGACTTTGTATGATTATGACCGAGGATTATTGGTGTAATCATGACCGTAATGTTACAAAAATGTGATAATGATCCTCATTGGCCCGTAGTGCATTGATGGACAGATTGTTGGCATGATCATGACCATTAATGAATACACGAATGTCCTTGGCCCGTAGTGCATGGATAATTTGTGGTCGTGATACTAAAGAATATCCTTGGCATTTTGTAGTACGTGGGTGATTCGATGATGTGGATTATTATTATTGTCGAGTCCCGATGATAAAAGTGATGAAAAACCTTTTAAATCATAGAAGATAGTAGATTTTATTCCCTACTTCACTCTTCTAATGGATTGCTTGTTCATTGCAGATTAAACTTGATAGTTATTATATTTTATCGTTTAACAATTTGTTGAAGGCTAATGATAAATTATTCTCGCATTATCTTAGTCATAATATTTCTTCTTTGGGCTAGTTGAGCTCACCTTTCTTTCTTTGTTCTCTTCGTGAAATGAGAACGTAAATGGGACTAGTCGAGGAAGCAGTGATGGTCCTAGATAGTGCAATAGTAGTCCTCACTATTCTGTAAAATAGTGTGATAATAATTGTAATAAGGACTCCTTTTGAGTTTGTATAATCTCTAGTAGACAATATTTGTATTCAAACTCACAGTTTATGTTTTGTCGTATTGTACACAACAGTTGTATTATTAAGTTGTATTTGAATTCGGTACCATGTATCTGGCGACTCAAGATGGGTGACGTATACCTAATTTTGGGGGCGTCACAATCATAGCAACATAACAACATCAGCTACGCAAGATTCAAGCCGGTCAAAGTAGGGGTCAGAAGTTGTTCTTGAACTTTCTGGGTTTTCCAGAAAAGTTCATCCGGCTGATGGTCAACGGTTGTTTGACCGGCCACAGATTCAATTATGTTATGGATCTAGGTATTTTAAAATCATGAATCGATAGCCAATATGTCAGTCTAAAGGTCTATTACAACAACTTGTCCTAAACATCAACGATCAGTCAAATCAGAAGCCTCAAATAGCTTGTCGGACCAGGTTACGGGTTTCGGGAATTTGCTTAGAAACCGTTTTCATGAGCGGTCAGGCCGTGGTTTTCGACCGCTTTAACAAGCGATCTAGAAATGATATGTCCATGATTCCAGTTCATGATGGTAGTCCACATGGCATAGAATAGATTCAAAACATAAAACACAGAAAACATCTAACACACACGGATCTAGAGGCCCTGACATTTGATTGTCAGGCCTTAAAATTAGGATTCTTGGTCAGTTTTAAAAATCTTGATTTCGTGCATCTTGATGTTTTGGATCCATGATCCAACAACCCAGATCACTTATAGACACCCTAATACACAACTTTAACCAATCACTAACAACATTTAACATCAAATCACTGATTTCAAAAATTTTAGGGTTTATACCTCTTAGGCTTTGATTCATGAATCTGATCCTTTGATGCTAATCATGGAGAGTTAGGGTTTGATATTGTTTCATCTCCTTACTCCATATCACACTAAATCCCGAATTTTTAGAGACAAAAGGGTTAGGAGAAAAATGAAATTAAAGTGAGCATGTCTCTCTCTAATCTATTTATTTGATATCAATGCAATGAAATGGGCTGGCAAGTGGGACTGATTTCAGTCACATGGGTAGCTAGGGTTAGTCAACAACCCCAAAATATGACAAGATACACAAGTAATGTCCAATAATGCAACAAAGGGCAAAAATGTCATTTCACATTTAACTTTAATGGCATTTTTGTCAATTGGCCTAACCCTTAGGGTTTAGGGTATGGAAACCTTAGGGTTTAGGCTTTGGAAACCTTAGGGTTTTAGAAAAAAATTCTAGAATTTCCAAATTAGGTTTCCAAAATAAAAAAATTAATATTTCTAAATTATAATAAGAATTTTCTAATTATATTAAAATTTCTTAATCATAATTTAAATCTTGCTAATTAGGATTATTAATTCCTAATTAAAATTGCTAATTTAGCAATTAGGGTCAAAATTGGTCATTAAGGTTTATAACCCAAAAATTAGGGTTTCTAATAGAAAAATAATTTTATAATTTAGAAATTAGATTTCATAATTAGATTAGGGTTTTTTAATTACTTATAACTTGAAAATTAGGATTTATATTTCCTAATTAACATTAAAATTATTGAAATAAGAATCAGGCTTTCCCTAATTACAAATTAGGGTTCCTAAACTAGAAATTATGGTTTCAAGTTTTGAAATTAGGGTTTTCTAACCAATTTGTTAAGATTAACCCTAGAAATTATGGTTTCAAGTTTTGAAATTAGGGTTCCCAATTTATGGTTTCGAACTTCTGAATTAGGGTTTCGAATACCTGGAACCAAAATTAGGGTTTCTAGAACCGGTTTTAGGGTTTCTTGTTAATCGCTAGGGTTTTCTAACCGAACGTTGATGTTCTTAATATATACATAGGGTTTGTTACAGATATCATTTATCTGGTCAACCCTTGACCCTTAACCACATATCGTGTACATATATACACGTAACATATTCACGTATTCCTTAATCTGAATAATTCACTTAAATCCTTAACAGAATTTTGAAATCATCAAAATTCCTTCTCAAAAATATCAAACGCATACACTTATTTTCTGTCTAAGTTCTAATATTGAACCTTAAATCAATTATTTAAAATTTTAAAAATTTTCTAAATTCTCGGTTTGTCACATTCACCCCTTCTTCTAAAAATTTCATCCCAGAAATTTACCTTACACCTTACACCATACTGCTAACACCATACACCATACTGCTAACACCATACACCGTTCATTATCATCATCACATGCTACCCAATATACCTCTTACAAGAGTAAAAATTTTGAAATTGTGCTGAGGAGTTTTTCAGACTATTGTCTGTCATTTTCGCAAAGGTTATATGGAAATTCATTCGCAAACTGTCTTAACTTACAGACATAGTGGGTAATTAGCCTGGTATGCCCTGTACTTATAAAGTACTTCTGGTCTAATCTGTTTCTCATATCCGCCTTGGGCGCATAAACTTTTACCTCAGTCTTATTGGATTCCGCACCAAAACAATTTGGTTCAGGAAAGTTTTCAAAGAACTCTTACAGTTTTCATAAACATTAGTCTAGCTAAATCGAATAACGTAGACTCATATCAATAATTCAATTCAATCGAATTATTTAAGTGTAGCCAAACCCCGTTGGCAAATTAAAATTTTAAAATATTTTTTTAAAAATGACGCCATGATGTCGTACTGTATTTACAGTCCGTTTGAGGATGTCGTCATTATATGACTTTGTCATAACACATCATACAATAGTGGAACAATGATTTTCAGATCGAATTCACACTAAGTATTCCTGCATTTACAAGTCCATCACCTTTTTATCATCTCTGCACCAGGTTACTTGGTACATGAGCGATAAATAAAATATATTTTTATATTTCAAATCATCTTCGTCTAGCTAAAACAAGTAGCATAGACTATGTTGGGAGAATGCATATTATGATTTGATGTTTTAATGTATATGCTCATGATTATTTATAAAGTCCTTCAAGTAATATATGTACAAGGACTTAGTGATAGATCAAATTTGTTAGGTTGATCTAAGCTCTTAACGTGTATCATTCTGTAAATGAATGTATAGATAGAAAGATCAAAGCTATTAGGTTGATCTTGAGATGTAATAGATAGGCTTCGAAGAATTCGTAGTGTATAAATCTGACCAACAATGCAGAAGTCAAGGCAAAAACGTAGAGCTTCAAAGATCGTAGTGTGCATGCCTTGTATGGCGTCTTTGGAAATCGTAGAGGGGTCCCAACGTTTGTCGAGCCAACTCAGAGATCGTAAAGTGCTCTCGGAAACGTAGAGTGTCAGGAATAAACATGTGAATGATATTCCTGATTACATATGATTTGATTATGATATATATATATATATATATATATATATATATATATATATGAATGAATAATATGCAAGTATGCTTGCATTAAGAAAAGATATAAAGTCCTTTGATAGATAATAGAAATATGTATACAAGGACTTAGAATGAATTGATCAAGTATGTTAGGTTGATCCTACATAAGTAAAATAGCTTTGTAAAGTCCTTAAAAAGAAATGATGTACAAGAACTATAAATATAGAAAGATCAAGCATGTTAGGTTGATCTTATGATGTAATAGATAGGCTTGTCTGATCATCGAGTACTGCACCAGAGATCGTAGTCTGCAAGGAGAGTCAAGGATAACTCGTGAGCTATCGAGGCAGAATCATAGTCTACAAGATGGTAGATCTCGAAGTTCGTAGACTGCCAGGAGAAACGATGAAGGATCATGGTATATCGAGAAGAACTTCCTCGGGATCATAGTGTGCTGAGGAAGTCATGTTCGAATCGTAGAGACAGCCTGCCTACGAGCCGACCGAATATCTATCGAAGCTATGTTAGAAACGTAGACTACACTCGGAGCCGTAGATTCTACCGATGCCGAAGCCAAGTCAAGGATCGTAGACTACAATCGAGATTGTAGAGTCTACTGCTGCCGAAGCCATGTCAAGGATCGTAGACTACACTCTGAGTTCGTAGAGTCTATTGATTACACGCATAGATCGTAGTCGAGCAAGATCAGATGAAGACAACAAGCACAAGGCAAGTAGAGAGTGTCAAGATCTCGATCTCGGGATCGTAGTGGGGTTTGGACGACCAAAGTTGAATCATAGAAAGTATGTAACTACGACCTCAACAGAAGTGCTCACAATGCATATGCAAAATCGTAGAGCAAGTACGATTCTCAACTAATGAGCACTCCCAGAATATCCAAATGAACAGAGCCTTTGGTAGGCACTACAAAGATACATCTCACTTGAAGGGAACTAGAGAGCACTCAACGAATGGCATGCAAGCTAAACAGAAGATCTAAGTACCAACCCAATCAGCATCAAGATTGAGTTGTGAAGTCATTCGAGATGAAGTCTTCCACAAGGAGATTAGAAGAAGACTTCAGTAACTGACTAAGGAAAGTCAGCAAGTGCAGTAGCTATCAAGAAGACAGAAGACAACGATCTTGGAAGCTACCAGGATCGTAGTGTTTTCCAAATAAAGAAAGAACTGATGGAACGTGCACAGAGATACTGACCAACCTCTGAATAACAATGCTAAAGTGATTAAGTGTAGGGTCAGTCCATTGATGTTAAGTAAATGGGAGATCACCAGGAGAAAGCGAGCTGGACGGGCCAAAAATCTGATGTGTCTTGCTATTCAATAGAGGCCAGATCAAAGGAGTCAAGCCATCAGTCTTTGAGAATAGTCGAAGCAAACAAAAGTGTTGAAGCACTGCATAATAAAAGGAATAAGTGTTCTACATTGAAGATCCAATCAACACTCTTCAAGATCATAGTGTTAACTCTACCAGTCAATGAGCAACACTCAATATGACACTACGATCAGGTCATCGAAGACATGCATCAGAATCGTAGAGTTCGAATAGTTAAAGATTGAAGCATTGGCAACGGTTCAATTTGAAGGGTAATATTCGGACAAGAGCTTATTGAGAGCATCGATGCAAAAGGACAACCTCTGATTGAGAAATCAGAAGGAGTAAATAAAGTCTTCGACATGCCCAAGAGATTAAAGTGACAACTCTGATGGGGTAGGTGAAACAGTAGACTGCAATGTCAGATAAAGTATGACATATCACATCAGCAGTCTACCTCTGTCAACTCAAGATCTGTGAAGATATTTGAATAGCCTTCAACGGCTACTTTCCAACGGAAGGATTGGGAAGGAGTATAAATAAGGAAGAGCTTCAAAGATCGAGGGTTGCTAGAGTTGCCGAGTTTGAAGAGAAGGTGGAATGTTCCTACAATGTGAAATAGTGACTCCGAAGGCAAAGGAAGAAGTAGACGTCAGAGTTCTACTATGTAGAAGTGAGAGTTCTACTACAAGAAGAGTGTTCTGAACTGCCGAGAGAAAGAAGAGCATCATGTCATCTTGGTGTCCAACATGGGAAGACTTTAATTACAATAGAGAAGAGCTCATAGTCATCTTAGCAAGTCCATCATAAGAATACATCAAGTATCAAGAAGGGAGATCACAAACGTCAACATGGTGGCAAGCATGAGAAAGTTTCTAAGTACCTAGCAGAAGAGCTTACAGTCATCTTGGAAACCTATCATGTGCATCCATCATGTATCAAGAAGAAAGATCTTTAAGGCAGTCATCAAGGGATCATCCGAAGTAGTTGAGTAACTGAAGAAGCTGAGCATCATGCTGTTAGAGTTTATGCCCTAGAGGCCAATTATTTAATATAATTGCTTAACGTTTTGATATTATATTTGATTGAATAAATATATGATTTTATTATGGTTTTATTTACTGCGTAATATAATTGTTAACATAATAAAATTCCTTAGAATAGTGATACAAATTATATAGTTTCAAGTATGTGACTTGAACATGAGATTTTATAATTACAATTAGTATCATTGTTCTTAAATGTCCCTAGTCGAGTATCATTGTTGATGGGACAACAATGATGCATTGAGACTAGTATGTGGATTCACTGATGACCAAATCTCATTGGTCATAAATATATGAGATACTAAGTCAATGCATAGGTACATGTTAGAGAATGATGTACTGGACATACCCACCATGAGAATTCTATATGGAGCATTATGCGAAGTGTCATTAGCAATTCTCATAGTGACAATGATGTAATGGTCCTCCGACCTAAAATTGCTATATTACTACACGAGAATTTATGTACTTTGATATCATCAAATGTCATCTTTAATAGGGTGGACTATAAAGGTGATTATTGGGTTCATCATGAATCGTGTGGGAAATATGAGTGATCTAGATGGAATTTAACCATCCTATATATTATGGGTGATATCCATAGGCCTCTTGATTGAGTAGGACTATGAAATGCATGGCCATGCTCAAATAGTGATTTGTTTCATATAGTCTACTCATTGATAAAGAAAACTCAGATTAAATTATGAAGAGTATGACACATTCCATGACTCGAGTTTAATCTAGGATATTAAGGTTAAAAGGATTAAATTACATTGAAACATTGGTCACGAAAAGGTTGCATCGAATCATCAATCTTATTATTACTTGGGTAGCAGTGATGCATTAATAGATGCCGCTCACTATTTATAATTTTATAATATGATTTTATAATTATTGCCAACGTAATAATAACTTATAGGGTCACACACAAAGAACATAATTAAAAGGAAATTAATTTAAATTATAAAGATTTAAATATGTCAATATGATTGATAGAATTTTAAATTATGAATTTAAAATAATAGGATAATTTATATATAGGTATATTAATTAAGTAAGACTTAATTAAGATATATATAAATTGATTTTAAAAATATTAGGTTTTGATTAATTCCTCCTAAAGCGCTATATATATATGATATATATCATCACTTTAGGTTTTACGTCAAAAAATACAAAACCCTAGCCGCTCTTAGAGAGAGACTAGAGACTTGACTTGAAAATCCTCATCCTTGGTGGCTAATCTACCATGGTTCCTTCTTCTGCGCAGATCATAGGACGATTCGCGGAGCGTTCGTGGTGATATCTGTAGAGACTTGACTCATTTGGATTGCGTTGGAGATTCGATCGTATCAATTCTAGTTTCTTAATTCGTGGATTGCGTTGGAGATTTGATCGTATCAATTTCAGTTTCTTAATCGGTATAATTTCTAACCTTTGAATTAATTGAGTTTTTCGCATGGATCCTGTTTTAGGGTTTTAGAAATTGCTTTAAAAATTTTATTTTCGCTGTGCGTTTTTGTGCCGAAACCCCAACAGTGGTATCAGAGCTACTTGCGAAAAGATTAATTCAGATTACGTATTTTAATTATATTCGATATATATGATATATGATGATGCATGTTTACCGATATGAAATTGAATATAGGATATTCCGTTGTCTGTGTATTCTGGTAATATATATGATGAAGAATCGTTTTAATATGATTAATCGAAACTTGACATATATGATAAATTATGGGTGTACTATTATTCATTTTAATATGATTAAATCGAAACTAGACATATATGATTTGTTATTATGGGTGTTTTGGTGGATTAAAATGTATGATTCTGAAATTGTTTCAGAGATTCGTATGGAAAAATTCTGCAATATAGATTGTAGTTCGAAAATTTTTTCCAAGGGCGTTGCCCAAACCCCATTCGCTAATCCCAGGTCGGTGAGACCACCCCAGGACCAGTGAGGACCACCGCTGAAGACCCCCCTCGACCCCCGTCATCATGGCGCGACGATGGTCGTGTCCCCTATATGTTATATATAGTTTTTTTAATTATATATAAATTGTTATATGTTTATTGTGATATGCATGGTGCACAGTTATGGCCTTTTGACCCATAGGTTAGTGGTTTTGGTTTTGAAATACGACTTGCATGTCGTGCCTTTCTATAAATTCTAATTTAATATTCTCTTCTCATCTAAATCCCCTCGAATGTAACTCGAGGTTTCTTTATGTCATGTAATAATCTGTAATTGATGAAGATGTCAAGATGGAGAACACAATGGAAAGATGATGATGGATAGGAGGCACATGCTTGAGGAATATCCAAGGAAGCTATTTATCTTAAGATCTTTTACCACCTTAGATTGACCTTCAATCTTTCATTAGCTTGAAAAGATTGACAGTGGATTAGGCCATAACTGTGACACATTTAATTTTGCACTTTATTTATTCTTGTATACGATATGATATGATAAATAATGTGCATGCTTAATAAGATTAAAATTGGTGAGATCTAAATTAATTAATAAAATCCCTCATTAAATTATTAAGTCTAAATCAGATGCCTTCCAATGAATAACACTCATCAAGACCTTGATCAATAGATGTAGGTTTGCCAAAGCAAAGTACCCTATTTATCTAGGTAAGATGCGATAGGATAATTGTGATATCCAAACTGTTAAAATCATTGGGCCCGACTTAACTAAGTTATCTCAATAGGATTGTAGACTTAGAGGCATAGAGTTTTGTAGGTACCATTAGATGGACTAGAAACAATTGTTGTTTACCAAACTATCCAGGAGTTATATATGATATAATTGACAAAGGGTTGTCTACCTAAATAATTGTGTTTTAAGAGATTAGCCAAAGCAAACTTAAGGCATAATGAAATATGGATCTTGGCTCACTAGAAAGATTTAATAGAAAATGCTTTCCGAATTAATAGTGTGGGCTATTAATTTGAATAAAATAGTGGGAGGAATATTTTTAATGTACTATTATCAATTATATAATATCAACTCTACAATTTGACTTATTATTTTTTCACTTATAAATTGTAGATATCAAATGGCAAACAACAACAACACAAATAGTCTTTCATTACGATTAGTCCTTGAAAAGGACAAACTGAGTGGAATTAATTTTCTTGACTGGCATAGGAACTTGAGGATTGTCCTCAAACAAGAGCGCAAGCTATATGTCCTTGATGGGCCCATTCCTGCGCAAAGACGGTATCCATCGCACCACGTCACGGAGCATAATGCTTACAAGAAGCATCAAGATGATGTTCTGGACATGAGTTGTGTTATGCTAGCAACCATGAACGCTGAGCTTCAGAAGCAACATGAGTTGATGGATGCTTATGAGATGATCGAGCATCTCAAGAAATTGTTTAGAAGGGCATGCTTTCGACAGAGAGGTATGATACAAGCAAGGCGTTGTATCAATCGCAAAATGGGTGAACGTGATCCGGTTGGTCCACATGTCTTTGAAAATGATTGGTTATATTGAGTACCTTGATAGGTTGGGTTTTCCAATCACTCCGGAAGCCCAAACTGACCTTGTTTTGCAATCTTTGAACAACAGCTACTCTCAATTTGTTATGAACTATTTTATGAATGAAATTGAGAAACCCCTTACTGAGTTGTTGAGCATATTAAGAACTGCCGAGAACAATATGAAAAAGGCAGGACCCGCTCCCATAATGATGGTGCAAAAGGGGAATGATAAGGGAAATTGGAAAGGCAATAAGAAGATAGGATCTAAATCTTTTGCCAAACCCAATTCCAAAACCAAACAAGCTTTAAATCCTAAAGGTGGGGTGGCTAAAGAAGGTGAATGTCACTTCTGTGGAAAACCTGGACACTAGAAAAGGAACTGTCATGCTTATCTGGAAGAAGTGAACAAAAGGAAAGGAAGTACGACTTCTGATTCAGGTATATATATTATAGAAATCAACTTGTCTACTTCTACATCATGGGTATTGGATACTGGATGTAGTTCTCACATTTGTATTAATGTCCAGGGACTCCGAAGGAGTAGGACTTTGGCGAAAGGAGAGGTTGACCTAAGAGTTGGGAATGGAGCAAAAGTTGTTGCACTGACCGTAGGAACTTATCATTTATCTTTTCCCACTGGGCTAGTTTTAGAATTAGAAGATTGTTATTTTGTGCCTACTATAAGCAAAAACATTATTTCTGTTTCTTGTTTGGACAAGAAAGGTTTTTCATTTATAATAAAGAACAATCGTTGTTTGTTTTACTTAAATGATATTTGTTATGGTGTTACACAATTGTTTAACGGTCTCTATATTCTTGATTTAGAAATGCCTATCTATAACATAAATATAAAACGATTTAAATCAAATTATTCAAATCTGACATATCTCTGGCACTGTCGTTTAGGCCATATAAATGAGAAACGCATATCCAAACTCCATAAAGATGGGTTCTTGGATTCATTTGATTTTGAATCATATGAAAAATGCGAGTCTTGTTTATTAGGCAAGATGACTAAAGCCCCTTTCACTGGACACAATGAACGGGCTAGCGATGTATTAGGACTTATACATAGTGATGTATGTGGACCCATGAGTTCGTTAGCAAGAGGTAGGTTTTATTAATTCATTACATTTACTGACGACTTTAGTAGATATGGATATGTGTATCTTATGAGACACAAATCTGAATCCTTTGAAAAGTTCAAGGAATTCAAGAATGAAGTTCAAAACCAATTTGGCAAAAGCATAAAATCCCTTCAATCCGATCAAGGAGGTGAATACTTAAGCCAAGACTTTGATGACCTTCTAAAGGAGTGTGGTATTATATCACAGCTCACTCCACCTGGAACACCGCAATGGAATGGTGTATCTGAGAGGAGGAATCGAACCTTGTTGGACATGGTACGATCAATGATGAGTCATGCATATCTTCCAATAAGCTTCTGGGGTCATGCCCTAGAGACAGCTGCAATCACACTTAACTGTGTTCCTACAAAGACGGTTCAGAAGACACCATTTGAGATGTGGACTGGGAAACGTCCTAGTATGTCATTCATGAAGATTTGGGGTTGCGAGGCGTTCGTAAAACATCTGGATTTTGACAAGCTCGGACCCAAATCAGACAAATGTAATTTTGTGGGATATCCAAAGGAAACAAAAGGTTATTATTTCTACAAACCTTCTGAGAACAAAGTGGTTGTTGCTCGAACTGGTATTTTTCTAGAAAGAGAATTTGTCTCTAAAGGAAATAGTGGGAGGAAAGTAGAACTCGAAGAAATTCGAGAACCACAAAATATCATTGAACCTGAGTTGGAACGTGAGCAGGAACCACAAGAAATTATGGAAAGTGAACCTTCTCAAATTACACAAGTCATTCGTAGATTTGGTAGGACACGCCAAGAGCCTGAGAGATATTATGGATATCTTTTGACTCAAAACGGCGATGTGATTCTCATAGATCAAGATGACCTGCTTCCTACGAAGAAGCTATGAATGGACCAGATTCTGAGAAATGGCTTGAAGCCATGAAATCTGAGATGGACTCCATGTATACTAACCAAGTATGGGACTGGTTGATCCAACCAAGGGGTAAAACCAACGGTGCAAGTGGGTTTTCAAGAAGAAACCGATATGGATGGTAATGTACAAACCTATAAAGGCCAAATTGTAGCAAAAGGTTTCAAACAAATTCAAGGTGTTGACTATGATGAAACCTTCTCTCCAGTGGCAATGGTTAAATCCATCAGGATCTTACTTGCTATTGCAGCTTTTTATGATTACGAAATCTGGCAGATGGATGTCAAAACTACTTTCCTTAACGGAAATCTCCTCGAGGATGTGTATATGACACAACTTGAGGGTTTTGTCACTCCAAAGGATGCTGGAAAGGTATGTAAGCTACAGCGATCCATTTATGGATTGAAGTAAGCCTCTCGGAGTGGGAATCTTCGATTTGATGAAGCAGTCAAATAATTTGGCTTTATTAAAAATGAAGATGAACCTTGTGTATATAAGAAGGTTAGTGGGAGTCACATTGTATTCCTAGTATTATATGTTGATGACATATTAATTATTGGGAATGACATTCCTTCCTTACATGCTGTAAAAACATGGTTAGGAAAATGTTTCTCCATGAAAGATTTGGGCGATGCTGCCTACATTTTAGGTATCCGGATCTATAGAGATGGATCGAGAAAAATTATCGGCCTAAGTCAAAGTACATATATTGATAAAGTGTTGAAACGGTTCAGCATGCAAGAGGCGAAAAGAGGAAACTTACCCGTGACTCATGGTGTAAAGATCTCTAAGGCCCAATGTCCTAAATCACAAGATGATGAGGAGCGTATGAGAAAGATCCCTTATGCTTCGGCAATTGGATCTATCATGTATGCAATGATATGTACTCGTCCGTATGTCTCGTATGCTTTGAGCATGACGAGCAGATACCAGTCGAATCCAGGTGAAGGTCACTGGACAACAGTCAAGAATATCCTCAAGTACCTGAAAAGGACTAAGGATTCATTCTTGGTATATGAATGTGAAGACGAACTGGCAGTAAAGGGTTACAGAGATGCTAGTTTCTAGACTGACAATGATGACTATAAGTCTCAATCAGGTTTTGTGTTTTGCCTTAATGGTGGTGCTGTTAGCTGGAAAAGTTCGAAGCAAGAGACAGTAGCTGATTCTACAATAGAGGCTGAGTATATTGCTGCTTCTAGTGCAGCCAACGAGGCTGTATGGATTAAAAAGTTCATACATGAACTTGGTGTTGTTCCAACCATTGTTGATCCGGTTGCTCTATACTGTGATAATAATGGAGCCATTGCACATGCTAAGGAACCCAGATCTCACCAACGATTCAAGCATATACTTAGGCGGTACCATCTTATCCGTGAAATCATTGATAGAGGAGATGTACATATAGGAAGAGTGTCAACAGATGATAATGTTGCAGATCCACTGACCAAGGCTTTGTCGCAGCAGAAGCACGACGGTCACTCTAGTTCCATGGGTATTAGATACATGAGTGATTGGCTTTAGTGCAAGTGGGAGACTGTTAGAGTTTATGCCCTAGAGGCCAATTATTTGATATAATTGCTTAACGTTTTGATATTATATTTGATTGAATAAATATATGATTTTATTATGGTTTTATTTACTGCGTAATATAATTCTTAACATAATAAAATTCCTTAGAATAGTGATACAAATTATATAGTTTCAAGTATGTGACTTGAACATGAGATTATATAATTACAATTAGTATCATTGTTCTTAAATGTCCCTAGTCGAGTATCATTGTTGATGGGACAACAATGATGCATTGAGACTAGTATGTGGATTGACTGATGACCAAATCTCATTGGTCATAAATATATGAGATATTAAGTTAATGCATAGGTACATGTTAAAGAACGATGTACTGGACAGACCCACCATGAGAATTCTATATTGAGCATGATGCGAAGTGTCATTAGTAATTCTCATAGTGACAATGATGTAATGGTCCTTCGACCTGAAATTGCTATATTACTACACGAGAATTTATGTACTTTGATATCATCAAATGTCACCTTTAACAGGGTGGACTATAAAGGTGATTATTGGGTTCATCATGAATCGTGTGAGAAATATGAGTGATCTAGATGAAATTTAACCATCCTATATATTATAGGTGATATCTATAGGCCTCTTGATTGAGTAGGACTATGAAATCCATGGCCATGCTCAAATAGTGATTTGTTTCATATAGTCTACTCATTGATCAAGAAAACTCAGATTAAATTATGAAGAGTATGACACATTCCATGACTCGAGTTTAATCTAGGATATTAAGGTTAAAAGGATTAAATTACATTGAAACATTGGTCACGAAAAGGTTGCATCGAATCATCAATCTTATTATTACTTGGGTAGCAGTGATGCATTAATAGATGCCGCTCACTATTTATAATTTTATAATATGATTTTAAAATTATTGCCAACGTAATAATAACCTATAGGGTCACACACAAAGAACGTAATTAAAAGGAAATTAATTTAAATTGTAAAGATTTAAATATGTCAATATGATTGATAGAATTTTAAATTACGAATTTAAATTAATAGGATAATTTATATATAGGTATATTAATTAAGTAAGATTTAATTAAGATATATATAAATTCGGATTTTAATAATATTAGGTTTTGATTAATTCCTCCTAATTGCTATATATATGATATATATCAGTCACTTTAGGTTTTACATCAAAAAATACAAAACCCTAGCCGCTCTTAGAGAGAGACTAGAGAAAACAGCTTCGAAAATCCTCATCCTTGGTGGCTAGTACTGCAGTTCCTTCTTCTGCAGATCGTAGGACGATTCGCGGAGCGTTTATATGGATATCATAGAGACGCAGCTCGTTTGGATTGCGTTGGAGATTCGATCGTATCAATTCCAGTTTCTTAATTCGTGGATTGCGTTGGAGATTCGATCGTATCAATTTTAGTTTCTTAATCGGTATAATTTCTAACCTCTGAATTAATTGAATTTTTTGCATGGATCCTGTTTTAGGGTTTCAGAAATTGCTTTAAAAATTTTATTTCCGCTGTGCGTTTCTGTGCCGAAACCCCAATACATGCAACAGTCAACTGCACTTCAAGGATGATCACGAGCTGCTAAGTATATAAGATGTTCAGAGCATGAAGACATCTTAGCAGCTCAACACCAACTCCAACAAACAAACAAACAACAAAAGCCAGGGCCTAAGGGGTCCTTGTCCGAAGGGACTAAATGAAGCCAAGGCCAGAAGGGTCCTTGTCCGGAGGGACTAAACGAAGTTCCAAGCCTGCTGGGCTTGAAGAGTTCCTAGGAAACTAGAGGAGTCCCAAGGCTGCTGGCCTTGAAGGAATTTCAGTGATTCAGGGTTCTGCCCTTCCTTAGTGGAAATCCTGCTAGTTGAAAGCAGAAGAGTGGATTAGGAGCTTGAGTCTCTGAACCACTTAAAACCCCTTGTGTCTTTTTACATTATGTCATTTACATTATGTACTATAACTGCTATAACTGCTATGTATATTTTAACTACTTACAACTAAACTTACTCTACGAACAATGAATGTATGATTATGAATATATCAATGAAGGGGATCTTTTACTTATTCCGCTATGCTTGTAAAGATTCTTATGTTTGTCATATGCTAATTTAATTGCTATACAAAATAATAGAGAAAAGTATTTGAAATAAAAAGGATCTATTCAACCCCCCCTTCTAGATCTATTCAGGCTTTGGGAACTAACAATTGGTATCGAAAGGTGTTCTCATGCTATATTCAAAAGCTAATCACTTTGAGTCTGATCCCAGGCAAAAACATTGTTCTAAACTTAGTTTAGTAGTAAGTAACTTGTTATATGCAGATGAGCTCACACGTTGGAAATACTGTGTGTAACTAAATGTGTATATACACCTGAAGCTGCTCAGGTTGGTCCATGTTCTCGATTGCTACATCAACAAGACCAATCCTTGCTTGCAGTCAATCTTGTAGTCTGAAGATCAGACGAGAGAGCTCAAGAGACATCAATGACAAAGAGTCAAGCATCCACCAGTCTGAAAGATGAAGAGGCTATACATGTTAAGAAATGCTTATCAATAGAAGAAAGAAGATCTTCTCAAACTTATGTCTGGCCAACCAGCAGTTGGGTGAAAACTTTGTAAACTAAAGGATGTCAAAGATTTTAATGCAGAGATTCTCTTAGCCTACATCTTCAAGACCACGGCTGAGTGATTAAAGGCCAACACGGGCAATAAGCTGTCAGGAGCAAAAGTGAAGGTATGCACATCAATGCCTAAACAGAGTATATCTAAGATAAATGACTGTTAAGAGACTGACAGTAAAAAGGTACGGTTCCTCAATATTACATGTGTTCATCACAAAAGCACCCTCTTATGAACCATAACAGTATTCTGTCAAGAAGTCATAATCTACCTAAAAATGTGAAGAGAGAAAGTACCTTAAGGATGGAAACTCAAATGTCTATAAACTTTCTCTCCATCCAAGTTTTAGGTTGAAGATGACATCTTGAAGAAAATCTGAAATGGGTCATAAGAGCATCACATGTGAAATGAATTATATGTGAAGTAATCTTTGCTGGTGGGTTAGTATGTATGTACAAATCCTTGTTCTTAGTGTTTGATAACACACGGAGTATGATCAGCTCTACAAGAGTATCTTGATGATGTGTAGAAATTGATCAGCTCCATGAATCAACTAGATACTCTTAAATCATAGAGTTGATTCTCACCATATGAACACTTAAACATTGTGAACATAACCCAACAAATGATGAAACCATCAAAGATAAAGTGTGTGTCATTAAATTCCAAATCTTACACACACTCACCTTCGTGCATATCAAAGTGTATTATCTAAAACTAGACTTATGCATGAATATGATGATGGTGATAAATGTGATGATTATCCAAATAAGAGGAACATGGGTTTAGAAAACTAACCTAGCAGGACTCATTTAATTATGGGTACCAAAAATAGAAATATATTTAAACCTGCAGGTACTTGGTCAGTCTGACCACACTAAGCAATTCTAAAATAGAAGACTTCAGTCAAGAAGACTCAACCAACAGAAGGCTAAGGACTGTTCAGAGATAATTCTGATAAAGTTCCTATTTGTCCAAGCCTGTCCTTGAAGACCCTCTGAGCTAACCAGAATGGAGCTCACATGGCTGCTAATCTATATATGGAAGCAGGCCATTCAACTAAATATGAAAAGATTCCTATATGCTCAAATCAAACAAAGCATGCTATACGAGAAGAATCCTCAAGGGAGCTTATAATAGAGGATCATCGAGCATCAGTCAAGAGGAACTCATAGTGGAAGAAGAACTTCACAAACACAAGACTGTCAAAGGAGACTACGATCGTAGTGCTATCAAAAGATCGTAGAGTGATTAGTCTTGAAGATACCCATGCCTATGATACAAGGATATTTATGTGATGATGATGATTCCAGTCAGAAGGAGATATGCAGGGCTGCCCTCAAATGAGTCTAAAGAAAATGGAATCACATCTATCCGGGAAGACAGCTTCAACCATGGGGAGCAGTGATCTGTTGAGAAACAACAGCACTGAGTTATATTATGAGGAAATGTACGAGCTACAAAGTCCAAAAACTTTGTGGCTAATGAACAAAATGAAGATCCATAGTCAGTAGGAACGTCTAAAAACATACTACTGATAACCCTTCAGTCACCTAACTCTAAATCGTGAAGTGCCTATGATCAAACATTTGATCTCAATATAGAAGAAATGAGGACACCACGATTACAGCAAATGCAATTGTCCAAAGTTGGTAGAGGACAGCCCCATCAGAAAAGGTCGAATGAGATGTCATTACAAATCACTTCTATAGCATTTCATTTGGAAAGCGCCTCAGGGACAAACCTGACCCTTAGCTCACTCTAAGAGGTTGGCCCTTCCTAAGCTACCTTATCCCAGAAGAATTGCTTGATCAAATTCATCTCAAGGACCAAGTCAGTCAACGATCGTAGAGTCAAGATTGAAGAGAACTCCACGATCGCAGTGCAACCTCAACGATCGTAGAAGATAACTCAACGATCGTAGTTCTACCAAAGGGTACTCCAGTTCACAAGGAGCTTGGAAAATGAGACAATTGCTTAATAATTCAAAATGAGGAGATAAGTTTGAGTATATCAGTAATCAAGCTATGCTGCATCAAAATGAGGATAGAAGTCAAAGCCATCCACTGCAACATCTCTCAATAGTTAATCGTTGAGTCAACAAAGGAAATCATAGAGTCCATAGCTGCCTTACCATGCTACTCTACGAATCAAAAGGTCAATGGTCAAAGCCACGTCATCTAAACGTCTACTCTTCTAAAATGAAATATCTAACTGAAAAGTTATGCGGAGTTACAGCTCATTACTGGGCATCGTGCAACCAATGGTCGGTTGACACATCACTGGTTATGCAGAGTTAGAAGGAACTTCCAGAAAGATAATTTCAAATCTACAAACAGTTATCAAAAACTATCGAACCTTTCTCCTTCCCATTTTCAAACCCTAAAATCTTCTCAAGAGCCAGAACAGATTAACACTATAGAGCATTTTCAACTCACAATCAGCCATCTCTTATAAAACTCTCTGAATCAAATACCAACATTCTTCGAACTGCTTAAATGGAAAACTGGCGAGTAATCATTGGCATTCAGCTCGGAACCAAGTCATTCGAGAAATTCGAAAAGAAGTTCAGAGATATTCTCGAACTTGTGAGGAAAGCTGGATTCTCAGAATGTCTTGAGGCTAGCACTCGAGTATACGTAGACCTGGTAAAATATTTCTACTCAAACGCCTCCATAAACTTCAGAACCCTCTCTACCAAGGTCAAAGGTCAGTATCTAAAGTTGAAATCTTCTGACCTCAATCAATGCTTAGGTTTTCCTAACCAAGGGCTGAAGAACCTTGATAATGTCAATACTGAACAAGCAAAGGAGGTCATGGGGTACCAAAGAAACCCTAGTTTGAAAGATATGAAGAAGAAGGAGTTTCCTGAAGAGTACGAGTTCCTTACTAAAATAGTTGGAAAATGCATACTGTGTAATGACACTGCACATGACACAGTACTTGACAAACAGCTGAAGATAATGTCAGCAATAGTTCTGAAGAAATAAATTAACTTTGGAGCTATCTTGTTCGATCAAATCTCCAAGTGGGTAGAAAAAGTGGAGACGAAGAAGTCCATTGAAAAACCCTTGACTAAGGTGTTTCATGGCATACTGATGAGTATTGTGATGAAGAAGAAGCTAGGTGGGAAGATCAAGGATGATGAGAGAGAGCCTTTGAATGTTCACAAAGTGATGTCTCCTCAATTATTTGTGAACTGGAAGAAGAACCCCAAGGAGAACCGAAGGCTGACAACCGGGAGCAGCAGCATAGCCTCTATAAAGAAGAGGAAATCAGAAGAGGCAGAAAACTTTGAGTCTGATGACTCTGTGCCAACATCAACCACACCAGCCAGAAAGAAATCTAGAGGTGTGAAGAAAGCTGGTGTTGTGAAGAAAGCTCAGACTCCACCAAGGAGTCTCACCTCCAATGACAAGGATAAAGAAGAAAAAGTCCTAACTGCTAAAACAACTAAGAGGAGAAGTAACAGGCTGCTTCAAGGGCTATTCAGAAAGAAAGCTAAGGTGGAAAACAAACCAGCATCAGTTTCCCAAAATAGTACATCTGCTGAAGAGAAGGATGTAGAGTCAGCTGAAGAAAAGGGCACTGAAGTCAAGGCTGAGTCCTCTCAAACCAAATCCAGCAGTGAAGGTGAAGCTGGATTAATGAATGAAAATTCAGCATTTGCTGATAAAGAAGAAGAATGGTCATGCCCCGTGGCTAATTCTCAGAGTAGTCACTCTGCAAATGAAGAATAGATTAAAGATGACCAAACTCAATCCCCAAATGCTGTCGCCCCAACAAGCCGGATAGATAATGGGTCGATAATGTCGTCTCAAAAGAAGAAGAAAATGCCCCTGCCCTTGCTGAACCTGAAGGAAGTTCTTCTGATAAACCAGAGGCTTCAAAGTATGAAGAAGAAGAGGAATCTGACTCTCCCAAAGCTGAACCTCCAAGAAGATGGAAGAACTACAGACTGCAAGCAAAATTTGCCTCCAAAAGAAGCATGGATCAATCACATGCTATCATTGAACTGAGTGATGATGAGATTATATCAAAGGATGAAAGTGACGAGGAAAGGACAAGCTATGAAGAAGATGAATCAGAAGAAGATCGTGCTGAAGAAAGTTCTGAGAATGAAATGCAGCAAGACGAATTCTCTGCTGGAAATGATCAAGATGGGTCAGGCTTTGAGAGAAGAGATTGAAAGAGACTCTGATTCTGCAACACAGGAAGAAGAATAACAAGAAGATTATCTAGTTCTCTCACCAGCAAAATTTAATAGAAGAATAGTGGTGGAAGTCTCAAATGAACTACCAGATGCTCCACCAGAGAGATGGGTTAACTATGGAAATGAGCAGCTCAAGGTAGTAAGAATGACTACTTTTGACATAGCTAAAAACTGGAACAACATGGAGCTAGACTGCTTGACCATTCTCTACAATCCTGATGACTTGTTGATGAGATGGTTCTTCCAGTGGATGCCATGGCTAAAGGCCTATATTGAAGGAGATGGTAGTTATCTCAGCTGGTGCTTCTCTCACTTCCCAAGCATGGAGCTAGTGGCTCAGAACTTCCCAAGGGTGAAGAAGTTTGCAACCAAAATGATCAAAGACCAGCCACACTTTAAAGTCTATCGACAGTCTGGCAATCACTATATCCCCTACGATCGTAGAGTGGACTCTGAAGGAAGAAGGAACATGATCAAGGAGCTGATCATAAAGTCTGGTCACTCTACTGCTGAGACTGTTAAAATTTAACATCAGAAGCTTCCAACTGTCCAATCACTGATCTCTGACATTCCCTCATCCTCAACCAGCAATTGGTACTCAACAATTGTTCAGATTCTCCAAGCTTTCGAAAATCTGTCCAAAAATGAAAATAGTAGAGTCCAATCCAATGCTCAACCCGAAGCTGTGACAACCCGATATTTTCTATATAAATAAATCATAAATTTTGCGTATAATTTTTTTATTTATTTATTAAAATAAATATGAATGATATGTGTCAAGGTAATGTGTAATTATTATTATGTGTGATAAATAAAATTTATTTATTACATTAAGTATTGCAAATAAATTTATTTTAGAATTTATTGATAATTATCAATTATATTTTTATACTAATTAATTTTATAGTAAAAATGTTTTTAATGTTTATTTTCCAAGGAAATAGGATAATTATATTATTTTATATGATATGATTATAGAATTTTTATAATACTTATTTTATTATATGAAATTATTTCAGAATAGTTAAGTTAATTATTTTAACTTAATTATTAAGGTTATATATGAAAGATAAATCAGATATGGAATCCAAACCCTAATTTCGGGTTTTGATCAAGGAATGAGAATAATAATATTATATTATTATTTGTCAGTGTTATAGATAAGTATGGTTATGCGTGTAATGTTAATGTGTGGAACAGTTTTATTATATTACAACTAAACCCTAATAATATTTTTATAAACCCTAAATACTAGTCTAATAAACCCTAATTTTGGTTCTGAGATAAGGAATAATGATAATAATATTATTATATTATAATATTTTGAATTTTTAGTGCCATATATATATATATATATATATATGTACTGTATGTGGACTGACAATGGTTGGTCAATTATGATGAATAATGGTGCAGTATTTAAAAACCCTAGCATAAATTGATTTAATCCTGTTTTTCAAATTAAATGGGAATTTAAGATTTTTATATAAAATTAAGATATATGATATATGTTGTGTGTTACTTCATGGTATGCTAATTAGGAAACCCTAATTATTAAATTTAAAACCCTAGTTTATATTTGTATTTTCTAGATATTAGAAAACCCTAAACTATGAATGAAAACCCTAATCCGGAAACCTAAACCGGAGGTTTGATCTGTCAAGAATTGTGTTACTATGATTAATAACACGTGTGATAGACTTTAATTGCTAATTAAAATAAATCTAATTAGTAAATTAAAACCCTAAAACCTAGAACCCTAAATTAATTTCTAGAAACCCTAATTATATTATGGAAACCCTAATTTTCGATATTATAAGCCCTAATTGCTTTATTAGCAAGGTTAATTGTGATTAAGGGTAATAAACCCTAATATCCATGTATAAGATAATTACAAACTTACTTTAATTAACAAAGTTATTATTTTCAAAATTTTAGAAACTAAAATTATTTTATTTTATTTTCTTTAAAAACCCTAATTGTTAAATCCTAAATTTGGAAATTTTTGAAATCCTAGTTGCTAAATCTTTAAGGGTTAAATGTTAAACCCTAAACACTAAAATGTCTAAACCCTAAACCCTAAGGCAATTTTCTAGAAATTTAAGGAAATGACATTTTTGCCCTCTTGTATTATTAAGCTAGAATGTGTAGGTTTTGACCTTAGGGAAAGTTGGTGACCAAATCCAACCACCCCATGTGACCAATTCTAGCAAATCAGCAGCAAATCTCAGCCAATTCATGAATCTTGTGGCCTATATATAGATTGGAGGAGAGAGGAAATGATTTTGTTTACTAAAAATTTCACAACACTCAACCAAGTCCATTTTTCTCTCAAACCCACGAAATATAGAAGTGTTTTAGACCCATTATCAAGCCCCACGTTTACCCATATTAAATCAGAAACAGCAAAATCAGAAAATCAAAGATTGGATCAAAGAAAGGTATAAAATCCCTAATTCTAGAAATCCTTCGATTTGTTGTTAAATGTTGCAATTGATCGTTGAAAGTTGTGTAATAGGGTGTCAATTGATGTTCTGGGTTGTTAAATCCATGACCCATAACATCAATGTTCATGCTTTTGAAATTTTAGCAAATCTGGAAATGGGAAAATTTTCGTTTTACAGCCAAATGTCAGATCCTATGAATCCGTGTGTGTTTACTGTTTTTGATGTTTAAAGGTTGTAACATGTAGTCTCGTAATGTGCTCTTTAAGAAGCAAAAGAATCAAGGCCGATCAATTGTAGATCGGAAGTTATAATGGTCAAAACCGCTGACCGTAATAACTAAAATCTGCGAACCCGTAAAATAGAGAAAAAAGTTGTCCATGCCCTACTTGAATTTGGCCATATCTTGTTCATTCTGTGATGTTTTTGTGTTATTTTGCTTTATAGTTGTAGTACTACATGTTATATACACACTGTAATTGATGGATCTCATAAACGTTGCTCGATCACCAAGTTATAAGGACTCAAAGTAGGTACCTCGAAATCTGTTAAACCCAGAATGTTGAAGAACAGCGTTGTCAGGTTTTTGGAGAGCTTAAATCTTTCTGATCTGATGATGGTTAGCCACGAAACTTGTTATGTAGTTGTAGTATTACATGAATACTACAACATGGAATCAATTGGAAGTCCAGAAACACATTATCCTAAGAGATATAACCGGTCAAACCACCCCCCTAGCACACTGTCATGCATTTCTGGAAATCCTCAAGAACACCTATAGCGACAGAAAGTGTCGCTATAGCCCTTTAGTGACAGTTTTATTTATAATTTCCGGAAATTAATAAAAAAATTAATAGAAATGGTTTTTAATTATTAAAAATATATAATAAATTCTGAAAAATTATTTTAAAGTCTGAAAAATAGTTTTTAATTATTTTGGGCATATTTCGAAAATATTTAATATTTTTGGAATGTAAGAAGTATTTATTTTATTTAATTACAATATTAGATAAATTATTTAAAAATAGTATTAATTCATAAAAAAATCATGAAAAATTATATTATTGTGTTAGAAAATATTTTGAGTTATTTTTGGTAACTTTTAATATTTTGTGATAATTTTCATTAATAAATTAATATTAATGATAGTTAAGTTATTTATTAAATGAATTAAATAAAGAAATTAAAAATGATTTTATTATATTAAAAATCATTTTAAATAAAATAAAGTATTTAAAAATATTTTAAGTTATAAGATATAACTTTTAATATTTAATAGTTAATTTCATTAATTAATGATTAATGATGATATTAAAGTTATTTAATATTTATATTAACTAATTTAGTTTAAAAATGATTTTAATATTTTAATAATCATTTTAAATGAAGATAAAATGTTTAAAGATATTTGAAGTTATAAACTATAACTTTTAATATTTAAAGGATAATTTCATTAATAAATTAATATTAATGATATGTATTTAATGATTAATGATATTAAATTTATTTAATAATTATATTAAATAAATAGTTTAAAAATGGTTTTATTTATTTAAAAATTATTTAAAAGGGATAAAAATGAATTAAAAATATTTTAAGTTGTAATTAATGACTTTTAATATTTGAATAAATAGTTCATTAATATTTTAATATTAATGGTAATTATTTAATAATGATTTTAATTATTTTAAAAAATCATTTAAGGGTAATATAAATATGTTAAGAATATTTTGAGTTATTATTCATAACTTTAATATTTTGGCAATGGTTTCATTAATAGTTTAATACTAATTAAATATTAATGATAATAGAATTGTTTAATATTTAAATCATTTAATAATGATTCTGATATTTCAAAAAAAAAATTATGATAAATGATAATAATTATTTAATAATTATTATAAGGCCATGAAAAATAGTGTGACTAATGTTTAAGTTATCCAAATGGATATTGAACTACGGTTTAGAGTCTTAGACTCGATAATTACCCGAAAAAGCTGTCGGTAGACCGACATGTTTCAGAAATTGATCTGGACTTAGATAATTTAATTAGATATGTGTTTATTTGTCATTCAATTGTGGTTAAGGTTGTATGACAATGTGATTAGGAAGGTGTTAATGATTGTTTGTGAGTCAATGACTGTTGAACATGTGTGATAAGGTGATTAGATTATGTGCTGACTGCAATAGGCAGTGTTATGTGTTACGTTATGATATACTAATTAGTAAAATAATTTGATTAATGATAGGTCGTGATAGAAATGATAAATCTAAGTTGCGTAAGTGTAAGCGGTAAGATCGTGCAAGTATCCTAACTTTGCATTTTCTTTATGCAATGGACAAGTGTAAGAATGTTTTTGAAGAATTATTGTTATTATTGTACAGATTGTTAAGCCTATATTATATATGCCCATTGATTATCAACATGCTAGTATATGATAATTCGGATAAATATATTCTGTTCGTTAATTTCTATAAATGATTATGCAAGTGTCCCCACTTGGACAATCATTGTTTTTCATCGCATGTTGATACACCTTTGATATACATATATGTTGGATTATATAAGACCTTTGTTACGAAAACCCGACAGAAATGAACATCCCGATAATGGGAAAATTTTTATGCGCTTCGGCGGACAAAGGATGAACGATAATATCGTTCTATCAATGTAGTATTGATCAATACAGGGCCCATGGACTGTACACCCTCAGGCCCGTAAGCAATGCCGGTTTACAGATGAATTTCTGTTTAACCTTTTTGAAAATGAAAACAATGTTCATGATATATCACAGAAACCTTATAAATAGACAATACACAGTTTCAAAAAACTTGAACGAGGGTTGTTATGCTATTATTATTGGTACAGATTACTTCACAACTACTGACTGGTTGTAGAAGAATATTATAAAGAAAACATTTAAATTCTTTCAGCTTATATATATATAATACTTGCTGGGCACTCAAATGTTCATCCTTGCTTAATTTAAATGTTTTCAGCTAAGTATGAAAAGCTAGAAGGCTCGGCCAGGAACAAGTGAAAAGGAAAGCAAACAAAATATGTTATTGGTATCATTTGTAAAAGATAGATTGTATTAAGATATTGATATGTATTATATATCATGTAAAGAATGTAGTAAAGGTTGCGTACTTGGGATTAGACTCTGATAAATGTAAGTTAAGTTTATAATTTATATTATTGTTATTATTATTAGTATTATTCCGCTCATAGAAATGGTATCGTAAAGTACCGAGTTTGGGTTTCAAGTATCCGGATTCAGGGACTCTACATCATGGTATCAGAGCTATAGGGTTAGAAATCTTAGGTGGGTTAGACCTTAGGCTATAACCTTAGAACAAAGGAAAACGTTGAAAATATAAATAACTCATGTTGAGTTTAAAAAGGAGATGAATTGAATAAATTCATCGTCGAACAAAATAAAAGATAACTTATAAAACTATTATGTGTTGTGTGTATTTATTATTTGCTAGTCAAGATAATTTTGTGTGTAGGTGTTAGAAAGGAATAGAATTAGGATAACCTTAAGTCGTAAAGAATAAGTCAACATCCATGACTGAGCCAATATCAAAGCCAATAGCTGCAATAGAGGCTCACATTGAAAGCTACCTCAAAGAGGTGGTTAATTTGGAAAGTATAGTACTGGATCAAGAAACGATAAGTATGACAGATAGGTAAAGTGTAGCTAAAGGATTATAAATGGTCAATGTTGAGTTCTTAAACTCATATGTCTGTAATGAGTTCTTAAACTCATAAGGTGTTGAAAGTTGTGACAAACTTGATACAGTTATGTGTGAATGGATATTGAGGATAAAAGGTATACATAGGTTACTAAGTAATTGATCGTTAGTGAAGGTGTAAGGAATAGGTAGTGTTAGTATTAGTTGAATATGTATAATTTTAGGTGGTGTATATGATAGGTATGTTGGTATAATGTAATATTTTGTATAGGTTATGTCAGCTATTCCTGACTTCCGAGTCACAAAGGGATAAATAATGTTTAAAAGCAATATGTGTTATGGTATGTCAAGTGTTATGAATATGAGTTTATGTTGGATTAATGGGATAAGTTGGTATAAAGATAATAGATATTTATCTGATCACTAGTTATACAGTAAACCGAGTTTTCAAAATCTAATATTTTGAGTACATGATTAGTTGAATAGAAAGTTTTGCGTTATATGTTAAGCGTTTACGATAAGGCTTAGAATGTAAAAATAATTTATGATATTGTCGTCAAGACGAAAACGAAACCAAAGAACAAAAGAACCTATCAACAAAGCTGGAGGACAATCAGACCCGACATCGAAATTTTTGCGAATACGGACGCTCAAACTATGCAGAACGGATTACCAACCGCAAAAAATCAACCAGATAATTGAACGTAGAACGTTAAAGACTTCAAAGCGGTTCTATTGCCAGGATTTAGAATCTCAACTGACTCGGTAGCAGCGTATGTTATAGCTAGAATAACGGCGGGGTAAGAGACCACTTTTGCCGCCTATATGATAAAAGAAAATAATCTTAATAATACCGGAGATAAGCCGGGAATGTGATTAAAAAGGAAGAGTTGTGTATAGAAAGTAAGGACAGGAGGGATATATATCTTTCCTAAAAGTCCCAATCCAAGAAGGTATAATAAATGTGTTATGTGCGAATCAATGGAGCATAAGGTGAAAGACCGTCCAAGAAAGGAAATGGAGACAAGGAATGCGAAAATGTTGATCAGATCTACTTGCGATATTTTCTATATAAATAAATCATAAATTTTGCGTAAATTTTTTTTTTTTTTTTATTTATTAAAATAAATATGAATGATATGTGTCAAGGTAATGTGTAATTATTATTATATGTGTGATAAATAAAATTTATTTATTACATTAAGTATTGCAAATAAATTTATTTTAGAATTTATTGATAATTATCAATTATATTTTTATACTAATTAATTTTATAGTAAAAATGTTTTTTAATGTTTATTTTCAAGGAAATAGGATAATTATATTATTTTATATGATATGATTATAGAATTTTTATAATACTTATTTTATTATATGAAATTATTTGAGAATAGTTAAGTTAATTATTTTAACTTAATTATTAAGGTTATATATGAAAGATAAATCGGATATGGAATCAAACCCTAATTTGGGTTTTGATCAAGGAATGAGAATAATAATATTATATTATTATTTGTCGATTGTTATAGATAATAAGTATGGTTATCGTGTAATGTTAATGTGTGGAACAGTTTTATTATATTACAACTAAACCCTAATAATATTTTTATAAACCCTAAATACTAGTCTAATAAACCCTAATTTTTGGTTTACGAGATAAGGAATAATGATAATAATATTATTATATTATAATATTTTGAATTTTGATTATATATATATATATATATATATATATATATATATATATATATATATATATATGTATGTACAATGTGATGGTTGGTCAATTATGATGAATAATGGTGCAGTATTTAAAAACCCTAGCATAAATTGATTTAATCCTGTTTTTTCAAATTAAATGGGAATTTAAGATTTTTATATAAAATTAAGATATATGATATATGTTGTGTGTTACTTCATGGTATGCTAATTAGGAAACCCTAATTATTAAATTTAAAACCCTAGTTTATATTTGTATTTTCTAGATATTAAAACCCTAAACTATGAATGAAAACCCTAATCAGGAAACCTAAGCAGGAGGTTTGATACATCGAAATTGTGTTACTATGATTAATAACACGTGTGATAGACTTTAATTGCTAATTAAAATAAATCTAATTAGTAAATTAAAACCTAAAACCTAGAACCTAAATTAATTTCTAGAAACCCTAATTATATTATGGAAACCCTAATTATCGATATTATAAGCCCTAATTGCTTTATTAGCAAGGTTAATTGTGATTAAGGGTAATAAACCCTAATATCCATGTATAAGATAATTACAAACTTACTTTAATTAACAAAGTTATTATTTTCAAAATTTTAGAAACTAAAATTATTTTATTTTATTTTCTTTAAAAACCCTAATTGTTAAATCCTAAATTTGGAAAATTTTGAAATCCTAGTTTTTGCTAAATCTTTAAGGGTTAAATGTTAAACCCTAAACACTAAAATGTCTAAACCTAAACCCTAAGGCAATTTTCTAGAAATTGAAAGGAAATGACATTTTTGCCCTCTTGTATTATTAAGCTAGAATGTGTAGGTTTTGACCTTAGGGAAGTTGGTGACCAAATCCAACCACCCCTTGTGACCAATTCAGCAAATCAAGTGACAAATCTCGTGATTCATGAATCTTGTGGGCCTATATATAGATTGGAGAGAGAGGAAATGATTTTGTTTACTAAAAATTTCACAACACTCAACCAAGTCCATTTTTCTCTCAAACCCACGAAATATAGAAGTGTTTTAGACCCATTATCAAGCCCCCACGTTTACCCATATCAAATCGAAGTAATAAAATAAGAAAATCAAAGATTGGATCAAAGAAAGGTATAAAATCCTAATTCTAGAAATCCTTGATTTGTTGTTAAATGTTGCAATTGATTGTTGAAAGTTGTGTAATAGGGTGTCGATTGATGTTACGGGTTGTTAAATCCATGACCCATAACATCAATGTTCATGATTTTGAAATTTTAGCAAATCTGGAAATGGGAAAATTTTTTGTTTCTGACCAAATGTCGGATCCTATGAATCCGTGTGTGTTTACTTTTTGATGTTTAAAGGTTGTAACATGTGATGCATAATGTGCTCTTTAAGATGCAAAAAGAATCGAGCCGGATCAATTGTAGATCGGAAGTTATAAATGGAAAAAACAGTTGGTAGTAAGCTTATCAAAATCGCGAACCGAAAATTTTTTAGCGGTGTAAAAGTGTCCAACTTTTTGGCCGGATCTTGTTGATGTTTTGATGTTTTTGTGTTATGATAATTTATAATTGTAGTACTACATACTTTATACAAACTAGAGTTGATAGATCATATAAGCGTTACATGAACATCAAGTTATAAAGGACTCAAAGTAGGCACCTCGAAATCATTAAACCCGAATGTTGAAGAAACGGCGTTGTCGGGTTTTGGAAGCTTAAATCTCTACGATCGATGATGTTTAGCCACGAAACTTGTTATGTAGTTGTAGTATTACATGAATACTACAACATGAAATCAATTTGAAGTCGAAACACATTATCTAAGAGAGATATAAGGTCAAACACCCCCCCTAGCACCTTTGTCATGCATTTACGGAAATCCTCAAGAACACCTATAGCGACGAGAAAGTGTCATTTATAGCCCTACTAATGTGATTTTATTTATAATTTTAGGAAATTAATAAAAAATTAATAAGAAATGGTTTTAATTATTAAAAATACATAATAAATTTAAAAAATTATTTTAAAATTATGAAAAATATATTTTTTAATTATTTTGGAATATATTTCAAAATATTTAATATTTTTGGAATATAAATGATATTTTATTTATTTAATTACAATATTAGATAAATTATTTAAAAATAGTTTTAATTGTTTAAAAAAAATCATTGAAAAATTATATTATTGTGTTAGAAAATATTTTGAGTTATTTTTGGTAACTTTTAATATTTTGTGATAATTTTCATTAATAAATTAATATTAATGATATTAGAGTTATTTATTAATTAAATTAAATAAATAAGATAAAAATGATTTTATTATATTAAAAATCATTTTAAATAAAAATAAAGTATTTAAAAATATTTTAAGTTATAAAATATAACTTTTAATATTTAATAGTTAATTTCATTAATTAATGATTAATAATGATATTAAAGTTATTTAATATTTATATTAACTAATTTAGTTTAAAAATGATTTTAATATTTTAATAATCATTTTAAATGAAGATAAAATGTTTAAAGATATATTTTAAGTTATAAACTATAACTTTTAATATTTAAAGGATAATTTCATTAATAAATTAATATTAATGATATTTATTTAATGATTAATGATATTAAATTTATTTAATAATTATATTAAATAAATAGTTTTAAAATGGTTTTATTAATTTAAAAATCATTTAAAAGGGATAAAAATGAATTAAAAATATTTTAAGTTATAATTAATGACTTTTAATATTTGAATAAATAGTTCATTAATATTTTAAATATTAATGGTAATTATTTAATAATGATTTTAATTATTTTAAAAATCATTTAAGGGTAATATAAATACTTTAAAAATATTTTGAGTTATTATTCATAACTTTAATATTTTGGCAATGGTTTCATTAATAGTTTAATATTAATTAAATATTAATGATAATAGAATTATTTGATATTTAAATCATTTAATAATGATTACGATATTGAAAATTTGTGAAAAATTATGATAAATGATAATAATTATTTAAAATTATTATAAGGCCATGAAAGATAGTGTGATTGATGTTTAAGTTATCAAATGGATATTGAACTCTTGTATAGAGTCTTAGACTCGATTATTACCGATAAAGTTGTCGATGGTAAGCGTATTCGAGAAATTGATGCGGACTTAGATAATTTAATTAGTTGTGTTTATTTGTGATTGATGGTGGTTAAGGTTATGTGATAATGTGATTAGGAATGTGATTAATGATTGTTTGTGGTGTTAATGATTGATTTGTGAGTGATGATTGTTTGTGAAACCATGATTGTTGAACATGTGTGATAAGGTGATTAGATTATGTCTTTGTTGCGATAGGCGGTGTTATGTGTTACGTTATGATATACTAATTAGTAAAATGATTTGATTAATGATAGGTCGTGATAGAAAAGATAAATCTAAGTTGCGTAAGTGTAAGCGTATATGCATTAAGGCAAATATCCTAACTTTGCATTTTCTTTATCTGATGGACAAGTGTAAGAATGTTTCAAAATTATATTATTATTATTAATATGCAGTTGTTAAAGCTATATTATATAAGCCCATTGATTATCAACATGTTAGTATATGATAATTAGGATAAATATATTACATTCGTTAATTTCTATAAATGATTATACAAGTGTCCCCACTTGGATAATCATTATTTTTCATCGCATGTTGATACACTTTTGATATACATATATGTTGGATTATATAAGACCTTTATTTATGGCTTAGAAGCGAAATGAACATCCAGATAATGGGAAAATTTTTTATGCGCTTTCTGACGGACAAAGGATGAACGATAATATCGTTCTAGCAATGTAGTATTGATCGTCTGAGGGCCCATGGTATTTGTACACCCTCGGGCCGTAAAGCAATCTTGGGTTCTGAGATGAATTTTCATTTTAACCTTTTGAAAATGAAAACAATGTTCATGATATATCACGAAACCTTATAAATAGACAATACGATTTCAAAAAAACTTGAGCGAGGGTTGTTATGCTATTATTATTAGTACAGATTACTTCACTGACTCTTGTTGGTTGTAGAAGAATATTATAAAGAAAACATTTAAATTCTTTCGACTATATATATATATAATACTTCTTTGGGCACTCAAATGCTCATCCTTGCTTAATTTAAATGTTTTGACTAAGTATGAAAAGCTAGAAGGCTCGGCCGGGAACAAGTGAAAAGGAAAGCAAGCGAGAATATGTTATTGGTATCATTTGTAATAGATAGATTGTATTAAGATATTGATATGTATTATATATCATGTAAAGAATGTAGTAAAGGTTGCGTACTTGGGATTAGACTACGATAAATGTAAGTTAAGTTTATAATTTATATTATTGTTATTATTATTAGTATTATTCCGCTCATAGAAATGGTATCGTAAAATCACAGGAGTTTGGGTTTCAAGTATCAGGATTAGGGACTCTACATCATGGTATCGAGCTATAGGGTTAGAAACCTTAGGTGGGTTAGACCTTAGGCTATAACCTTAGAACAAAGGGAAGCGTTGAAAATATAAATAACTCATATAGAGTTTAAAAAGGAGATGAATTGAATAAATTCATCGTCGAACAAAATAAAAGATAACTTATAAAACTATTATGTGTTTGTGTGTATTTATTATTTGCTAGTCAAGATAATTTTGTGTGTAGGTGTTAGAAAGGAATAGAATTAGGATACCCTTAAGTCGTAAAGAATAAGTCAACATCCATGGTCGAGCCAATATCAAAGCCGATAGGTTATGATAGAGGCTCACATTGAAAGCTACCTCAAAGAGGTGGTTATTTTGGAAAGTATAATCTTTGGATCAAGAAAGCGATAAGTATGGCGATAGGTAAAGTGTAGCTAAAGGATTATAAATGGTCAATGTTGAGTTCTTAAACTCATATGTCTGTAATGAGTTCTTAAACTCATAAGGTGTTGAAAGTTGTGACAAACTTGATACAGTTATGTGTGAATGGATATTGAGGATAATAGGAATAGATAGGTTACTAAGTAATTGATCGTTAGTGAAGGTGTAAGGAATAGGTAGTGTTAGTATTAGTTGAATATGTATAATTTTAGGTGGTGTATATGATAGGTATGTTGGTATAATGTAATATTTTGTATAAGTTATGGCAGCTATTCACGACTTTGAGTCACAAAGGGATAGCGAATGTTTAAAAGCAATATGTGTGTTATGGTATGTCAAGTGTTATGAATATGGGTTTATGTTGGATTAATGGGATAAGTTGGTATAAAGATAATAGATATTTATCGAATATTGGTTATCTGATGAAATAGAGTTTTCAAAATCTAATATTTTGAGTACATGATTAGTTGAATAGAAAGTTTTGCGTTATATGTTAGCGTTTACGATAAAGGCTTAGAATGTAAGAATAATTTATGATATTATCGTCGTCGAAAAGCGAAACCAAAGGACAAAAGGACACATGAACAATTTGGAGGACAATCGGGACGACATCGAAATTTTTTTGCGAATGTGGACGATCAAGCTATGCGAGCGGATTACCGGTAGCAAAAAATCAACCGAGATAATTGAGCGTAGAGCGTTAAAGACTTCAAAGCGGTCTATTGCGGGATTTAGAATCTCAAGTGACTTCGGTAGCGGCGTATGTTATAGCTAGAATAGCGGAAGGGCAAGAGACCACTTTTGCCGCTTTATATGATAAAAGAAAATAATCTTAATAATCTAGGAGATAAGCGGGAATGTGATTAAAAAGGAAAAGTTTGTGTATAGAAAGTAAGGACGGGAGGGATATATATCTTTCCTAAAAGTCCCGATCAAGAAGGTATAATAAATGTGTTATATGCGAATCAATGGGCATAAGGTGAAAGGCGGTCAAGAAAGGAAATGGAGACAAGGAATGCGAAAATGTGAAAAAAGCGTGAGGCATTGGCGACATCGGAACCAAACATCAACAAATAAATCAATAGAATCAACTGCAAGCGTCTTCAACATGAATGATTCAAGATATCGTGGCGGTGGGGATGCTGACTCGGTATTACTCAAACTAATTTTATTTTCTAATATATTATTTTCTTATATATAGTAAATTATTTTTATAAATTATTTTGAAGGAGGAATTTGAGTTCTCTTAGAAATCAAATTTACATTTAAGAAAGATAGATAAGCTTTTTCTTTGAATAGTTAAAGATCGGATCGATCAATTATGATCGAGATCTACTTGCAATGATTGTATAGCTATGTATGTACTGGTAAGTATAGGTTTTAAAAAGGTGATTAGGGGCGGAATCCTTATAAAGGAGGTGAATGTGACAACTAGATATTTTCTATATAAATAAATCATAAATTTTTGCGTATAAATTTTTTTTTTTTTATTTATTAAAATAAATATGAATGATATGTGTCAAGGTAATGTGTAATTATTATTATATGTGTGATAAATAAAATTTATTTATTACATTAAGTATTACAAATAAATTTATTTTAGAATTTATTGATAATTATCAATTATATTTTTATACTAATTAATTTTATAGTAAAAATGTTTTTTAATGTTTATTTTCAAGGAAATAGGATAATTATATTATTTTATATGATATGATTATAGAATTTTTATAATACTTATTTTATTATATGAAATTATTTGAATAGTTAAGTTAATTATTTTAACTTAATTATTAAGGTTATATATGAAAGATAAATCGGATATGGAATCGAACCCTAATTTTGGGTTTTGATCAAGGAATGAGAATAATAATATTATATTATTATTTGTCGGTGTTATAGATAAGTATGGTTATCGTGTAATGTAATGTTAATGTGTGGAGCAGTTTTATTATATTACAACTAAACCTAATAATATTTTTATAAACCCTAAATACTAGTCTAATAAACCCTAATTTTGGTTACGAGATAAGAATAATGATAATAATGATAATAATATTATTATATTATAATTTTTTGAATTTTTATATATATATATATATATATATATATATATATATATATATATATATGTGTGTGTATGTTGACAATGGTTGGTCGATTATGATGAATAATAGTGCAGTATTTAAAAACCTAGCATAAATTGATTTAATCTGTTTTTCAAATTAAATGGGAATTTAAGATTTTTATATAAAATTAAGATATATGATATATGTTGTGTGTTACTTCATGGTATGCTAATTAGGAAACCCTAATTATTAAATTTAAAACCCTAGTTTATATTTGTATTTTCTAGATATTAGAAAACCCTAAACTATGAATGAAAACCCTAATCAAAACCTAAGCAGGAGGTTTGATCATCGAAATTGTGTTACTATGATTAATAACACGTGTGATAGACTTTAATTGCTAATTAAAATAAATCTAATTAGTAAATTAAAACCCTAAAACCTAGAACCTAAATTAATTTCTAGAAACCCTAATTATATTATGGAAACCCTAATTATCGATATTATAAGCCCTAATTGCTTTATTAGCAAGGTTAATTGTGATTAAGGGTAATAAACCCTAATATCCATGTATAAGATAATTACAAACTTACTTTAATTAACAAAGTTATTATTTTCAAAATTTTAGAAACTAAAATTATTTTATTTTATTTTCTTTAAAAACCCTAATTGTTAAATCCTAAATTTGGAAATTTTGAAACTAGTTGCTAAATCTTTAAGGGTTAAATGTTAAACCCTAAACACTAAAAAATCTAAACCCTAAACCCTAAGGCAATTTTCTAGAAATTTAATGAAATGACATTTTGCCCTCTTGTATTATTAAGCTAGAATGTGTAGGTTTTGACCTTAGGGAAGTTGGTGACCAAATCTAACCACCCTCTGTGACCAATTCAATGAGATCGTGACAAATCTCGGCCCGATTCATGAATCTTGTGGACAATATATATATAGATTGGGAGAGAGAGAAATGATTTTGTTTACTAAATTTTTCACAACACTCAACCAAGTCCATTTTCTCTCAAACCCACGAAATATAGAAGTGTTTTAGACCCATTATCAAGCCCCACGTTTACCCGTATCAAATCGAAAAACAAAATCGGAAAATCAAAGATTGGATCAAAGAAAGGTATAAAATCCCTAATTCTAGAAATCCTTGATTTGTTGTTAAATGTTGCAATTGATTGTTGAAAGTTGTGTAATAGGGTGTCGATTGATGTTACGGGTTGTTAAATCCATGACCCATAACATCGATGTTCATGATTTTGAATTTTTAGCAAATGCGGAAATGGGAAAATTTTCGTTTCTGACCGAATGTCGAGGATCCTATGAATCAGGTGTGTGTTTCTTGTTTTTGATGTTTAAAGGTTGTAACATGTGATACGTAATGTGCTCTTTAAGATGCAAAAAGAATCGAGGCGGATCAATTGTAGATCGGAAGTTATAGCCGGTCAAAACAGATTGGTAATGCTGACTAAAGCTGCGAACCCGGAAAATAGAAAGCGATGTAAAAGTGTCCTACTTTGTGGGCCATATCTTATTCGATGTTTTGATGTTTTTGTGTTATTTTAATTTATAGTTGTAGTACTACATACTTTATATAAAACTTGTAGTTGATGGATCTCATAAGCGTTACATCGATCACCAAGTTATAAGGACTCAAAGTAGGTACCTCGAAATCTGTTAAACCCGAATGTTGAAGAAACGGCGTTGTCGGGGTTTTGGAAGCTTAAATCTCTACGATCGATGATGGTTAGCCACGAAACTTGTTATGTAGTTGTAGTATTACATGAATACTACAACATGGAATCAATTGAAGTCCGAAACACATTATCTAAGAGATATAGCAAGGTCGAACCACCCCCCTAGCACCTTTGTCATGCATTTACGGAAATCCTCAAGAACACCTATAGCGACGAGAAAGTGTCATTTATAGCCCTTTAATGTGATTTTATTTATAATTTAGGAAATTAATAAAAAAAATTAATAGAAATGGTTTTAATTATTAAAAATACATAATAAATTCGAAAAAATTATTTTAAAGTATGAAAAAATAGTTTTTAATTATTTTGGGCATATTTTGAAAATATTTAATATTTTTGGAATGTAAAAGTATTTATTTATTTAATTACAATATTAGATAAATTATTTAAAAATAGTATTAATTCATAAAAAAATCATGAAAAATTATATTATTGTGTTAGAAAATATTTTGAGTTATTTTGGTAACTTTTAATATTTTTGATAATTTTCATTAATAAATTAATATTAATGATAGTTAAGTTATTTATTAAATGAATTAAATAAAGAAATTAAAAATGATTTTATTATATTAAAAATCATTTTAAATAAAAATAAAGTATTTAAAAATATTTTAAGTTATAAAATATAACTTTTAATATTTAATAGTTAATTTCATTAATTAATGATTAATGATGATATTAAAGTTATTTAATATTTATATTAACTAATTTAGTTTAAAAATGATTTTAATATTTTAATAATCATTTTAAATGAAGATAAAATGTTTAAAGATATTTTAAGTTATAAACTATAACTTTTAATATTTAAAGGATAATTTCATTAATAAATTAATATTAATGATATGTATTTAATGATTAATGATATTAAATTTATTTAATAATTATATTAAATAAATAGTTTAAAAATGGTTTTATTTATTTAAAAATCATTTAAAAGGGATAAAAATGAATTAAAAATATTTTAAGTTATAATTAATGACTTTTAATATTTGAATAAATAGTTCATTAATATTTTAATATTAATGGTAATTATTTAATAATGATTTTAATTATTTTAAAAAATCATTTAAGGGTAATATAAATATGTTAAGAATATTTTGAGTTATTATTCATAACTTTAATATTTTGGCAATGGTTTCATTAATAGTTTAATATTAATTAAATATTAATGATAATAGAATTATTTAATATTTAAATCATTTAATAATGATTACGATATTTCAAAAAAAAAAAATTATGATAAATGATAATAATTATTTAATAATTATTATAAGGCCATGAAAAAAATAGTGTGACTAATGTTTAAGTTATCAAATGGATATTGAACTCTTGTTTAGAGTCTTAGACTCGATAATTACCGAAAAAAGTTGTCGGTGAAATAGGCGTATTTGAGAAATTGATACGGACTTAGATAATTTAATTAGATATGTGTTTATTTGTGATTGATGGTGGTTAAGGTTGTATGACAATGTGATTAGGAATGTGTTAATGATTGTTTTTGTGAGTCGATATGAAACATGTATGATGATTGAACATGTGTGATAAGGTGATTAGATTATGTCTTTGCTTTTGATAGGCGGTGTTATGTGTTACGTTATGATATACTAATTAGTAAAATGATTTGATTAATGATAGGTCGTGATAGAAATGATAAATCTAAGTTGCGTAAGTGTAGCGGTAGCATCGAGCAAATATCCTAACTTTGCATTTTCTTTATGCTGATGGACAAGTGTAAGAATGTTTTTTGAATTATTATTATTATTATTATTATACAGTTATTAAAAGCTATATTATATAAGCCCATTGATTATCAACATGTTAGTATATGATAATTCGGATAAATATATTACATTCGTTAATTTCTATAAATGATTATACAAGTGTCCCCACTTGGATAATCATTATTTTTCATCGCATGTTGATACACCTTTGATATACATATATGTTGGATTATATAAGACCTTTGTTATGAAAGCTTAAGCGAAATGAACATCCGATAATAATGGGAAAATTTTTTTATGCGCTTCTGGCGGACAAAGGATGAACGATAATATCGTTCTAGCAATATAGTATTGATCAATCTGAGGGCCCGTGAATTTATACACCCTCGGGCAAGTAAGCAATCTTAGGTTCTGAGATGAATTTCTTTTAACCTTTTGAAAATGAAAACAATGTTCATGATATATCACGAAACCTTATAAATAAACATATACAGTTTCAAAAACTTGAGCGAGGGTTGTTATCTATTATTATTATTAGTGCAGATTACTTCACTGACTCTTGTTGGTTGTAGAAGAATATTATAAAGAAAACATTTAAATTCTTTTCGACTTATATATATATAATACTTCTTTGGGCACTCAAATGCTCATCCTTGCTTAATTTAAATGTTTTTCGACTAAGTATGAAAAGCTAGAAGGCTCGGCCAGGAACAAGTGAAAAGGAAAGCAAACAGAATATGTTATTGGTATCATTTGTAAAAGATAGATTGTATTAAGATATTGATATGTATTATATATCATGTAAAGAATGTAGTAAAGGTTGCGTACTTGGGATTAGACTACGATAAATGTAAGTTAAGTTTATAATTTATATTATTATTATTATTATTAGTATTATTCCGCTCATAGAAATGGTATCGTAAAAGTCACAGAGTTTGGGTTTCAAGTATCCAGGATTAGGGACTCTACATCGTGGTATCGAGCTATAGGGTTAGAAACCTTAGGTGGGTTAGACCTTAGGCTATAACCTTAGAACAAAGGGAAGCGTTGAAAATATAAATAACTTCATGTAGAGTTTAAAAGGAGATGAATTGAATAAATTCATCGTCGAACAAAATAAAAGATAACTTATAAAACTATTATGTGTTGTGTGTATTTATTATTTGCTAGTCAAGATAATTTTGTGTGAAGGTGTTAGAAAGGAATAGAATTAGGATAACCTTAAGTCGTAAAGAATAAGTCAACATCCATGGTGAGCCAATATCAAAGCCGATATTTGCGATAGAGGCTCACATTGAAAGCTACCTCAAAGAGGTGGTTAATTTGGAAAGTATAATCTTTGGATCGAAAGCGATAAGTATGACGAGATAGGTAAAGTGTAGCTAAAGGATTATAAATGGTCAATGTTGAGTTCTTAAACTCATATATATACGTAATGAGTTCTTAAACTCATAAGGTGTTGAAATTTGTGACAAACTTGATATGAGATTATGTGTGAATGGATATTGAGGATAATAGGAATACATAGGTTACTAAGTAATTGATCGTTAGTGAAGGTGTAAGGAATAGGTAGTGTTAGTATTAGTTGAATATGTATAATTTTTGGTGGTGTATATGATAGGTATGTTGGTATAATGTAATATTTTGTATAGGTTATGTCATTTATTCACGACTTAGAGTCCTGAAAGGGATAGCGAATGTTTAAAGCAATATGTGTTATGGTATGTCAAGTGTTATGAATATGGGTTTATGTTGGATTAATGGGATAAGTTGGTATAAAGATAATAGATATTTATCGATCACTAGTTATCTGATGAAAGGAGTTTTGAAAATCTAATATTTTGAGTACATGATTAGTTGAATAGAAAGTTTCATGCGTTATATGTTAAGCGTTTACGATAAGGCTTAGAATGTAAAAATAATTTATGATATTGTCGTCGAGGCGAAAAGCGAAACCAAAGAACAAAGAACATGTCAACAAAATTTGGAGGACAATCGGACGACGACATCGAAATTTTTTGCGAATCTGGACGCTCAAACTATGCGAGCGGATTACCGGTAGCGAAAAATCAACGAGATAATTGAGCGTAGAGCGTTAAAGACTTCAAAGCGGTTCTATTGCCAGGATTTAGAATCTCAACTGACTCGGTAGCAGCGTATGTTATAGCTAGAATAACGGCGGGGCAAGAGACCACTTTTGCCGCCTATATGATAAAAGAAAATAATCTTAATAATACCGGAGATAAGCAGGAATGTGATTAAAAAGGAAAAGTTGTGTATAGAAAGTAAGGGCGGGAGGGATATATATCTTTCCTAAAAGTCCCAATCAAGAAGGTATAATAAATGTGTTATATGCGAATCAATGGGCATAAGGTGAAAAAATAGTCAAGAAAGGAAATGGAGACAAGGAATGCGAAAATGTGAAAAGCGTGAGGGCATTGGCGACATCGGAATAAACATCAACAAATAAATCAATAGAATCAAGCGCAAGCGTCTTCAACATGGTAATTCAAAGATATCGTGGCGGTAGGGATGCTGACTCGGTATTACTCAAACTAATTTTATTTTCTAATATATTATTTTCTTATATATAGTAAATTATTTTTATAAATTATTTTGAAGGAGGAATTTGAGTTCTCTTAGAAATCAAATTTACATTTAAGAAAGATAGATAAGCTTTTTCTTTGAATAGTTAAAGATCGGATCGATCAATTATGATCGAGATCTACTTGCAAATGATTGTATAGGTTATGTACCACTGGTAAGTATAGGTTTTAAAAGGTGATTAGGGGACGGAATCCTTATAAAGGAGGTGAATGTGACAACCGATATTTTCTATATAAATAAATCATAAATTTTGCGTATAATTTTTTTTTATTTATTAAAATAAATATGAATGATATGTGTCAAGGTAATGTGTAATTATTATTATATGTGTGATAAATAAAATTTATTTATTACATTAAGTATTGCAAATAAATTTATTTTAGAATTTATTGATAATTATCAATTATATTTTTATACTAATTAATTTTATAGTAAAAATGTTTTTAATGTTTATTTTCAAGGAAATAGGATAATTATATTATTTTATATGATATGATTATAGAATTTTTATAATACTTATTTTATTATATGAAATTATTTGAGAATAGTTAAGTTAATTATTTTAACTTAATTATTAAGGTTATATATGAAAGATAAATCGGATATGGAATCCAAACCCTAATTTTGGGTTTTGATCAAGGAATGAGAATAATAATATTATATTATTATTTGTCGGTGTTATAGATAAGTATGGTTATCGTGTAATGTTAATGTGTGGAGCAGTTTTATTATATTACAACTAAACCTAATAATATTTTTATAAACCCTAAATACTAGTCTAATAAACCCTAATTTTGGTTTAAGATAAGGAATAATGATAATAATATTATTATATTATAATATTTTGAATTTTAGATTGCCATATATATATATATATATATATATATATATATATATATATATATATATATCTTGTGTGTGGGTGACAATGGTTGGTCAATTATGATGAATAATGGTGCGATATTTAAAAACCCTAGCATAAATTGATTTAATCACATTTTTCAAATTAAATGGGAATTTAAGATTTTTATATAAAATTAAGATATATGATATATGTTGTGTGTTACTTCATGGTATGCTAATTAGGAAACCCTAATTATTAAATTTAAAACCCTAGTTTATATTTGTATTTTCTAGATATTAGAAAACCTAAACTATGAATGAAAACCCTAATCAGGAAACCTAAGCAGGAGGTTTGATCATCGAAATTGTGTTACTATGATTAATAACACGTGTGATAGACTTTAATTGCTAATTAAAATAAATCTAATTAGTAAATTAAAACCCTAAAACCTAGAACCCTAAATTAATTTCTAGAAACCCTAATTATATTATGGAAACCCTAATTATCGATATTATAAGCCCTAATTGCTTTTATTAGCAAGGTTAATTGTGATTAAGGTTAATAAACCCTAATATCCATGTATAAGATAATTACAAACTTACTTTAATTAACAAAGTTATTATTTTCAAAATTTTAGAAACTAAAATTATTTTATTTTATTTTCTTTAAAAACCCTAATTGTTAAATCCTAAATTTGGAAAATTTTGAAATCCTAGTTGCTAAATCTTTAAGGGTTAAATGTTAAACCCTAAACACTAAAATGTCTAAACCCTAAACCCTAAGGCAATTTTCTAGAAATTTAAGGAAATGACATTTTTGCCCTCTTGTATTATTAAGCTAGAATGTGTAGGTTTTGACCTTAGGGGAAGTTGGTGACCAAATCTAACCACCCCATGTGACCAATTCAGCGGATCGGTGACAAATCTCGTGATTCATGAATCTTGTGGCTATATATATAGATTGGAGGAGAGAGGAAATGATTTTGTTTACTAAAAATTTCACAACACTCAACCAAGTCCATTTTTCTCTCAAACCCACGAAATATAGAAGTGTTTTAGATCCATTATCAAGCCCCACGTTTACCCATATCAAATCAGAAACAGAAAAATCAGAAAATCAAAGATTGGATCAAAGAAAGGTATAAAATCCCTAATTCTAGAAATCCTTCGATTTGTTGTTAAATGTTGCAATTGATCGTTGAAAGTTGTGTAATTGGGTGTCAATTGATGTTATGGGTTGTTAAATCCATGACCCATAACATCAATGTTCATGATTTTGAATTTTTAGCAAATCTGGAAATGGGAAAATTTTCGTTTCTGACCAATGTCGGATCCTATGAATAAAGTATGTGTTTCTTGTTTTTGATGTTTAAAGGTTGTAACATGTGATACATAATGTGCTCTTTAAGAAGCAAAAAGAATCGAGGCGGATCAATTGTAGATCGGAAGTTATAATGGTCAAAAAGCAGATTGGTAATGTTATAAAGCTGCGAACCCGAGAAAATAGAAAGCGATGTGTAAAGTGTCCTACTTTGGTAAGCCATATCTTATTCGATTACGTGATGTTTTTGTGTTATTTTGCTTTATAGTTGTAGTACTACATGTTATATACACTGCTTGTAATTGATGGATCTCATAAGCGTTGCTCGATCACCAAGTTATAAGGACTCGAAAGTAGGTACCTCGAAATCATTAAACCCGAATGTTGAAGAAACGGCGTTGTCGGGGTTTTGGAGAGCTTAAATCTCTACGATCGATGATGGTTATACGAAACTTGTTATGTAGTTGTAGTATTACATGAATACTACAACATGGAATCAATTGGAAGTCGAAACACATTATCTAAGAGATATAGCAAGGTAAAACCACCCCTAGCACCTTTGTCATGCATGCATTACGGAAATCCTCAAGAACACCTATAGCGACGAGAAAGTGTCATTTATAGCCCTTAATAATGATTTTATTTATAATTTAGGAAATTAATAAAAAAATTAATAGAAATGGTTTTAATTATTAAAAATATATAATAAATTACGAAAAATTATTTAAAAAAACGAAAAATAGTTTTTAATTATTTTGGGCATATTTAGAAAATATTTAATATTTTTGGAATGTAAGAAATATTTATTTTATTTAATTACAATATTAGATAAATTATTTAAAAATAGTATTAATTCATAAAAAAAAATCATGAAAAATTATATTATTGTGTTAGAAAATATTTTGAGTTATTTTTGGTAACTTTTAATATTTTGTGATAATTTTCATTAATAAATTAATATTAATGATAGTTAAGTTATTTATTAAATGAATTAAATAAAGAAATTAAAAATGATTTTATTATATTAAAAATCATTTTAAATAAAAATAAAGTATTTAAAAATATTTTAAGTTATAAGATATAACTTTTAATATTTAATAGTTAATTTCATTAATTAATGATTAATGATGATATTAAAGTTATTTAATATTTATATTAACTAATTTAGTTTAAAATGATTTTAATATTTTAATAATCATTTTAAATGAAGATAAAATGTTTAAAGATATTTTAAGTTATAAACTATAACTTTTAATATTTAAAGGATAATTTCATTAATAAATTAATATTAATGATATGTATTTAATGATTAATGATATTAAATTTATTTAATAATTATATTAAATAAATAGTTTAAAAATGGTTTTATTTATTTAAAAATCATTTAAAAGGGATAAAAATGAATTAAAAATATTTTAAGTTATAATTAATGACTTTTAATATTTGAATAAATAGTTCATTAATATTTTAATATTAATGGTAATTATTTAATAATGATTTTAATTATTTTAAAAAAATCATTTAAGGGTAATATAAATATATTAAGAATATTTTGAGTTATTATTCATAACTTTAATATTTTGGCAATGGTTTCATTAATAGTTTAATACTAATTAAATATTAATGATAATAGAATTATTTAATATTTAAATCATTTAATAATGATTACGATATTTCAAAAAAAAAAAATTTATGATAAATGATAATAATTATTTAATAATTATTATAAGGCCATGAAAAATAGTGTGACTAATGTTTAAGTTATCAAATGGATATTGAACTACGGTTTAGAGTCTTAGACTCGATAATTACGAAAAAATTTGTCGGTGAGGCCAAGCGTATTTAGAGAAATTGATCTGGACTTAGATAATTTAATTAGATATGTGTTTATTTGTGATTGATGGTGGTTAAGGTTGTATGACAATGTGATTAGGAAGGTGTTAATGATTGTTTGTGAGTCGATATTTGTTGAACATGTGTGATAAGGTGATTAGATTATGTCTTTGTTGCAATGATAGGCGGTGTTATATATTACGTTATGATATACTAATTAGTAAAATGATTTGATTAATGATAGGTCGTGATAGAAATGATAAATCTAAGTTGCGTAAGTGTAAGCGGTAGCATCGGTGAAATATCTAACTTTGCATTTTCTTTATCTGATGGACAAGTGTAAGAATGTTTTGAAGAATTATTGTTATTATTATGCAGTTGTTAAAGCTATATTATATATGCCCATTGATTATCAACATGCTAGTATATGATAATTCGGATAAATATATTACATTCGTTAATTTCTATAAATGATTATACAAGTGTCCCCACTTGGACAATCATTATTTTCATCGCATGTTGATACACCTTTGATATACATATATGTTGGATTATATAAGACCTTTATTACGATGGCTTAAGCGAAATGAACATCCCGATAATGGGGAAAATTTTTTATTGACTTGGCGGACAAAGGATGAACGATAATATCGTTCTAGCAATATAGTATTGATCAATCTGAGGGCCCATGGATTTATACACCCTCGGGCAAGTAAGCAATCTTAGGTTTCTGAGATGAATTTACATTTAACCTTTTTGAAAATGAAAACAATGTTCATGATATATCACGAAACCTTATAAATAGACAATACAGTTTCAAAAAAAAAAACTTGAGCGAGGGTTGTTATGCTATTATTATTAGTGCAGATTACTTCTGACTCTTGTTGGTTGTAGAAGAATATTATAAAGAAAACATTTAAATTCTTTTGAAACTTATATATATATAATACTTCTTTGGGCACTCAAATGCTCATCCTTGCTTAATTTAAATGTTTTTCATTAAGTATGAAAAGCTAGAAGGCTCGGCCGAGAACAAGTGAAAAGGAAAGCAAAGCGAGAATATGTTATTGGTATCATTTGTAAAAGATAGATTGTATTAAGATATTGATATGTATTATATATCATGTAAAGAATGTAGTAAAGGTTGCGTACTTGGGATTAGACTACGATAAATGTAAGTTAAGTTTATAATTTATATTATTGTTATTATTATTAGTATTATTCCGCTCATAGAAATGGTATCGTAAAATCTAGAGAGTTTGGGTTTCAAGTATCCAGGATTAGGGGACTCTACATCATGGTATCGAGCTATAGGGTTAGAAACCTTAGGTGGGTTAGACCTTAGGCTATAACCTTAGAACAAAGGAAGCGTTGAAAATATAAATAACTCATGTAGAGTTTAAAAAGGAGATGAATTGAATAAATTCATCATCGAACAAAATAAAAGATAACTTATAAAACTATTATGTGTTGTGTGTATTTATTATTTGCTAGTCAAGATAATTTTGTGTGAAGGTGTTAGAAAGGAATAGAATTAGGATAACCTTAAGTCGTAAAGAATAAGTCGACATCCATGGTGAGCCAATATCAAAGCCGATAAATTGCAATAGAGGCTCACATTGAAAGCTACCTACCTCAAAGAGGTGGTTAATTTGGAAAGTATAATCTTGGATCAAGAAAGCGATAAGTATGATGAGATAGGTAAAGTGTAGCTAAAGGATTATAAATGGTCAATGTTGAGTTCTTAAACTCATATATACGTAATGAGTTCTTAAACTCATAAGGTGTTGAAATTTGTGACAAACTTGATACAGTTATGTGTGAATGGATATTGAGGATAATAGGAATACATAGGTTACTAAGTAATTGATCGTTAGTGAAGGTGTAAGGAATAGGTAGTGTTAGTATTAGTTGAATATGTATAATTTTTGGTGGTGTATATGATAGGTATGTTGGTATAATGTAATATTTTGTATAGGTTATGTCACTATTCACGACTTAGAGTCACAAAGGGATAGCGAATGTTTAAAAGCAATATGTGTTATGGTATGTCAAGTGTTATGAATATGGGTTTATGTTGGATTAATGGGATAAGTTGGTATAAAGATAATAGATATTTATCGATCACTAGTTATCTGATGTGAGTTTTGAAAATCTAATATTTTGAGTACATGATTAGTTGAATAGAAAGTTTTGCGTTATATGTTAAGCGTTTATGATAAGGCTTAGAATGTAAAAATAATTTATGATATTGTCGTCAAGACGAAAACGAAACCAAAGAACAAAAGAACATGTCAACAAAGCTGGAGGACAATCAGACCCGACATCGAAATTTTTTGCGAATACGGACGCTCAAACTATGCAGAACGGATTACCAGCCGCGAAAAATCAACCAGATAATTGAACGTAGAACGTTAAAGACTTCAAAGCGGTTCTATTGCCAGGATTTAGAATCTCAACTGACTCGGTAGCAGCGTATGTTATAGCTAGAATAACGGCGGGGCAAGAGACCACTTTTGCCGCCTATATGATAAAAGAAAATAATCTTAATAATACCGGAGATAAGCCGGGAATGTGATTAAAAAGGAAAAGTTGTGTATAGAAAGTAAGGACAGGAGGGATATATATCTTTCCTAAAAGTCCCAATCCAAGAAGGTATAATAAATGTGTTATATGCGAATCAATGGAGCATAAGGTGAAAATAGTCAAGAAAGGAAATGGAGACAAGGAATGCGAAAATGTGAAAAGCGTGAGGCATTGGCGACATCGGGACCGACATCAACAAATAAATCAATAGAATCATCGCAAGCGTCTTCAACATAATAATTCAAGATATCGTGGCGGTAGGGGATGCAACTCGGGTATTACTCAAACTAATTTTATTTTCTAATATATTATTTTCTTATATATAGTAAATTATTTTTATAAATTATTTTGAAGGAGGAATTTGAGTTCTCTTAGAAATCAAATTTACATTTAAGAAAGATAGATAAGCTTTTTCTTTGAATAGTTAAAGATCGGATCGATCAATTATGATCGAGATCTACTTGCAATGATTGTATAGGTTATGTACTTACTGGTAAGTATAGGTTTTAAAAGGTGATTAGGACGGAATCCTTATAAGGGAAGGTGAATGTGACAACCCGATATTTTCTATATAAATAAATCATAAATTTTGCGTATAAATTTTTTTTTTATTTATTAAAATAAATATGAATGATATGTGTCAAGGTAATGTGTAATTATTATTATATGTGTGATAAATAAAATTTATTTATTACATTAAGTATTGCAAATAAATTTATTTTAGAATTTATTGATAATTATCAATTATATTTTTATACTAATTAATTTTATAGTAAAAATGTTTTTAATGTTTATTTTCAAGGAAATAGGATAATTATATTATTTTATATGATATGATTATAGAATTTTTATAATACTTATTTTATTATATGAAATTATTTGAGAATAGTTAAGTTAATTATTTTAACTTAATTATTAAGGTTATATATGAAAGATAAATCGGATATGGAATCCAAACCCTAATTTGGGTTTTGATCGAGGAATGAGAATAATAATATTATATTATTATTTATCGATTGTTATAGATAAGTATGGTTATGCGTGTAATGTTAATGTGTGGAGCAGTTTTTATTATATTACAACTAAACCCTAATAATATTTTTATAAACCCTAAATACTAGTCTAATAAACCCTAATTTTGGTTCTAAGATAAGGAATAATGATAATAATATTATTATATTATAATATTTTGAATTTTCAGTGCCATATATATATATATATATATATATATATATATATATATATATATATATTTGTATGTGGTGACAATGGTTGGTCGATTATGATGAATAATGGTGCGATATTTAAAACCTAGCATAAATTGATTTAATCTGTTTTTCAAATTAAATGGGAATTTAAGATTTTTATATAAAATTAAGATATATGATATATGTTGTGTGTTACTTCATGGTATGCTAATTAGGAAACCCTAATTATTAAATTTAAAACCCTAGTTTATATTTGTATTTTCTAGATATTAGAAAACCTAAACTATGAATGAAAACCCTAATCCAAAACCTAAGCAGGAGGTTTGATCATCAAGAATTGTGTTACTATGATTAATAACACGTGTGATAGACTTTAATTGCTAATTAAAATAAATCTAATTAGTAAATTAAAACCCTAAAACCTAGAACCTAAATTAATTTCTAGAAACCCTAATTATATTATGGAAACCCTAATTATCGATATTATAAGCCCTAATTGCTTTATTAGCAAGGTTAATTGTGATTAAGGTTAATAAACCCTAATATCCATGTATAAGATAATTACAAACTTACTTTAATTAACAAAGTTATTATTTTCAAAATTTTAGAAACTAAAATTATTTTATTTTATTTTCTTTAAAACCCTAATTGTTAAATCCTAAATTTGGAAATTTTTGAAATCCTAGTTGCTAAATCTTTAAGGGTTAAATGTTAAACCCTAAACACTAAAATGTCTAAACCCTAAACCCTAAGGCAATTTTCTAGAAATTTAAGGAAATGACATTTTTGCCCTCTTGTATTATTAAGCTAGAATGTGTAGGTTTTGACCTTAGGGGAAGTTGGTGACCAAATCTAACCACCCCATGTGACCAATTCCAAAGCAGATCAATGTTGACAAATCTCGGAATGATTCATGAATCTTGTGGCTATATATATAGATTGGAGGAGAGAGGAAATGATTTTGTTTACTAAAAATTTCACAACACTCAACCAAGTCCATTTTTCTCTCAAACCCACGAAATATAGAAGTGTTTTAGATCCATTATCAAGCCCCACGTTTACCCATATCAAATCGAAGCAAGACAAAATCGAGAAAATCAAAGATTGGATCAAAGAAAGGTATAAAATCCTAATTCTAGAAATCCTTCGATTTGTTGTTAAATGTTGCAATTGATCGTTGAAAGTTGTGTAATTGGGTGTCAATTGATGTTATGGGTTGTTAAATCCATGACCCATAACATCAATGTTCATGATTTTGAATTTTTAGCAAATCTGGAAATGGGAAAATTTTCGTTTTACAGCCAAATGTCAGATCCTATGAATCCGTATGTGTTTACTGTTTTTGATGTTTAAAGGTTGTAACATGTAGTCTGTAATGTGCTCTTTAAGAAGCAAAAAGAATCATGGCCAGATCAATTGTAGATCGGAAGTTATAAATTTGGTCAAAAGCAGATTGTGAATAAATTAATTAAAAGCGCGAACCGGAAAATAAGCAGTGTCGATGTCCGTGTCCTACTTTGATTAGGCCATATCTTATTCATTCTCGTGATGTTTTTGTGTTATTTTTGCTTTATAGTTGTAGTACTACATGTTATATACACACTTTGTAATTGATGGATCTCATAAGCGTTGCTCGATCACCAAGTTATAAGGACTCAAAGTAAGTACCTCGAAATCACATTAAACCCGAATGTTGAAGAAACGGCGTTATCGGGGTTTTGGAAGCTTAAATCTCTACGATCGATGATGGTTAGCCACGAAACTTGTTATGTAGTTGTAGTATTACATGAATACTACAACATGGAATCAATTGGAAGTCCGAAACACATTATCTAAGAGATATAAATTAAAACCACCCCCAGCAGACTTTGTCATGCATTTACGAAATCCTCAAGAACACCTATAATGACAGAGAAAGTGTCATTTATAGCCCTTTAATGTGATTTTATTTATAATTTAGGAAATTAATAAAAAATTAATAGAAATGGTTTTAATTATTAAAAATATATAATAAATTACGAAAAATTATTTTAAAAGTCCGAAAAATAGTTTTTAATTATTTTGGGCATATTTTGAAAATATTTAATATTTTTGGAATGTAAGAAGTATTTATTTTATTTAATTACAATATTAGATAAATTATTTAAAAATAGTATTAATTCATAAAAAAATCATGAAAAATTATATTATTGTGTTAGAAAATATTTTGAGTTATTTTTGGTAACTTTTAATATTTTGTGATAATTTTCATTAATAAATTAATATTAATGATAGTTAAGTTATTTATTAAATGAATTAAATAAAGAAATTAAAAATGATTTTATTATATTAAAATCATTTTAAATAAAAATAAAGTATTTAAAAATATTTTAAGTTATAAGATATAACTTTTAATATTTAATAGTTAATTTCATTAATTAATGATTAATGATGATATTAAAGTTATTTAATATTTATATTAACTAATTTAGTTTAAAAATGATTTTAATATTTTAATAATCATTTTAAATGAAGATAAAATGTTTAAAGATATTTTAAGTTATAAACTATAACTTTTAATATTTAAAGGATAATTTCATTAATAAATTAATATTAATGATATGTATTTAATGATTAATGATATTAAATTTATTTAATAATTATATTAAATAAATAGTTTAAAAATGGTTTTATTTATTTAAAAATCATTTAAAAGGGATAAAAAATGAATTAAAAATATTTTAAGTTATAATTAATGACTTTTAATATTTGAATAAATAGTTCATTAATATTTTAATATTAATGGTAATTATTTAATAATGATTTTAATTATTTTAAAAAATCATTTAAGGGTAATATAAATATGTTAAGAATATTTTGAGTTATTATTCATAACTTTAATATTTTGGCAATGGTTTCATTAATAGTTTAATACTAATTAAATATTAATGATAATAGAATTATTTAATATTTAAATCATTTAATAATGATTACGATATTCAAAAAAAAATTATGATAAATGATAATAATTATTTAATAATTATTATAAGGCCATGAAAAATAGTGTGACTAATGTTTAAGTTATCCAAATGGATATTGAACTACGGTTTAGAGTCTTAGACTCGATAATTACCCGAAAAAGCTGTCGGTAGACCGACATGTTTCAGAAATTGATCTGGACTTAGATAATTTAATTAGATATGTGTTTATTTGTGATTCAATGGTGGTTAAGGTTGTATGACAATGTGATTAGGAAGGTATTAATTATTGTTTGTGAGTGATAACGTATTGAACATGTGTGATAAGGTGATTAGATTATGTCTTTTGTTATGATAGGCAATGTTATGTGTTACGTTATGATATACTAATTAGTAAAATGATTTGATTAATGATAGGTCGTGATAGAAATGATAAATCTAAGTTGCGTGTAAGTGTAAGCGGTAGATCGTCGAAAGATATCCTAACTTTGCATTTTCTTTATGCAATGGACAAGTGTAAGAAATGTTTTGAAGAATTATTGTTATTATTATGCAGATTGTTAAGCCTATATTATATATGCCCATTGATTATCAACATGCTAGTATATGATAATTCGGATAAATATATTACATTAGTTAATTTCTATAAATGATTATGCAAGTGTCCCCACTTGGAAAATCATTGTTTTTCATCGCATGTTGATACACCTTTGATATACACATATGTTGGATTATATAAGACCTTTATTCTGAAAAAAACCCTAGCGAAATGAACATCCCGATAATGGGAAATTTTTTATGCGCCGGCGGACAAAGGATGAACGATAATATCGTTCTAGCAATGTAGTATTGATCAATCTGAGGCCCATGGATTTGTACACCTCGAGTTCGTAAGCAATCTTGGGTTCTGAGATGAATTTCTGTTTAACCTTTTGAAAATGAAAACAATGTTCATGATATATCACGAAACCTTATAAATAGACAATACAGTTTCAAAAAACTTGAGCGAGGGTTGTTATGCTATTATTATTGGTGAGACAGATTACTTCAACTCTCTTGTTGGTTGTAGAAGAATATTATAAAGAAAACATTTAAATTCTTCGACTTATATATATATAATACTTCTTTGGGCACTCAAATGCTCATCCTTGCTTAATTTAAATGTTTTATTTAAGTAAGAAAATCTAGAAGGCTCGGCCGGGAACAAGTGAAAAGGAAAGCAAAGCGAGAATATGTTATTGGTATCATTTGTAAAAGATAGATTGTATTAAGATATTGATATGTATTATATATCATGTAAAGAATGTAGTAAAGGTTGCGTACTTGGGATTAGACTCTGATAAATGTAAGTTAAGTTTATAATTTATATTATTGTTATTATTATTAGTATTATTCCGCTCATAAAAATGGTATCGTAAAGTACCGAGTTTGGGTTTCAAGTATCCGGATTTGGGGACTCTACATCATGGTATCGGAGCTATAGGGTTAGAAACCTTAGGTGGGTTAGACCTTAGGCTATAACCTTAGAACAAAGGGAAACGTTGAAAATATAAATAACTCATGTAGAGTTTAAAAAGGAGATGAATTGAATAAATTCATCGTCGAACAAAATAAAAGATAACTTATAAAACTATTATGTGTTGTGTGTATTTATTATTTGCTAGTCAAGATAATTTTGTGTGTAGGTGTTAGAAAGGAATAGAATTAGGATAACCTTAAGTCGTAAAGAATAAGTCAACATCCATGACTGAGCCAATATCAAAGCCAATAGCTGCAATAGAGGCTCACATTGAAAGCTACCTCAAAGAGGTGGTTAATTTGGAAAGTATAATCTTTGGATCAAGAAAGCGATAAGTATGATGGATAGGTAAAGTGTAGCTAAAGGATTATAAATGGTCAATGTTGAGTTCTTAAACTCATATATCTCGTAATGAGTTCTTAAACTCATAAGGTATTGAAAGTTGTGACAAACTTGATACAGTTATGTGTGAATGGATATTGAGGATAATAGGAATACATAGGTTACTAAGTAATTGATCGTTAGTGAAGGTGTAAGGAATAGGTAGTGTTAGTATTAGTTGAATATGTATAATTTTAGGTGGTGTATATGATAGGTATGTTGGTATAATGTAATATTTTGTATAGGTTATGTCACTATTCCGACTTAGAGTCACAAAGGGATAGCGAATGTTTAAAGCAATATGTGTTATGGTATGTCAAGTGTTATGAATATGGGTTTATGTTGTATTAATGGGATAAGTTGGTATAAAGATAATAGATATTTATCTGATCACTAGTTATACAGTAAACCGAGTTTTCAAAATCTAATATTTTGAGTACATGATTAGTTGAATAGAAAGTTTTGCGTTATATGTTAAGCGTTTACGATAAGGCTTAGAATGTAAAAATAATTTATGATATTGTCGTCAAGACGTAAACGAAACTAAAGAACAAAAGAACTTGTCAACAAAGCTGGAGGACAATCAGACCCGACATCGAAATTTTTGCGAATACGGACGCTCAAACTATGCAGAACGGATTACCAGCCGCGAAAAATCAACCAGATAATTGAACGTAGAACGTTAAAGACTTCAAAGCGGTTCTATTGCCATGATTTAGAATCTCAATGACTTTAGTGGTTAGTATGTTATAGCTAGAATAACGGCAAGGGCAAGAGACCACTTTTGCCGCTTATATGATAAAAGAAAATAATCTTAATAATAACGGGAGATAAGCCGGAATGTGATTAAAAAGGAAAAGTTGTGTATAGAAAGTAAGGACGGGGAGGATATATATCTTTCCTAAAAGTCCCAATCCAAGAAGGTATAATAAATGTGTTATGTGTGAATCAATGGAGCATAAGGTGAAAGACCCAGTCAAGAAAGGAAATGGAGACAAGGAATTGAAAATGTGAAAAGCGGTGAGGCATTGGCGACATCGGGACCGACATCAACAAATAAATCAATAGAATCAAGCTTTAAGCGTCTTCAACATGAATGCTCAAGATATCGTGGCGGTAGGGATGCAACTCCGGTATTACTCAAACTAATTTTATTTTCTAATATATTATTTTCTTATATATAGTAAATTATTTTATAAATTATTTTGAAGGAGGAATTTGAGTTCTCTTAGAAATCAAATTTCATTTAAGAAAAGATAGATAAGCTTTTTGCTGAATAGTTAAAGATCGGATTGATCAATTATGATCGAGATCTACTTGCAATGATTGTATAGGTTATGTACCCTGGTAAGTATAGGTTTTAAAAGGTGATTCCGGGGACGGAATCCTTATCTACCTCAACAATAATCAAGAATCTGCTCTTCACAAAATTCATGACATATGTTATATTAACTAAGTCTAGATTTGAATATCCTCTCTCGATTCCATACAAATCCACAAAGAACTTTTGATCAAGCAATTCATAAATTCACGCTCAAATTAACATAGATAAACTGAAGATACTTTATTGAACTGGAAATCAAGAGTTATAAAATCATCGTTTCACCCAAGGATCCATCACAAGCCTAATAAGCAAATTAGTTCATAACGAATGAAATAAAAACTGAATAATTTAAAGGAAACATCCTTCCAATTACAAATATAAAACTAAGATGAAGAATAATGCGAAACCACCCTTCACGTAGCCTTAATCTGCAACCGTCACGAAATTCTCTTCCAATCACTCATCCAAAGCTTGAAAGTCAAAATCTGGAAATTCTCTCTGTAAAAATGCTCTGCGTGATGATCGATTTGTTGTTTTTAACGTAATATATATACCCCCTTCTGTTCTGGCCGAAATCCCTTGCTTCTTAGAGTCCATACGCAAAACTAAGTCTCCAAACCATTGGGCAGCAGAGTTCAATAAGCAGCAGGAGACTTACAAGATTCGACACCCCCGCCCCGGCGGGCTAGTACCCTGCTAACGAAATTTTGCTACTTCATGCATTTTTCCAACTTTGCTCCAAAAGACCGCCTTTCTTCACCACTTACTTCCATGACCACCCTACACATAAAAGAACATGAAACGAGTGAAAACGAACACAAAACGAGAAAATAACTATGAATTTAAGCTTGAAATGAACATCGATTTGTGGATATAAAATCCACTTATCAACAAGTCAAAACTAGTAGTTCAAGGGAGAGCTTTTGTTGTGACCTCCCAGAAAGCAAGGTACCCGAACGAGGTCATCACGGATAAGCTGATCATAAACTTTAGCGAAGTCTATACCTTATTTGATACCGATTCTACCCATTCTTTTATTTCTCCTACTTGCACTCAACGATTAAATTTGACTCCGGGGGAAATTAGACTTTGACTTATCTGTGGAAACTCCATTGGGAGAAACCTTCATTACATCCACTGTTTATAGGTCTTGTTTGGTTCAAATCGGTACCCTCACATTACCTGTCGATCTTATTTCATTGAAAATACTTGCATTTGATGTGATTCTAGGGATTGATTGGTTAACTACTCATCATGCAAAAATTGATTATTTGTGTAAGGTTGTTAGCTTTCATATTCCTAACCAACCTATTATGCGAATTCAAGCAACCAAACCATTAAAATCAATCACTGTCATCTCAAGTCGTAAAGCTATTCATTTATTGAAAAATGGATGTCAAGCTTTCTTAGCTCATGTCACAGATTTAAACAAAAATACGTCAGATTTGAATGATATTTTTATTGTTAATAAATTTCCTGACGTATTCCCTGAAGAACTTCCTGGCCTACCCCCAGAGCGTGAAATTAAATTTTGTATCGACCTAGAACCCGGTACAAAACCCATTTCCAAAGCTTCATATCGAATGGCTCCTATTGAACTTCAAGAGTTAAAGACCCAATTACAGGAATTGTTAGACATTGGTTTCATTCGTCCTAGTACGTCTCATTGGGGTGCTCCTGTTCTATTCGTGAAGAAGAAAGATGGGAGTATGCGAGTTTGTATTAACTACTGGGAATTGAACCATGTCACCATCAAGAATAGGTATCTGTTACCTCGCATTGATGACCTGTTTGACCAGTTGCAAGGAGCACAATTCTTTTCAAAGATTGATCTTCGATTCGGATATCATCAAATTTGAAGGTTAAAACTGAGGATATTCCAAAGACTGCCTTCAGAACTCGGTACGGGCATTATGAATTCTTAGTCATGTCTTTTGGATTGACTAATGCTCCTGTTGCCTTAATGGATATGATGCACTGAGTATTCAAGGAATATTTGGATCACTTTTTGGCCGTCTTTATTGATGACATCCTCATATATTCCAAAAGCCGTGAAGATCATGAGCAACACTTGAGGCTGATACTCCAAAAGCTTCGTGAAAACAAAATTTATGCCAAGTTAAAGAAATGCGAGTTCTGGCTTGAGAAAGTAGCATTCCTTGGGCATGTAGTATCAAGTCATGGAATATCTGTTGATACGGCAAAGATTGAAGTTATTCAAAGCTGGGAGAAACCTAAATCAGTGACCGAAGTACGTAGCTTTCTCGGATTAGCTGGTTATTATCGAAGATTCATGGAAGGGTTTTCTCGAATCGCTACTCCATTAACTCAGCTGAGTCGAAAAGATATAAAATTCGGTTGGAGCGAGGAATGTGAGAAGAGTTTTCAAGAACTCAAGAGAAGACTCATTTCAGCACCTGTTCTGACAATACCATCTGGCTCGGTGGGATTTGTCATCTACAGTGATGCTTCAGGCAAAGGGTTAGGATGTGTTCTCATGCAACATGGGAAAGTCATAGCCTATGCCTCTCGACAACTCAAAGAATATGTGAGGAATTATCCTACTCATGATATAGAGTTGGCAGTTGTCGTTTTCATACTTCAAATCTGGAGGCATTACCTGTATGGGGAGAAAGTGGAGATCTTTACGGATCATAAAAACCTCAAATATTTCTTCACTCAAAAGGAACTCAACATGCGACAACGACGTTGGCTTGAACTGCTGAAAGATTATGATCATACTATTCAATACCATCCTGGTAAAGTGAACGTAGTAGCTGACGCATTGAGTAGAAGATCATATGCGGGTACGAGTGCGATATTTTCAACGCAAAGGCCCATTTTATATGACTTGCAAAGGATGGAGATAAAGTTGAAGACTCCAGGGACCCATGTGATGATGACGAATAGAACCGACTTTAATCGATAAAGTTAAAGCTGCTCAAGCTACAGACCATGAACTGATGCGTATGAGGAAGAAAGTGCAAGAAGGTGCTATGCCAGAAGCAATAATGATGAAGAAGGAATACTTCGAGTCAACTCCAGACTTTGTGTGCCTAACAACCCAAATTTAAAGTATAAAATCATGATGGAGGCGCACAACACACCATTTGCAATCCATCTTGGGAGTACCAAAATGTATCATGATCTTCGTCACACATTTTGGTGGAGCAATATGAAGAAAGAGATAGCGTTGTTTATCTCAAGGTGTCTAACTTGTCAACGAGTTAAGGCAGAGCATCAAGTACCAAAAGGTCCATTGCAATCACTTGAAATTCCAGAATGGAAGTGGGAGCACATTAACATGGATTTCGTTACCGGTCTTCCTAAGGTTTCTCAAGGCATAGATGTGATTTGGGTCATTGTTGATAGATTGACCAAGTCTGCTCATTTCTTACCGATACGAGAAACTTATACACTTGAACGTCTTTCTCGTATGTACATAAACGAGATTGTAAGACTACATGGTATGCTAGTATCCATAGTTTCTGATCGAGACCCAAGATTCACTTCACGATTTTGGGTTAGTTTGCAGAAAGCTATGGGCACAGATTTATGATTTAGCTCAGCATATCATCCTCAGACGGACGGGCAGTCGGAGAGGACTATTCAAACTCTTGAAGATTTATTAAGACTCTGTGTCCTTGACTTCAAGGGAAGTTGGGATAAGTTCTTACCATTGGTGGAGTTTTCCTACAACAACAATTATCAAGCAAGTATTGGCATGGCTCCATTTGAGGCGCTGTATGGAAGAAAGTGTCGTTCTCTAGTATGCTGGGATGTGGTGGGTGAAGCAACGTTGTTGGGATTGGAGTTGGTACGTATTACTACGAAAAAGATTCAAACGATCCAACAACGTATAAAAACCTCATAAGATCGACAAAAGAGTTATGTTGATCTTCATCGAAAGGACGTAGAATTCGATATTGGAGATCATGTGTTGTTACATGTTACTCCATGAAAAGGAGTTACAAGATTTGGAAAGAGAGAAAAGCTCAATCCTCGATTCATTGGCCCATTTTTAATCCTCGATCGAGTACGAACTGTGACCTATAGACTCGCTTTACCGCCAAGTATGTCTCGTGTTCATAACGTTTTTCACATATCTATGTTACGTAAATATGTGAAAGACCCGCACCACATTATTGAGTTAGAACCGGATGAAATAGCGTAAGATTTAACTTATGAAGTGGATCCTGTTAAAATCTTGGATAAGAAGAAACATGTTCTACGCTCCAAGGTTATACCTCAAGTCAAAGTTTTGTGGAGGAACCACGATGTTGAGGAAATGACATGGGAGTTAGAATTTGAAATGAAATCAAGGTATCCTTACCTTTTCGACATACCAGGTACGTACCCTAATTTCGAGGGCAAAATTTCATAAGAAGGGGAGGTTGTAAGACCCCAACTTTTATGAATAAAGATGAATTTTCTATAAATATTATTTTTGAATATTATGGAATGAATTTGATATAATGTTATAGTTGTGGGTAATATTTATAAATTTTGCAAAGTACGCAAGTTGTTATATAATATTCGATTGGTCGGAGAATATTCGTTTTAAAGGGAATATTATGCAACGGCACAATCATTGGTGGACCCTAGCGTAATTATTGTCGATTGAGAAAGCGACAAAAATACTTTATAAAAATAACGGCGGAAGTTTTACCGTTAGCTGTTGAAACACCCGGTGTTAAAAAAGTACGATGTCTGGCGTGGTTGCATAGTAGCACACGGTGATTGATTATTGATGCTTACGTGAGAAGTCACTCGGTTTTGTTCAATTATTGCTACGATAATTCTTTGCATAGTATCTCACGTTATTTGATTCAATTATTGTCAATATTTTATATATTATTAAATCAATAATTGAGATGACAAAGTTATTAATATTATTATTTGCAATATTAACGATGTCTAGAAGTTACATCGAGGAGAGGTTTGGTCACCTAATTACGGCATGATAGGGAGAAATCCTTATTGGAAAGCCCCCTCTTTCATGGGAACGACCTGGTCGATTAATATTATGAATTATAATAATGATGATAAAGTTTGTTTTATTATTATTATAAATGTAATAAAACAGAAAATGTTTTATATAAAACAGAATACTCTATGTTGATCAACACTACATTCATTAAACGTGTATACATTTAAGTTGTGGCAACCTCACGTGCCTGTCGTTTGACGACAAAACAATTTGAGCATACACAATCTACCTTTGAAAAACCACAACAATATTAGTTCGGTAAATCCTTAACACCACTTAATAGAATAACATAGCATACGTCTAGCCGAAAGGATTGGTTTTGACATTCCTCAAATACTAACTCATGTGAAGAATACATGAATCACAAAGACTTGCCCAGATCGAACTGGAACAAGGGTTAGAGTACTTTCCTTTAGCGTCTAATTACTGGTTAATACTCGTACAGTACTTTAAGTCTTTATGATTCTACAATTCATAATCATGTACCACATTAAATCATACATTATCAAGTATGATTACTATTATATCTTACCCTTCATCTCAATGTAATTCCTAATTTAGATTCATTATTTAGGGTTTCCGGCTTTCATTACGTCATTCTCATTCTGCTAATCTTCGATTGATTATTAACTCTTAATCAACATGCATTAGTGTCTTACAAGTACCTTACAATGTCTTAATCATGTTATGAATACATTTTAATACATTACTATTAAGTTCCCTTTCCTTCTATACTTGAAATCTTTCTTCACTATCAACTTCCTTGGACTGGCACCGCGGCGCCAAGGATTTCCTTATGATTTCATGTTTGGCTGAGTTTCTGAAGGCACAATAAGTTACGCCTCGCCTTGTATGGCTGCAGACTCTGTGCCTTAGAAAATTTTGCGATTTGAAAATTTTTACGAACTTCAGACGCATAACTTCTTTGTTTTAAGTCCGAATTGGTATTCAAAAGCCTACGGTTCACAAATTTCATAATCTACGCGTTCATGCAAAAATTTATCTATTTGACTTCGTTTTCTCAAAATTCACCTATGAGTTTATTTTTAGCGAAAGCGATAAGCGTTCGTGAACGTCAACGCGCTCGTTCTTCGTTTTAAGTTGAAATCGGTCATTTTCGAGTCCGCAACTCTATAATGACTAAAATGACTTGTATCCATCGAAAACCAACATTTCCGACTTCGAATACAAAATACGACTTCCATTCCGAGAATTTCACGAATTCGACGGTAATCGTCCAATCGTGCGAATTCCGGCAAATCTTCATTACTAAGCGTTCTTAATGGATTTTAATCAACATAAGATCATTACAAGTTATTTACTACTCCAACTTATAATCAAGTAGGTTTTGACTTATTCTCATAAGTTATTAACTTATTTAACCTAAGAGTTAGAAATTTTCATGCTCATGACTTATTATTAACTTAAGTCCTTCAATCAAAGTTCTCATGCTATATTCAACATACTAAACATCATATGATAGGTTCTTCATGGTTCTAGCAACTTATTAATGTTCAAGTTGCTTTTTCAACTTATTCGGCTTAAGTTCATTCTTTAGTAACTTATTACATGCTATCATCCAACCCTCCCCCTTCTCTATCAATCCTATTATAGAAGAGATGAAGATATAAGAAAGGAGTCTTACCCTTGAAGACTTCTATTTGCTTTGGAATCTATCAATGGTTGAAGTGGCTTATAAGTGCTTAAGTGACTTATTCTCCCTAACCAATAAGTAGCTTTATGTTTGAGAGAAAAGTTAGATGAAAATGATCAACCAACATAAGAAATGAGCTTGGTATTTATAGGCTTGGCAAAGTGAGGGCATTTTAGACATTAAACCTCCCACCTCCTCATTTCCACCTCTTTATTATTCCTTACTTAACCTTCAAGTCTTCTTGCTAGCTACATAAAGTTCTTGGGCATCACACAAAATCCTTGCCCATCACACTTACCCATTTCACACTTGGTTTGATCCATGGGTCAAGGCTTTACTTTGGGCTTGATAATTAATCTAGCTTTCTCTCTTAATAGGCTTATGCTATAAATAGTTTGGGCTTATGATCAATCAAACACTTGGGCTTGATTAATACTTATATTGGACTTCTACCAATAACTAACAATCCTACAAGTCCATTAACTTAATCTTAACAACTTAACCATTATACCCACGTATAATCTTTGTATACTAACTCGTATATTAGTTCATAATATACGTTATTTCATTCTTCATACATAATAGTACAATACGTAGTATTATTCTTTCATTCTTTACTTCATATAATGTATACACATTATACGATCACAACTTTCTTCCTTTAACGCTTAATAACCTAACGTTCCAAATTTAAGTCCACATGCGAAATATTACGTTTTCCATACTTAGATTATTATTACATAATCGATATCACCTCGATATTATAACATTATATATTTCTTAGAAATTCAAAAATAATTCCCGAGCAGAAATCGATGAATAGTGTTTTTCAGAAAATTTCTCGAAAAACTTTTATTTTCATTTTAGAAATTCAAACACTTTAATTCTTCCACGTAGTTAAAATACTACGACGTTCTGACATTTCTAGGTTATAGAACAACATTCATCTTCTCAATACACAATAATAATAAATAATAAATAATATTATCTTATTCATTATTAAAAGTAATTACAAAATGTTCAATTTTCCGGGGCGTTACACTCTCTCCCCCTTATAAGGATTCTGTCCCCAGAATCTCGCTATATATAAAAAAAATTTACACAAATAAATGTGGATAATTCTTTTTCATCATTTCTTCTAACTCCCACGTTGCTTCTTCTGCATCGTGGTTCTTCCATATCACCTTCATCGAAGGTATGACTTTATTCCGCAGAACTTGTTCTTTTCTATCGACAATTTGAACCGGTGTTTCCTCGTACGTTAAGTCCTTTTCGACATGAATAGGCTCATATTCTATCACATGATTATAATCCGGCTTATAAGGACGTAACACGGATACGTGAAATACATTATGTATTCGTTCTAGGTCTAGAGGTAATGCTAACATGTAAGCTACCTCACCTACCCGTTTCAATACCTCGAAAGGTCCTATAAACCTCGGACTTAACTTTCCCTTCTTTCCAAAACGTATCTTTCCTTTCCAGGGAGATACTTTTAGAAATACATACGAACCTACTTCAAACTCTCAATTCTCTCTATGCGGATCCGTAAACTTCTTCTGTCTGTCTTGAGCTGCTAGAAGACGCATCTGAATCTTCTTAACAATATCCGTTGTCTGTTGTACCAATTCTGGTCCCAACATCCGGCGTTCTCCTACCTCATCCCAATACAGTGGCGTTCTGCATTTCCTCCCATACAAAGCTTCATATGGTGGCATACCTATGCTTACATGATAACTATTGTTATACGCAAACTCCACTATTAGTAGATGATCATCCCAACTACCCTTGAAATCCATGACGCAAGATCTCAGCATATCTTCTAACGTCTGAATTGTCCTCTCGCTCTGTCCATCCGTCTATGGATGATACGATGTACTCATCTTCAACTGAGTTCCCAACTGCTCTTGTAGACTTCTCCAAAAGTTCGACGTGAATCGTGGATCACGATCTGACACAATCGATACTGGCACTCCATGTCTAGAGATTATTTCCTTAATATAAAGTTTAGCTAACTGGTCTAAGTTATACTTAACCCTAATTGGCAAAAAGTGAGCCGACTTCGTCAATCGGTCCACTATTACCCAAATCGCATCATACCCCTTCTGTGTAGTCAGAAGTCCAACCACAAAATCAATCGTGATATTCTCCCACTTCCACTCTGGAATTTCTAATGACTGTAACAAGCCACTTGGTCGTTGATGTTCGGCCTTAACTCTCTAACAAGTCAAGCACCTACTAACGTACTCGGCAATCTCTCTCTTCATGTTCGGCCACCAGAAATTCTGTCGAAGACCTTGATACATCGTAGTACTACCAGGATGAATCGAAAACCTTGAACTATGAGCCTCTTGTAGAACCTGCTCCTTTAATTTCGTCTCATTCGGAACCCAAATTCTTCCTTCAAATCTCAATAACCCCTCGTTATCAAGACTGTACTTAATATCTTTTTCATTGATCAGCCGCTCTCTTATCCGATTACACTCATCAATTTTGAGTTGCACCTCCTTAACTCTCTCTACGATGGTAGATTGCATCTCCGTCGAAAACAACATTTGTCCCGCTTCACTTGACAGCTTTACTTCCAACTCCATTCTAGCCATCTCTGTTATTAACTCAGTTTGAGCCGTTAATAAAGACAACTTTTCCTGACCCTTCCTACTTAAGGCGTCGGCAACTACATTGGCTTTTCCCGGGTAATACAAGATTTCACAGTTGTAATCCTTTATCAACTCCACCCATCTCCTCTGCCTCATATTCAACTCCTTCTGTGTGAAGATATATTTTAGACTTTTGTGGTCCATGTATATCTCACACTTTTCCCCATAAAGATAATGTCGCCATATCTTTAGGGCCAAACCACCATGGCTAGTTCGGATCATGAGTAGGGTAAACTTTCTCATAATCTTTCAATTGCTCAGAGCAGCATCTGTAATGACCTTGCCATCTTTGCGTGAGCACGTTAACCTAGTCCTTTATGCAAAGCATCGCTATAAACTACGAAATTTCTGTGTCGTCATCGGGTAATGACAAAGCAGCGCTTCACTCAACTTCTTCTTGAGTTCTTGAAAACTATCTTCACATTTCTCGGTCTATCGTACTTCACCGTCTTCCTTGTAAAGTTAGTCGGTGAATGAGTAGCTATCTTGAGAAGTCTGAATGAACCTCCGATAGTAACCGCTAACCTAAGAAACTCCGCACCTCGATTCGGCATTTCGGTTGTTCCCAATTCATCACGGCTTCCACCTTATTTGGATCTCTGAAATCCCTTCATGGTCAATAACATGACCTAAAAAGCGAACCCTCTCTAACCAAAATTCACACTTAGTGAACTTCGCATATAACTTCTCCTTTCTTAATGTCTCCAACACTATTCTTAGGTGTTCAGCATGATCTTCTGGCATATTAGAGTAGACTAGAATATCATCAATAAACACCACGATGAACTTGTCCAAATATTGTTTGAACACCCTGTTCATCATGTCCATAAATGCAGCAGGTACATTAGTCAACCCAAATGACATCACCAGAAACTCATAATGACCATAACGAGTCATGAATGCTGTCTTTGGCACATCTTCATCCCTAACCTTCAGCTGATGATACCCCATCCTTAAATCTATTTTGGAAAAATATTTTGCCCCCTTCAACTGATCAAAAAGATCATCGATCCTGGGCAATGGATACTTATTCTTTAACGTTAACTTGTTCAACTCTCGGTAGTCGATACAAAGTCTAAATAATCGATCCTTCTTCTTGACAAACAGCACCGGTGCTCCCCACGGCAAAACACTCGGTTGAATGTACTTCATGTCCAACAATTCTTACAGCTGTACCATCAACTCCTTCATCTCCATTGGCGCCATATGATACGGTGCCCTGGAAACTGGTACCGCTCCTGGTACAATATCTATTATGAACTCGGTCTCCCTATCCGGCGGAAGACCCGGTAACTCACTTGGAAATACATCCTCAAACTCACTCACTATAGGTATTTGTTCCATGGTCGCTCCCACTCTCTGGGTATCAACCACATGACACAAATAGCCTACACACCCCTTCCTCAATAATTTCCTAGTTTGTGTCATGGTTAGACAACACGAACATCCCGGCGATCTATTCCCATAAAATACTACCCAAGGTTGTTTTAACGTCTTAATGTTCACACATTTCTTTTGACAATCTATAATTGCTCCATGGTTTACCAACCAATCCATTCCGAGAATTACATTGAATTCTCCTAACTTTATTAGTAATAAATCTACCGATAATTTACAACCCCGAATATCTACACAACAACTCTTGTGAACATTTTCAACAGGAATAATCTCTTCATTTGCTACCTTAATATTTAATGGTATAGGCAACTTTTTAGGAAGTAATCTTAATCGTCTAGCAAAATCACACGCTATAAACGAACAAGTAGCACCCGAATCAAACAGCACGTACGCATTGATATCGTTGATCGGAATAATATCTGCGACGACGTCCCCTGATGCAACCGCATCTTGGACAGTCATGTTAAAGGTACGACCCATCAGCCTACCTGGCTACGCTGGACCCCCAATAGCTAACTACCGCTATTAGTGCCCCAGTTCCCGTCCGTCCCCTTCTTCAGGCAGTTCTTTTCCATGTGGTCAGTTGATCCACACACAAAGCATACATGGTTCTTCTTCGGACTTGGACAATTAGGCGCAATATGCCCCTCTTGTCCACAGTTGTAGCAGACGGCCTTCCCCTTGAGACAGACTCCTAAATGAGTCTTCCCACAGGTCTTGTAGGCCTCCATTATTCTCTTCAGGTCTCCTTGCTTCACTCCGGTATTCCCAGAACTAAATACCTTCCTCTTCTGACCCTCGCCACTTCCACTGGCTCCCTCAATCTTGACTCTCCTGTCAACCTTTCCCTTATTCTTCTTTTCTTTGTGGTATTGGCTCAACGCCTCACTACCACCTTCGGCAATTATTGCCTTCTCTAAAACGATTCCAAAAGAAGTACTTTGGAATACCGATATACGGTTATAGAGCTAGGGTTTCAAGCCCTGCTCGAACCGTCGCGCCTTCCTCACCTCAGTATCCACTTGGTGTGGAGCGAACCTCGCCAGTTCATTGAACTTGGCAGTATATTGGGGCACTGTCATGTCCCCTTGTTTCAACTCTAGAAATCGCATCTCCATCCTTCCCTGCATGCTCGTGGGAAAGTAGTTTTCGTAGAATATTTCCTTGAACCTCACCCACGTTATAGCATTTATTCCGGCCCTCGCCTGATTGGCCTCCCACCAAAAGTTGGCCTCTCCCTTCATCATATAGGTTGCAAAGGCAACCTTTTGGGCCTCGTCAACATTTGCTATTATAAATGCCTTCTCAATCTCCCTAACCCACATTTGGGCTTTGATAGGGTCCGTAGTTCCTTTGAACTCCGACGGACCCACACTCTTAAAGTCCTTAAATGTAGTAGCTCGTACTACACCAAGATTCACGGGGATATTAGCCCCAGTTTGGTTAAAGGCTGCGGTTAAAAGGTTAAAAAATTCTTGCATGGGGTTAATCGGACCTCCCTCCGGTTGATTCGTGGTCGCACCTTGGGTACGGGGTACTCTTCTTGGCGGCATTTTGCTATCACAATAAACACATATTTCATTATTATGCACTTCCTATCAGTTAGTTATTATTCCATAATTAAACAATAACTTAAACACTCCTTATTCAACATTTTTCGAAAATGAAAACTTATATTAATTCATCGTAGTATAATACTACATCGGTTACATAAAACAGCCTAAGCTGGATACATTACTTTCCTGTTATTGCTTTCCAAAAATTGGGATTTACAAAAGACTACGCTTAATTATACAAAAGAGGGCTTTACGTCACTACTAGATACACAAATATGTACATACCTAACTACTCTAACAACTACTCGATCATATCTGCCTTAAGGCATTCTCAAAATCTGCCTTGGCAAGACCGGCAATGATATCACGGCTAATAATATGTCGTGTTTTCCCCACCTCCACCGGATATCCAGCTACCTGCTGCTGGAAGTCCGTATGAGAACTCCTATGAATATAGGACATCCTCCCTATCTTCTGCACCTTAGTCTTTAGCTCTTCCTTGAGCTCAAAGACCTCGTGCTTCAAATCATGGACTTTGTCCTTAGCCAAAATCCTCTCGTCGTGTTCTTGCTCCCATATGGACTCGACATCAGTCTTGTTCTCTTTAAGCATTTGGAGCTCTGCTTTCAAATACTTGACCTCCTAACATTAATGGATATTTCTATCCAATACTGACATGAATAGAGACATCATCGACCCCCCAGGAGCTATCTCAGCTGCTATAGCCACTGGGTTAAATGAGACTGTCTCTACCTCCTCCTCTATCATCCCGTCAAATACTGACATGAAGTCAGCTTCCTCTGAGTCTCCTGACTCAATGATCACTACGTCTGGCTCTGCTGCTATAGGGTTTGGTATAACCTCTACTTGGTTCACCGACTCTTCACTAATGGCCTGGCCATCTACGAACATCTCATTTACTCCTGCAATCTACACAAAACAATTAAGTTGATTAGTACATGTCAGTAGAATAATAAAAACACATAACATAATCATAATACATTTTTTTATAAGGTTATTTTCTTCTTGTACTTCTTTGACTTCTCTTAAGGTTATTACTTAAGGTTTTTAATTTCCCCCCTTAAGTTTTATAACCTAATGCTTTGATACCAACCTGTGACGCCCCAAAATCCGGGTCTCTTCCAACCCTGATGATGATGGTGTTACACCAGCACTACTATTCATTCATACATTCCATTGAATAGTCTCAAAAGGACTAATATAGCTTATATATATATTCAAAATAATATTATATTCCCCAGGTTCTTTGTAACCCTTTCAGTTGTTCTTGTCATAATATCAATATATTACAAACAGTCTTCCCATACTATTACATAAGTATGCTACGGGTTCGTCTTCGCCTTGCCTTTATCCTTGCCTGAGACTTCTGTACGCTCGATCTTAGCTGTGTTCATATGGTTCAAGCAAGAGTGAGTATGACTAGCTCAGCAAGTACCACAATTCTAATAAACAACATGCTTGAAACATAGAACTCATATATCTTCAATAACTGAACAATAGTTACGAAGTACTATAGATAAATCAAAATAGCACTTCTTTTTCTTCAAAACATTTTACACAACCATACTTAATGGAATAATAATTATGGCTCAAGTATATGACCATTCATAAGTTCTTTTAAAAAGGACAACCTGGCACTAAGTTCGTAAGTTCGACATAGCTTACGAGCACTTCTGAGTGATTAGCTCATAGTACTATATGTTGATCAACACTACATTCATTAAACGTGTATACGTTTAAGTTGTGGCAACCTCACGTGCTTGTCGTTTGACGACAAAACAATTTGAGCATACACAATCTACCTTTCAAAAACCACAACAATATTAGTTCGGTAAATCCTTAACACCACTTAATAGAATAACATAGCATACGTCTAGCCGAAAGGATTGGCTTTGACATTCCTCAAATACTAACTCATGTGAAGAATACATGAATCACAAAGACTTACCCAGATCGAACTGGAACAAGGGTTAGAGTACTTGCCTTTAGCGTCTAATTACTGGTTAATACTCGTACATTACTTTAAGTCTTTATGATTCTACAATTCATAATCACGTACCACATTAAGTCATACATAATCAAGTATGATTACTATTATATCTTACCATTCATCTCAATGTAATTCCTAATTTAGATTCGTTATTTAGGGTTTCCGGCTTTCGTTACGTCATTCTCATTCTGCTAATCTTCGATTGATTATTAACTCTTAATCAACATGCATTAGTGTCTTACAAGTAACTTACAATTTCTTAATCATGTTATGAATACATCTTAATACATTACTATTAAGTTCCCTTTCCTTCACTATCAAATTCCTTGGACTGGCGCCGCGGCGCCAAGGATTGCCTTGGGACTCGTGTTGCAGCGCGAGTTTGCAGTGCACAATGGTTCGGCCTCGCACTATGGCGCGGGCAATTAGGCTTAGAGTCGCGCCGCAGCACGGACTCTGTGCCTTAGAAAATTTTGCAATTTTGAAAAATTTTACGAACTTCCCAGACACAGAACTTCTTCGTTTTAAGTCCGAATTGGTCCATGCAAAAGCCTACGGTTCAAAATTTTCATAATCTATACGTTCATACAAAAATTTTATCTATTTGACTTTGTTTGCTCAAAATTCACCTATGCGTTCATTTTTAACGAAAACGATAAACATTCGTGAACGTTCAACGCTCGTTTCTTCGTTTTAAGTCGGAATCCAATCATTTTCGAGTCCGCAACTCTATAATGACTAAAATGACTTGTCTCCATCGAAAACCAACATTTCCTACTTCGAATACAAAATACGACTTCCATTCCGAGAATTTCACAAATTCGACGGTAATCGTCCAATCGTGCGAATTCCGGAAAATCTTCATTACTAAGCGTTCTTAATGGATTTTAATCAACATAAGATCATTACAAGTTATTTACTACTCCAACTTATAATCAAGTAGGTTTTGACTTATTCTCATAAGTTATTAACTTATTTAACCTAAGAGTTAGAAATTTTCATGCTCATGACTTATTATTAACTTAAGTCCTTCAATCAAAGTTCTCATGCTATATTCAACATACTAAACATCATATGATAGGTTCTTCATGGTTCTAGCAACTTATTAATGTTCAAGTTGCTTTTTTCAACTTATTAAAGCTTAAGTTCATTCTATAGTAACTTATTACATGCTATCATCCAACCCTCCCCCTTCTCTATCAATCCTATTATAGAAGAGATGAAGATATAAGAGAGGAGTCTTACCCTTGAAGACTTCTATTTGCTTTGGAATCTATCAATGGTTGAAGTGGCTTATAAGTGCTTAAGTGACTTATTCTCCCTAACCAATAAGTAGCTTTATGTTTGAGAGAAAAGTTGGATGAAAATGATCAACCAACATAAGAAATGAGCTTGGTATTTATAGGCTTGGCAAAGTGAGGGCATTTTAGACATTAAACCTCCCACCTCCTCATTTCCACCTCTTTCTATTCCTTACTTAACCTTCAAGTCTTCTTGCTAGCTACATAAAGTTCTTGGGCATCACACAAAATCCTTGCCCATCACACTTACCCATTTCACACTTGGTTTGACCCATGGGTCAAGGCTTTACTTTGGGCTTGATAATTAATCTAGCTTTCTCTCTTAATAGGCTTGTGCTATAAATAGTTTGGGCTTATGATCAATCAAACATTACATATTTCTCAGAAATTCAAAAATAATTCCCGAGCGGAAATTGATGAATAGTGTTTTTCAAAAAATTTCTCGAAAAACTTTTATTTTCGTTTTAGAAATTCAAACACTTTAATTCTTCCACGCAGTTAAAATACTACGACGTTCTGACGTTTCTAGGTTATAGAACAACATTTATCTTCTCTATACACAATAATAATAAATAATATTATTTTATTCATTATTAAAAGTAATTACAAAATGTTCGATTTTTAGGATGCTACACTCTCCCCCTTATAAGGATTACGTCCCCTGAATCTCGCTATATATAAAAAAAAAATTACACAAATAAATGCGGGTAATTCTTTTTCATCATTTCTTCTAACTTCCACGTTGCTTCTTCTGCATCGTGGTTCTTCCATATCACCTTCACCAAAGGTATGACTTTATTCCACGAGAACTTGTTCTTTCTCATCGACAATTTGAGCCGGTGTTTCCTCAAACGTTAAGTCCTTTTCGACATGAATAGGCTCATATTCTATCACGTGCTTATAATTAAATTTTATAAGGGCGTAACGGATCGTGAAATACATTATGTATTCGTTCTGAGGTGGAGGTAATGCTAACATGTAAGCTACCTCACCTACCCGCTTCAATACCTTGAAAGGTCCTATAAACCTCGGACTTAATTTTCCCTTCTTTCCAAAATGTATCTTTCCTTTCCAGGGAGATACTTTCAGAAATACATACGAACCTACTTCAAACTCTCGATTCTCTCTATGCAGATCCGTAAACTTCTTACATGCATCTTGAGTACGCTAGAAGACGATCTCGAATCTTCTTAACAATATCCGCTGTCTATTGTACCAATTCTGGTCCCAACATCTGGCGTTCTCCTACCTCATCCCAATACAGTGGCGTTCTGCATTTCCTCCCATACAAAGCTTCGTATGGCGACATACCTATGCTTGCATGATAACTATTGTTATACGCAAACTCCACTAATGGTAGATGATCATCCCAACTACCCTTGAAATCCATGACGCAAGATCTTAGCATATCTTCTAACATCTAAATTATCATCTCGCTCTGTCCATCCGTCTGTGGATGATACGCTGTACTCAGCTTCAACTGTGTTCCCAACTGCTCTTGTAGACTTCTCCAAAAGTTCGACGTGAATCGTGGATCACGATCTGACACAATCGATACTGGCACTCCATGTCTAGAGATTATTTCCTTAATATAAAGTTTAGCTAACTGGTCTAAGTTATACTTAACCCTAATTGGCAAAAAGTGAGCCGACAGTTGTTGGCATGATTATGACCATTAATGAATACACGAATATCCTTGGCCCGTAGTGCATGGATAATTTGTGGTCGTGATACTAATGAATATCCTTGGCCGTAGTGTAGGGATGATGTGGATTATTTATTAAGCTGAGTCTTAGCGATAAAAGTAATTAAAAACCTTTTAAATCATAGAAGATAGTAGATTTTATTCTCTACTTGACTCTTCTAATGGATTGCTTGTTCCGCTGCAATTAAACATGATGTTTGTTATATTTTATCAGTTTAACACTTTTGAAGGCTAATGATAATTTATTCTATATTATCTTAGTCATAATATTTCTTACTAGGCTAGTTGAGCTCACATGTGACGCCCCCAAAATTAGGTATACATCACCCATCTTGAGTCGCCAGATACATGGTACAGAATTCAAATACAACTTAATAATACAACTGTTGTGTACAATATGACAAAACATAAACTGTGAGTTTGAATACAAATATTGTCTACTAGAGATTATACAAACTCAAAAGGAGTCCTTATTACAATTATTATCACACTATTTTACAGAATAGTTAGGACTACTAATGCACCATCTAGGACCATCACTCTGTTCCTGACTAGTCCCATTTCGTTCTCATTTCACAAAGAACAGTGAAAGAAAGGGTGAGCTCAACTAGCCCAGGAAGAAATATTATGACTAAGATAATGCAGAATAATTTATCGTTAGCCTTCAACAGTGTTAAACTGATAAAATATAATAACTATCAAGTTTAACTGCAACGGAACAAGCAATCCCTTAGAAGAGTCAAGAAGGGAATAAAATCTACTATCTTCTATGATTTAAAAGGTTTTTTTATCACTTTTATCATTTGGGACTCGACAATAAATAATCCACATCATCGAATCACCCACACTACGGACCGAGGATATTCTTTAGTATCACGACCACAAATTATCCATGCACTACGGGCTAAGGACATTCTTGTATTCATTAATGGTCATGATCATGCCAACAATTGTCCATCAATGCACTACGGGCCAATGAGGACTTTTATCACATCATTTGTAACATTACGGTCATGATTACACCGAATAATCCCTAGTCATAATCATACCAAGTCCATCTATGCACTACAGAATACGAGATGACTTTCAACAAAATATAAACATGAGGATGATGACAATGATATAAGAATTCAATAAAACAAGTTCAATAATTAATTTATCTAGGAACTGATAACGTCTAAATGGTCAACATGATACTGCTTTGTAGAGTAAAATTCAAGAATGCTCAGAAGAATATTTCCATGAAAAGATACTGGATGAAGCGCAAATATCAAAGATATTCCACTAATTTCACGGGTATAGAAGTCAAAGTTTTAACCAACTGAGTATAATAAAGAATGGAATAACAAAAGAAATCACCATGCATGCGATATATCGCCTGACGAGTTATTCCATGAGAATAATAAAGGATGGAACCGGTCCCGGCAGAACGCCTGACGCGAGTGGTATTCCGGCGAATAATAAATAATGGAACCGGTCACAGAAGCGCATGAGATGGGATAATCCGGCGCGAATAATAAAGAATGGAATATTAGAAGAATGTCACCATGTATAGGGTAGCCCGCGTATACAGGTTATTCTAACAGAATAATAAATAATGGAATAACAGAGTTCTCTTCATGAGTACAATAAATAACATCCCTTACCGTAAATGAAACTGAATATAAGAGTAGGGAAGTAGTAGAATACTTTTCAATAGGTTCTCTTATAATTCTCTCTCTAGAGTTTCAGTGAATTCGTAAGAAATAATGAAGGACTGAGCTTCTATTTATAGAAGAATGGAGTGCATAAGTAACTAACTTATGAAGCGGTCCAGATTGATTTACTTTTAAGCGGGACGATCCAGATTGGTTTACTATTAAAACTTAAAACAACGGTCCATCTTGATTTACTATTAAAACTTTAAACCCAATGATCCATATTGATTTACTATTATATCTTCAACCAACGGTCTGAAAAATTAGCACATCTCCTGATGGAATAATATTGTACCCAAAAATAATTTGGACCGAAAATAAATATATCTTACGGGTGAATAGTACCCCATGAATAGTAACTCATGAATAGTAACGCATGAATAGTACTCTGACATGAAAAGTGTCCCGAATACCCAATTGAATAATATATCCTCCAGACATCAATTATACTAACACAAATAAGTCCAACACAATGGAACTATAAAATTCATCTTTAATCAACACGAACTTATTCATCATTAATATTATAATTCACAATATTTAACAACCGTGTCGTTCCGGAAAGAGGGGCTTTTCGATAAGGATTTCTCCTTATTGGCGGCGTAATTAGGTGACCAAACCTCTCCTCGATGAACTTCTAGACATTGTCAATATTGCAAATAATAATATGAATAACTCAAAATCTCAATTATTGATTTAATAATATATCATATAATGCGGATGATCTTTGTAACAATAATTGAATCAATAATATGAGAAATATGATCGACAATTCTCGTAGTAATAATTGAGTATAGTTGAGTGACTTCTCACGTAAGCATCGATAATCAATACAGGTGTCTCTTTGTGCAACTCTGGCGTATTCATTGTACTTTTACTACAGGGTAGTTCAGCAGTTTTAACGGTAACACCTCCGTCGTTATTTTCATAAAGTATTTTTGTCGTTTTTTCAATCCGGCAATAATTCCGTTAATGGGGTCCACCGATGATTGTCTTGGTTATACGAATATTCCCACGTTAAAATGAGTATTTCGACCAATCGAATATTATATAACAACTTCTGTACTTTGCAAAATTTATAAATATTACCCACAACTATAACATTATATCAAATCAATACCATAATATTCAAAAATATAATTCGAAAAAATTATTCTTTATTCATAAAAGTTGGGGTCTTACATCACCCTTTTTGCTTTCATTGTTCTCTTCAGGAAATGAGAACATAGCAGGGATTAGTCGGGGAACGGAGTGACGGTCCAGATGATAGCATTAGTAGTCCTCACTATTCTTGTAAAACCCCAACTTTTTGAATAAAGATGAATTTTCTATAAATATTATTTTTGAATATTATGGAGTGAAATTGATATAATGTTATAGTTGTGGGTAATATTTATAAATTTTGCATAGTATGCAAGTTGTTATATTATATTCGATTGGTTGGGGAATATTCATTTTAAGCGAGAAATAAGACGATTACACAATCATAGGACCTAACAACAAAGATATCATTCGATTGAGAAAACTACAAAAATATTTTATTAAAATAACGGCGAAAGTTTTACCTCGTTATCTTGTTGAACTACTACTAGAGTAAAAGTAGAGTAATACGTGTGGTTGCATAGTAGCATACTGTGATTGATTATTAATGCTTACGTGAGAAGTCATCTCGCTTTTATTTTATTATTTATATATATATTAGAGTTATATATATATATATATATATATATATATATATATATATATATAGTATGTATTTATATAAGGTATGTATTTATATATTATATATATATATATATACGTAAAGTGGTTATGTTGTCAAAATTGGGTGGGATGAGATTGATGTTGTCGGGTGAGTAAGAATTTCAAAAGGCATGTGTTATATATATATATATATATAAATATTATATAATAGGTTTGTTTTATTTGATCATTATTGGTATCAGTTGAAAGTTAGCAGGAGGAGTATTATTATGTTGAATCATTCACAGATTTTTGACAGGTTGAATCACGGGGGTGATGTCCCGTGAGATTATATATATATAATATATAATATATATTATATTTTATTTAAAAGATTTTGCTTTAAATATGGACCGTCAGATTAAAGTAAATCGATCTGGACCGTTCATGAATTAGTTACTATGCATTCCATTTTCCTATAAATAGAAGCTCATTCCTTCATTATTTTCTTACGAATTCACTGAAACTCTAGAGAGAGAAAATTATAGAGAGCAAGAAGAAAAGTTTTTTTGCTACTTAACTACTCTTATATTCAGTTCTTTTACGGTAAGGGGTGTTATTCTTTCTTATTCATGAAGAGAGCTGTTGTTATTCCATTTCTTATTATTCTGTTAGAATAACCTGTATACGTGGTCTACCCTATACTTGGTGACATTATTCTATTATTCCGTCTTTATTATTACTTGGAATATCCGTCATCACACGTTTTACACTGGACTGATTACATCTTTATTATTCTGTTAGAATATCCACATGCATGCGTTTTACCTAATGGGACTGGTTAAAATCTTTATTATTATTACGTTGGAATATCCTATCATGCGTTTCTGGCCGGACCGATTCTCGTCCTTATTAGTATTACGTTGGAATAACATGTCTATGCAAAGTACCGCATACAAGGTGATTTACATTGTTATTCCATTCTTTATTATTCATTGGAACATCCTGCCGGTGTAATTTACTTTGACACGGTTCCGTTATTTAGTATTACATTGGAATAACTTTGTCATATCTGGCACCGCATGCATGGTGATTTCTTTTGTTATTCCATTCTTTATTATACTCGGTTGGTTAAAGTTTTGACTACTATACTCCATGAAATTAGTGGAATATCCTTGATATTTGCGCTTCATCCAAAGATCTTTTCATGGAAATATTCTTCCGAGCATTCTTGAATTTCACTCTACAAAGCAAAGATCATGTTGACAATTTGGACATTATTAGTTCTTGGATAAATTAATTCTTGAACTTGTTTTATTGAATTCTTATATCATTGTCATCATCCTCATATTTATATTTTTTGAAAGTCATCTGTGGCTTGTAATGCATAGATGGACTTGGTATGATTATGACTGAGGATTATTCTTGTAATCATGACCGTAATGTTATAAATGATGTGGTAAAAGTCCTCATTGGCCCGTAGTGCATTGATGGACAGTTGTTGGCATGATCATGACCATTAATGAATACACAAATATTCTTGGCCCGTAGTGCATGGATAGTTGTGGTCGTGATACTAAAAATATCCTTGGCCATAGTGCAGGGGTGATTCGATGATGTGGAATATTTATTAAGCTGAGTCTCAGCGATAACAGTGATGAAAAACCTTTTAAAACATAAAAGATAGTAGATTTTATTTTCTACTTGACTCTTTTAATGGATTGCTTGTTTCACTGTAGTTAAACTTGATGTCTATTATATTTTATCAGTTTAACATTGTTGGAGACTAATGATAATTTATTATACATTATCTTAGTCATAATATTTCTTACTGGGCTAGTTGAGCTCACCCTTTCTTTCACTGTTCTCTTCAGGAAATGAGAATATAGCTAGGACGAGTCGGGGAACGGAGTGATGGTCCAGAGGATAGCATTAGTAGTCCTCACTATTCTGTGAAATAGTGTGATAATAATTGTAATGAGGACTCCTTTTGAGTTTGTATAATCTCTAGTAGACAATATTTGTATTCAAACTCACAGTTTATGTTTTGTCTTATTGTACACGACAATTGTATTAGTAAGTTGTATTTGAATTCTGTACCATGTATCTGGCAACCCAAGATGGGTGATGTATACCTAATTTTGGGGGCGTCATAATTCTATGAAATAGTGTGATAATAAATGTATTGAGGACTTATTTTGAGTTTGAATATTGTCTAGAAGACAATATTTGTATTAAAACTCATAGCTCATGTTGTATATTTAAGGTTGTATTTGTATTATGTACCATGTGTTTGGCGATTCAGAATAGGTGATGTATACCTATTTTGGGGGCGTCACAGATGAACTGTTGATTATTGGTTTTACAGTTTTATATCTTTGGCTTACGTGCAAAGATGGACTGTTGATTATTAGTTTCACAGTTGTATATCTTTGGCTTACGTGCAAAGATGAACTATTGATTGATGAATATATTTGGCTTATGTGTATAAATGAACTGTTTATTGGTATGATTATGACCAGGGATCATTGGGTATAATCATGACCCATAATGTTATAGATGATGTGGTAAAAGTCCTCATTGGCCCGTAGTGCAGTGATGGACAGTTATTGGTATGATTATAACCAGGGATTATTCGGTATAATCATGACCATTGATGATTACATGAATATCCATGGCCGTAGTGCATGGATGATTCGATGATATGGATTATTTATTAAGCTGAGTCTCAGCGATAAAATATTGATTATACACTTTTATTTCGTAGAAGATAGTAGATATCATGCTCTACTTGACTCTTCTAAAATACAGTTGTATATCTTTGGTCGTAGTGCAAAGATAAATTTATTAGTATGACTATGAGCAGGAATTGTGATTTGGTATAACCATGATTTTTGATGTTTCAGGTAAAGACAGGTGATGAAAATTATCTTCGTCCTGGGTGCGAAGAGGAATTTAGAACCACAATTATGATTATGAGTTATTCACATGATTGTGGACAGGAATTATTGATTGATGTTACATGGATAAAACATTGTTGGTGGACTTTTAACATGGAGAAGATGATAGACTTTATGGTCTATTTAACTCTTCTAAAGGATTGCTCGTTCCGCTGCAACTATGGTTGAAAAGTTTTATCATCTACCATATGTTCTAAATCTCTGATTTATTACTGATGAAGGCTATTGATGATGTAAATTATCTTTAGTCGTGATATTCTTTATTGAGCTAGTTGTGCTCACCCTTTTTGCTTCACAATTCCTTTCAGGTAATATGAGTGTTCTTAGGGTTGCCCGGGGATAATGAGGGGAATAGAGCGGTGGTCTATAGCTGTTGAGGTTCTGCCTAAATAGTATGGAAATAAATTTGTTGAGAACTTTAGATAAGTGTGTCGTATTGTATACGTCATTTGATATTTAATTTTGGTGAACTGAATAGGGTGAGATGAACCCAACTTTGGAACGGTGTTTTGCCACTATCATACAAGATGTCTAATGACATATAACCTTGTGTTATCATAAGACAGGGTTGTGCACATCCACTTGCTGAGTATATCTACGAGCACTACCTATATGATCTTGGAGTTTATTTGAAATATAATTTTAACTTGGAGACAACGGAGATAATAATATTTCAAGAGAAGACTAACCATTGGAAAGAAGATGATAGTAATATTCTTATTTTTCTTTGGGGACTTTTGTGTTACGACCCCAAAATAGGTCCATTCCATCCAACCTATTCTGAGTCGCCAAATACATGAGTATGTAAACAACTACAACTTCATTCATACAATTGTCGCATACAAAATCGTATAAACACATAAATCGTGAGTTTAAATACAAATATTGTCTTCAGACAATATCCATACTCAAATAAGTCCTCATTACAATTATTAATACACTATTTTACAGAATAGTGAGGACTACTAGAACAACTTCTAGAACCATCATTCCACACCCTCGACTAGTACTCGTTACATTCTCGCCTCCCGAGAAGAAAAATGGAACAACAAGGAAAAGGGTGAGCTCAACTAGCCCAAGAAGAACATTATGACTAAGATAATATAGAACAAATTATCGTTAGTCCTCAACAGGGAAAAATCTAATAGAATACAATAGACAACCAGTTTTAAATCAATCTTCGCAGCGGAAATAATAATTCATTAGAAGAGTTAAGTAGAGAATGCAAACTACTATCTTCTATATATGAATATAAAAGTTCATCGTCGATATTTTATCCGTGTAACATCAATCAATATATATCTGGAATCAAATATTCATCTTTGCACTACAGGCCAAAGATATTCATCAGTTGGTCATGTTCATCTAAACACTTGTTCATCTTTGCACTAGGAGCCAAAGATATTAATCAGTCGGTCATGTTCATCTCAACACCTGTTCATCTTTGCACTACGAGCCAAAGATATTCATCAAGAAATCATTCATCTTTGCACTACAGGCCAAAGATATTCAGTAATATCATCATTTAGGACTGAGGGAGATGAAAAATATTTTAAAGAAAAGCGAATCTAGTGAAACAAAAGAACAAGTATTAAGGATTCAGTACTTTAAATAATCTAAGTTCAAAAATACTTCATAAATAACCAGTTGGAGTAAAATTCAAGAATGAAGATCAAAACATAGATCCAATCAAAGATAGGAATCATAAATGATAATCTTGGACACGAAAAGAAAATTTAATTTTTCTGTGAATAGTGTCGTATTCGTGAATAGTGTCGTATACGTGAATAGTAACTCCAACCTCAAAAGATAGAAATTTCACAAAAAAACATCATCACGCTTCGTGAATAGTACTCGTGAATAGTAACTCGTGAATAGTAACTGATGAATAGTAACTCATGAATAGTAACTCATAAATAGTAACCCCGACATGAAAAGTTCCAAATTTGATAAAAAATTCTAACCAACATTTCAGCATAATGATATTGAAGAAATAATATCATTTGAGAAGAAAATAACATCCCTTACCTCAGAAAGAATAATACTTACGATTTGGAATCTTTGGATATAGTCTTTGAAAGAACTTTGCAATCAGTATAGCAATACTCAAAGTACTAAAATACTCACAAATACGCTCGATATTATAGAGAGAGAAATCTTTAGTTTCTGGTGTGATTTTCAATTCTAACCTAAGCACCCTATTTATAGAAAAATGCTTAGAACACCAAAGCAGAAAATTTAATAAAATATTAATATATATTATAAATTCTCTACACACACTTAGCATCTGAAATCAGCCACCTAATCACATGTTAAATGAGTCCCAACAATGTAAAAAACGTTTTTGTTAATATAATTATTTAAAACTTCCAAAAATCAATTATTCTGGTACCTCGGAACTTCAATAATTCATAATAAATAGCCCTTTTATCAGAAAATTCGAATCTCGTGACTTTTTATAGGAAATTCAATTCTCTACAACTTTGCAGAAAAAAGTTTTTCCAAATTCAAAACAGAATTTGACCGAAATCCACATACGGACGATTTTACAGGCTATAATCAAATTTTAGTCAAGAAATGGGGCCACGGACATGTTTAACATGTTTTAAACAACTTTTGCAACAAAAATACTCCTCATCCTCATATACTCATATATCCTACATTCATTGTAAAAATATCCCCATTATTATATTATAATAATATAATAAAATATTATTTTATCAGAAAAGATAAAATATCGATTTTCAACAATTATCACTTTAAAAATTTTCTCCATTTATATCCACATAAAATCAATATTTTCCTCATCATATAAATCAATAATTAATTATTCATAAATAATATTACTGAGAATCACAAGATCGCAACGGTAGTTCCGAGGAAAGAGGGCTTTCAATAAAGATTTCTCCTCATTTGGCGCCGCAATTAGGTGACCAAACCTCTCCTTAGATGAGAACTTTTTAGACATTGTCAATAATGTTATCTAATAATATTATTAGATAATATGAATTATTGCTTCGATAATGAAAAATATTATGTAGTGACAATTATTGAAATAACAGTAATATAAAATATCAACGCAGCAATTATTGAATCAATAAAATAAAATATCGAATAATAATTCTTTGTAACAATTATCGAGTAATGCCTTCTCACGTAAGAATCAATAATTGGTGCAATACTGAGTGTCTTCTCTTGTGCAACAACGGCAGTATTCGTGTGTTTTAACCACCGGGTATTCCAACGATTGTTAACGGTAATAACTACGCCAATTATTTATAAACAACTTATATTTGTCGTTTTCTTGACCGATCGCTTTTTCGTTATGGGGCCCACAAAAAAGGCTGCTTGCAGTGCATGCGAATATTCCCGATAACAAGAATATTCCACGACAAACGAATATTCTAAGACAACAATGAATATTTTATAACCACCTGCTTATTTAAAAATATTTGCGCATTTTACTCATAACTAACCACATTAATCAATTCAACCCTTACTATTTCCAAATAATAAATAGAAGAAATTCCATTTTATTAAAAAAAAATTCGGGGTCTTACATTTTGGGTCAACCAAGGATAATTCTGTGGACATATGATATATATCATAACCTAGACGCATGGCCTCCCATGTACGAAGGTTTCTTTAAGTATTTTCTAAAGATTTTAATTTCTAAAACAATTATTGACTGTACCTTTATGTAAGGTACCATTGTAAGGACTTGTGGTCAAGGCACCACGAGAGTTATATATATTTGTATTAAAACTCACAGCTTATCTGTTGTCGTACTCTGCACGATAGTTCAACAGTTGTATAAATGAAGTTTATATTTGATTTTTATAGTGCGATATCTGGCGACTCAGGATGGGTCGTGTGGACCTATTTTGGGGGCGTCACATAATAAATTATTTTATAAAGAAATTTTGAAGGCGAAATTTGAGTTCTATTAGAAATCAAATTTTCGTATAATCAGATAAATAAGCTTTATGCTGAATAGTTAAATATCAGTTCGATCAATTATGATCGAGATCTACTTGCAATGATTGTGTATGCTATGTACCCTTGTATGTATAGGTGTTGCCTCTTTTATAGTTCTTATAAAAGAGCTCTAACTCATGAAAGTATACACGGGTCAACAAGTAATACAGAGTAAGTAAAGTATCGATCCCACAGAGAAAGTGTTAACTTTAGACTACTATGCATTAATTAACTCACTATATTTATATGCTAAGACTATGGACTTAATTGTTGATTTAAACTAATTATGATTACCAACTAAAAATAAGAGTATAAATGGACTAAATATAATGTGGAAATAATGGGATCCTAACTTCATTCAATATTTCATTCAATCGCCATATGTCATGCAAGAAGTGTTCATATATCACAGGATAATAGCCAAGGGCATAAAAGCGAGTTATAACCATTTTCCAATGCACTATAACCAACTCACATATCATCTACAGATGTTAGAATCTATGTAATCACCAATACCATCACAATTGCCATATTCCTATGCGCAATTGCAATCCTATTGATTTTAAGCACAACCCTTGATCTAGCTCATACGGCAAAACAGTATATTCCTATCTGTTTCACAAAATATGCAATCCCCATATTCGCATGCTATCATGATTTCATCCATATTCATATGTTCATTTCCAATTCCATACAAATACTAACATGAAGATTATCAGTCATTCATACATACAAACAAACCATGATAGATAATCCATATGATATGCAAAATAAATCTAGCATTTAGATGTGCAACCAAATTACATATTAAAATCCGTTAGGATCCCATAATGGAGTTTAGTTCATGGCGGAACCAAAAACCATTATGGGATCAAGGCTAAACATGATCAATAAATAAACGAATGGAAGAAAGTTAGAATGATCAAAACCCAATCGTTGAATAGAAACCAATGATTAACTATTGAATCCACAAAGAATTCCATAAACAATAATTAATATCCACGATGTGAGTAGATCTCCAAGAAGAAGTATAGAAAAATAGACGTTATGGCTTTCCCCTACGTTGGAATCTCTCCCAAGGTGTAGATCTTAGTTTCTACTATGAAAGTTACGTAATAAAAGTCTGGTCTCCTTCTCTGACACACGTCAGAATAGTTTTATACCACATTACACATCATTAAGTTGAGAAATAAAAATAAAACAAATTACAAACATCAAGACGCTGCAGCACTTGGCCCTTAGTGTTTCGGCTCGTGGTAGCGAGACTTCTGAAGAGTTCTGCACCAAACCAGACGTCCTCTCGCGCGGTCGCGTGCTCATGCCTCACGGGCGTGAGATGAGTCCCTCACGGGTGCGCGTCCCTTGTCTCGCTGGCGCTTGACTTGCAGAAGGTTCCCATGTAAGGCTCAGACTTTCATGGCACGCTGAGTCCGCCTTTGTATCGCGCTGGCTGGCGTGGGTCTGTAATTCCACGAGTCCGGTTTCGCTTTTGTCATTGCTACTTGCTTTAATCCTCATGCTAGCTTGATTTCCATGCCTCATTGTACCTCCATGCCATGCACATCCTCGCTTTTCAACTAGCTTTTCACATCCGCGCCACCGATACCTCGAATTCCACCAAAATGAAGCCAATTCCTGCACTTGTTCACCAAAAGGAGTTTTAAGTATATGCAATGCAAATTAACGTGAAATACAACTAAAACAAAATGAAATGTACTCGAGGTGGGCACAATTCGCATGGATTAATATAAAATAAGTGAGTAAAAATATCACTTATCAAATACCCCCAAACTTGAACTGTTGCTTGCCCTCAAGCAATGCATATGAATGAACACTGAAAATGTAACTACTAAACTATGCAACTAGTTTATGATGCAACCTAGTCTCACATAATCTTAGCCATAATGTAATTTCAAATTTCAAATTACCTCAAAGTTGAACTATCCAGATTCCGTAACATAGTTTCAAACCAAACCATAGACATAACATCATACACTCAGATAATTCATGACTGCTATAGAGATGTTGTGTGTGTGTTGTTCACAGAAACTTGATCCAAGCAAAGATTATATATCCTAAACTGCTCCAAACAGAAAATTATAGTCTAAATCAAGATTCATGTATAATCATGCAACATAGATCATTTAAACATATCACCGCAAACTAAGGCTCAACAATGGGTTTATTGCTTTATTACTACTCATTTAGGCGATTTCGTACTTTCCGCAAGTGTTTATTGCTATTTGCTCTTTCCTTTTCTTTTCTTTTTTTTTTTTTTTTTTTTCACATGACCGCAATGTCTCAATCCATTAGGCACATCGCTACCCTTTAGCGAAGCTTTCAACCAACGACTCCTGCACCATGAAAGACCTTAGGGCGCTTAGGTGTAGAGACAATCCCCCATGCATTTTTACTCAAGTAGCTGTGGCCCCGAATTAAGACTAGTCACGTATATATATATATATATATATATATATATATACAATATACCCATGTTTCCCCAAAATTTGCACCTCAATGACTCTACAATCTACAACACTTTCCTCATGTTTCTCATTTTAAATCTACATGTTCTATTGAGCAATGCAAGACACACATCTTAGACTTACAAGTGAATATAAACACAATTGTGCAAACCGAAAGCATTTAAACAGCCACATGAATCGCATTGTGTAAAACATTATATCCACGTTGTGTTATGCAACATATTCTGAAATCGTTCACAATTCACTATCATCATTGGCTTGGGCAAAAATTTCTATTTATACGCAAGAATTTATGTGAGACATTAAACTAAACATACTATCAATGAATAAAAAATAAAAATTTTATGTTAAATTTAACTAACACATATTCATGCAAAATTAAACTAAACATGCTAAAATAAAATGTAACTAAACTACTATGCAAGTACTCCAATACCCCCAAACTTAAAATGGTCAATGTCCTCATTGAATGAAGGTAAAGGGTACGAAAACTCCCCCTAATTATCGGCATGACCACCTCCTCCGGGTGGTGAATCTGTGGTGGATACTGGCACGGTGGTCCCGAATCGGGGCCATTCAAGCATGGTTCCTTCGCTTCTTAATGAATGCTTGACCAAAGCCCCGTGAGTCCCCAGAGCAAAAGTTCCAAGATTGTCATAATAATGCGCCGACTTTTGCGCCCCAACCTCTGAGGAGGTGTCGATCGCTAGAGACAGTCGCTCACGGGTAGATGGACCCGACTTCATCGGTACGTGGGGGTGGCTGGGTTGGCTTTAAACGGTGGCTTAGAGAATGAATCAAGCGTCCATGCGGATGTGGCTCGCCACCGCCTACCCTCAAATTTGGCAATTGTGGAGGCGTGATATCTTGGCTTGATATCGCGATTTACTCATTGCCCCAACTAACCCCTTGTGTGCACATAACATGGCTATCATCAAGCGTGTGGGATGTCGCTAGGTGGTAATTCCTTCAAATACTTTTTTACAATGTTTTGATGGATCAAATACCCGACGCCAATATATTCGCCAAAGTTGATGATGCCCCATAGAATTATGGCTCTTTTCATTGTGATTTCATGTTGATGCGATGATGGCAATAATTTAGCGCAAATGAACAGATTCCATGCCTGGCGTCTGGATTAAGCGGCTTACTTCAGAAAATGTGAGGTTGGGTCGTACCAACTTTGTAAGTCCATCAGGATCCGGGAATACACAATTTTGCGATGACCTGCTCCAAGTCTGTTTCCTGATGAGCTCCGGTGATCCAATTAGCCGCCCCTGCTGGTGGTCTAGTGGGGAGCCTCAGCACGTTTCTAATGGTGGAGGGTTGGTAGTTTAACCTCTGTACAACGAACCATAGAGGTATCGTTCATGGTGGCTTTGGCATTAGCATAGAACTCTCGAACTATGCTCATGGGAATCCAAGGTGCAGTGCAGTGAGTCACCCAACCCCAACCTCGTTCCCGAATCATAGCACATAGTTCCCCATCCTAACCTTCTGGCCTAAATCCTCTTTCCTTGATGAATGTCTTCGCGACAATGCGATAGTACTCCTGCTGGTCCTCCAAACACAGAAATTTTCTATGATCGACTATATCCTCCTCATGACCGTCGGAGGAAGATGAAGAGGATGAAGATGCCCTTATTCTCTTTGGACCCATTGGAGATAGAGATCGCAAATGAATTTACTGAAGGAACGAATGTATTTGCAAACTGATGAAATTCACTCTTGCTTGTGCTATCTCAATAGAGAGCCCTAGCTTTATATCATGAAGGAAATGGGGATGAGCACGGAATCGTGGAGGAAATCGTGGAGATTTGAGGGAGAGAAATACGCCTCAATCTGTAACTGATAGAGAGATAGTGACGTGAGTTGGGGAGAGTGAGAGATTTCTGCTTCTGTTAGTATCGCACATAAGAGTCCAACTGATTCCAATTTCTGTTTTGAACTGTTTTTATCCACCGATCTGGACTGCTGCGTGTACAGTGGATGATAAGCTTCCTCATGGCGCTGGCGCGAGACTTGCGTAAAGGTGGTGGATTAATCGGTGAATGCATGCAAGCCATATGAGTTGATACTATTTGGGATGCGCAGCCACGAGACTCCAAGTACAGCCAATCTGCTTTGATTTACTCTTCCATCGGTGATGCTCTTTAATCATTGTACCTACACAGATATCAATTCACATGAATAAGACATATAATAGTGATGGTGTTATGCGACATTAATATCATGTGTATACTAACTAATATTACACTCGCTTATCCCATAACTCGTTATCACTGAATTTGAACTACTAACGAAAAATAATCAAAAGGAAATAACGACAATAATTAAATTCTTGGGTGAAGAATTGATGGGTTGCCTCCCATCCAGTGCTAAGTTATAGTCAATTAGCTTGACTATCTCGAACTTCTCACGTCATATCAATAAGTGTGGTGCCTTCCTTCATCCTTGGCACCTCGAAATTTGATCACTTCGTCTTTTCATCAACGGCTCCACCTTCAACTCTCGTGATTTTCATCCATTACATATCTCTCGAGAGTCATCTATTCTCGGGTTGTGTATCCAATCCTTGCGGTTTCCATCTACCAGATCAACTAGAAAACACTCTTCTTCATCAACTGGGAGCTTTAATGCATTGAAGACGTTGAATGTAACCTCCTGATCTTGTACACACATAGTTAATTCCCCTTTCTGAACATCTATGGAAGTCCTGCCCGTGGCCAAGAATGGTCTTCCTAGTATGATCGGTATATTCTTGTCCTCTTCGAAATCTAAAATGATAAAATCAGCCGGAAACATGAACTTATCCACTTTAACCAATACATCTTCAACAATTCCCCGTGGATATACGACGGACCGGTCTGCTAACTGTAATGATATGTTCGTTAGTTGTGGGGGTAAGTAATCCCAATCGGTTGAATATCGACAAATGGCATCAAATTTATACTTGCTCCCAAATCACATAAACACTTGTTAAACTCCATCTTCCCAATAGTGCACGGAATTGTGAAGCTACCCGGATCTTTCAGCTTTGGAGGTAACTTACGTTGAAGCACTGCACTGCATTCTTCTGTCAATGCTACCATTTCAAACTCATCTAATTTCCTCTTCCTTGACAATATACCTTTCATGAACTTTGCGTAGCTTGGCATTTGTTCCAATGCTTCGGCAAAAGGTATATTGATTTGCAGCTTTTTGAAGACATCTAAAAACTTGTTGAACTGTTTGTCATCTTTCTGCTTTGCTAACCTTTGCAGATATGGTATTCGAGGGTGCAGTGGTTGTAGTGGACTCTTGACCTTCTCTCTCGAACACGCTTTATTCGCTTCGTTTTTGTTGAACCTCATAATTTTCCGATTTTTATCCTCCTCGCTTTTTTCTTTCAGACGAGCTACCGCATGGCCTCCTTAGTGGTATCATCTTATGCCGCGACTTTGCTGAATCATTGTCAAGTCTTTCTTAGATTGTAATGTTATTGCTTGACACTTCTCCTTCCCGTCTCTTCTAGGATTTGCCTCTGTGTTACTTGGCAAAGCACCTTGGGGCCTATTAGTAAGCATGGTCGCCATTTGCCCCATTCGCGCTCTCTAAATTCTTGATAGCCATCGCTTGGCTTTTGATCATGACCTCGGTGTTTGCCATGTATTTCAACATCATCTCCTCCACTTCTGATTTCTTCTTTGGATGTGATGCAGCTGGAGTATGGTGTTGTTTCTGTTGAGTAAATCCCGGTGGAAATAGTGGTTTCAGTATAAACTGTGGTTGTGCTGACTGTTATTGAAACTGTTGATTCGACTGGAACTAATTTTGTTGTTGTCCTTGGTTGTTAAACCAGCTGAAGTTTGGATGATTGCGATTGTTGGGGTGGTATGTGTTCTGGAATTAGCCTTGGTCCTTTCTGTAGGAGTTTACATATCGAATCGCTTCGAAAGCCGATAGCACATTGGTCTCGTGGGGTGTGACCCCGCACAAATCTCACAAACAAAAGCAACCATCTTCACTCACTACTCTCCGCCAACGCCTCTATTTTCTTAGCCATGGTCGCCATTTGTGTCGATAGATAGTCGTGTAATCGCATCCACCTCCAACATCCCCCGCAACTTTGGGTTGAGACATCCGAATTGTAGGATTCTGATAGTCATTTGCGGCCATCGTCTCGATAAGCGTATAGGCCTCATCATAGCTTTTTTCCCATAATGCCCCTCCTGCGGCTGCATCTACAATCGGTCTGGACTACCATCCCAAGCCACTTTAAAATGAATTAATTACCAGCCAGTCTGGTAAACCATGATGTGGACACTTCCTAAGCATCTCCTTATACCTTTCCCATGCTTCATATAAGGATTCACCCTGTTGTGTTCAAACTGAGATATGGTTGTCCTCATCTTTGCAGTCTTAGCCATTGGGAAAAACTTGGCTAAAAATTTCTGTGTTAAATCCTTCCATGTAGTAATCGATCCAGCCGGCAAAGAATGTAACCAACTCCTTGCTTTATCCCTCAATGAAAATGGGAATAATCGTAGTCTGATGGCATCTTCCGTCACACCATTATATCTGAATGTGTCATAAATCTCGATGAAGCTTAATAGGTGCTCATTCGGATCATCTATAGCAACACCCCCAAATCAGATCAATTTCGCACCATCCGAATAGTGCCCTGCAAATATTTTTTTATTTCAAGGTGTTTGTCGCTATCACGGATTTGACTATGCTAGACTGTAATTCATTTATGTTCGGCATGGAATATTCCCTTAGAGCTCGATGCCCTTTTCTTGGATCAATCCTTTGTTCTTCTGCCATATTGACTGTAATTCTTTCTAACTTCTCTTGTAGATTTATCCGAACACTCGCTTTCCAACCTTTTTCGTTTATATTAGCTTGTGCTGGTGTTAACTCTGAGTTGGAGGATCGCGTGTGCATAAAATTCTACAATCACCTGTAACCAAAAACAAAATAAAAATAGAAATGAGAAATGAACAGAATTGTCTAAGTCATACAATACAGCTTTAAACTAATGATAATTATCTAAATAAACACATTTCCCCGGCAACGGCGCAAAAAACTTGTTGCCTCTTTTATTGTTCTTATAAAAGAGCTCTAACTCATGAAAGTATACACGGGTCAACAAGTAATACAGAGTAAGTAAAGTATCGATCCCACAGAGAAAGTGTTAACTTTAGACTACTATGCATTAATTAACTCACTATATTTATATGCTAAGACTATGGACTTAATTGTTGATTTAAACTAATTATGATTACCAACTAAAAATAAGAGTATAAATGGACTAAATATAATGTGGAAACAATGGGATCCTAACTTCATTCAATATTGCATTCAATCGCCATATGTCATGCAAGAAGTGTTCATATATCACAAGATAATAGCCAAGGGCATAAAAGCGAGTTATAACCATTTTCCAATGCACTATAACCAACTCACATATCATCTACAGATGTTAGAATCTATGTAATCACCAATACCATCACAATTACCATATTCCTATGCGCAATTACAATCCTATAGATTTTAAGCACAACCCTTAATCTAGCTCATACTGCAAAACAGTATATTCCTATCTGTTTCACAAAATATGCAATCCCCATATTCGCATGCTATCATGATTTCATCCATATTTATATGTTCATTTCCAAATCCATACAAATACTAACATGAAGATTATCAGTCATTCATACATACAAACCAACCATGATAGATAATCCATATGATATGCAAAACAAATCTAACATTTAGATGTGCAACCAAATTACATATTAAAATCCGTTAGGATCCCATAATGGAGTTTAGTTCATGGCAAAACCAAAAACCATTATGGGATCAAGGCTAAACATGATCAATAAACAAACGAATGGAAGAAAGTTAGAATGATCAAAACCCAATCGTTGAATAGAAACCAATGATTAACTATTGAATCCACAAAGAATTCCCATAAACAATAATTAATATCCACGATGAAGAGCTTCTCCAAGAAGAAGTAGAGAAAATAGACGTTATGGCTTTCTCCCCACGTTGGAATCTCTCCCAAGGTGTAAACCCTAGTTTCTACTATGAAAGTTACGTAATAAAAGTCTGGTCCTTCTCCGACACACGCCGTAATCGCTTTTATACCACATTACACATCATTAAGTTGAGAAATAAAATAAAACAAATTACAAAGATCAAGATCGCTCGCGCACGCTGCTGCCCCTAGTTTTTCTGCTCATGGCCATGAGACTTCACAAGAGGTCAGACCAAACCAGACGTCCTCTCGCGCGGTCGCGCGCTCATGCCTTGGGGGCGCGAGATGAGTCCCTCACGAGTGCTTGGTCCCTTTGTCTCACGGGCGCTGACTTGCGAAGGTTCCCATGTAAAGCTCAGATGGCATGGCATGAAGAGTCTCGCCTATCTTTGTCATTGCGGCTTGTGGTCCCGCAATTCCCGAGTCCGGTTTTCGCTTGTCATTGCTACTTGTTTTAATCCTCATGCTAGCTTGATTTCCATGCCTCATTGTACCTCAATGCCATGCACATCCTCGCCTTTCAACTAGCCTTCACGCATCCGCTCACCGATACCTCGAATTCCACCAAAATGAAGCCGATTCCTGCACTTGTTCACCAAAAGGAGTTTTAAGTATATGCAATGCAAAATAACGTGAAATACAACTAAAATAAAATGAAATGTACTCGAGGTGGGCACAATTCGCATAGATTAATATACAATAAGTGAGTAAAAATATCACTTATCAATAGGTTTTAAAACGATGATTCCGGGGACATAATCTTTATAAGAGAGGGTGAATGTAATAATCCGATATTTTCTATATAAATAAATAAGAAATTTTGCATATAAATTTTTTTATTATTATTTTAATGGTGGGAATATGTGTCAGGTAATGTGTATATATATACATGTGATATATAAAACTTATTTATTACATTAATTATTACAAATAATTTTATTTTAGAATTATTGATCATTATAAAGTATATTCATATAATAATTAATTTTATAGTAGAAATGTTTTTATTATTTATTTTCTATGAAAATTTGATTTTATATTATTTAAATAATATATGAAATGGTTATTAGAATTATTAGATTTATTATTTTATTTTATTATATGAATTTAATTTATATTAATTAAGTTAATTATTTTAACTTAATTAATAAAGGTATATAAACCAGATAAATCGGATATGAAATTCAAACCCTAATTTTAGATTTTTATCAAAAAATGAGAATAATAATATAATAATATTTATATTTTGATTTTTTTAGTGCTATAAATATGTACTGTATGTACATATTGATAATGGTTGGTCAATTATGGTGTATTATGACCAAACCCTAACAATATTTTTATAAACCCTAGTATTTCTGTTAAACCCTAATTTCGAATTCAATTACGACTGTAAAATCTGTTAAGTCACTGTGTTATGTGGTGTATAATGTGTATTATAAAGATTTGATGCTAATTAGGAAAACCCTAATTATAGGAGACCTTAATTGCAAATTAAAACCATAATTTCTTAAATTAGAAACCTTAAATAATAATTAGTTAATTGCTAAATGGAAACCCTAATTTAAAACTCAAGTTGAGTTCAACACTGTTATATAACTGTGTTATATGATGTATGTTGTGTATTACATAATTTTTGATTAATTAGGTAAACCCTAATTAATATTTAGAAACCATAATTTCCTAAAATTAGAAAACTCTAGTTCAAGTTGTTAAACTCGGCCTAATTTAAAAGTCAAATGTAAGCTTAAGGCTATTATGTAATTATGTTAATGTGTGTAATGATCGGTATTAGAGATATTAACCCTGATTAGGGAGAATCCTAATTTCTAAATTTAAAACTGTAATTGCTAAGTTATTAACTTTAATTGTTTAATTATAAAGCTTAATGCTAATTAGGGGACTTTAAACCCTAATGTTCTTGTATAATATAATTAGAAAACCTATCTAATTAACAAACTCTAAATTTCTATTTTTTGAAACTATTTTTATTTTTATTTTTATTTTAAACCCTAAATGAAAACCTAGAAATTCATTTTGTTCTAAATCTTAGGGTTAAACCCTAAGGGTTTTCAAGGATTACATTTGTGCCATTAAAGTCCTAAGCCAATTGACCAAAATACCCCTCTTGCATTATTTAGAATAACTTGGATATCTAGCAATAATTAGAGTTGGTGAGCTAACCTTGACTTCCCAATTGACTAAATGATCAGCAACTCAGCCACTCAATCAGCCAATACATTGCATCTATCAAGTATATATAGATTGGAGAGAAAGAAAAATCATTTGCTCCCTTATTTTTGCCCAACTCTCATCCTTGAGCTTCTCTCTCTAAAACCTCCGAAAATACAAAGTATTTCAGTCCCAAATCAAAGCCCCACCATCACTTATATCAGATTAGAAAGCCAAGAATAAAAATTTATCAGAAAAGGTATAAACCCTAAACCTAAAATCTGGTCATCGATCCTCTGTTAAAAGTTGTGTTTAAATGTTAAAACATGTTCTATGTAGTGTATAATGATGATCTGGGTTGATAGATGTTAGATCCATAACATCTATAGGCTCGGATTTGATGATTTACAAAATCTGGAAAAAGTTTAAACTATGGTCTGACAACGAATGTCAGACCTCCTAGATCTCATTCTGTTTATGTTTCTGTATGTTTAAATGTTTGTATTGGTAGTATGTTGTAAGGTCTGTGCTTTGGAAGTGGAATCGTAGCCATTAAATGTTCAGATTTTATTTTATTGATGGTCAAAGTTGTTGATTGAGAAGCCATGATCGAGGCGTTTTGGGTAACCCGAAGCCGCCCGTAAAAAACTGACAAGAAATTTAAAGCGTCTCAGATCTATCGATTGTCTTTGTCGCTTTTTTGTTGTTGTTGATGCATCTAAGTAATAGTATGTTGTTTATACTACATGTTTATGCCTTTAAATCTCCTAATCATCAAGTTGTGTGATTATAGAGGACGGTCAAACCAGGCCAAATGATCATGGAAGCTGTTTTCTAGGTAACCCAGAAAACGCTTAAACATGTCGTCTGACATGGTTTGACCAGTATGAATCTGCTTGATCTATTGTTGTTTTAGTGAACTATTGTGATAGAACTCTTCCTTGTCATGCTGGCTACATACTAGATCCATTACATCACAAAAATATTACACGGATTGAAAGTTGTGGAAGTCCAAAAGTGCTTGCTCAAAATGTTCTTCATTTCTGGGCAACCCAGAAATGAAGAACAGCTCTGACAACCACTTTGGACGATCAGATCTCCTTTGTTAGGTATTTTATGATTATGATTGTTGTTGTATCATGTAGTACTACATTAGTTCTATAACCTGTGAGCAATAGATAGTCCAGAAATAGCATGATCTGATCAGAAATCTTGGTCAAAGTAAGCCACTTGATAACTGACATGCATGTTCTGGGTTTCATGAAGAACACGAAGAACACTATATAGTGAGTTAGCTTCATTTATAAAAACTATTAATGATGCTTTTATTAAAATTAATTAAATTAATTTCTAAAAATCATTTAATAATAGAAATTAATTTAGAAAATTACAAAAATAATTTTAAGTTATAAAAATTAACTTTTAATAATTTGAAATATTTTTCATAAATATTAGTATTTATTTAAATATTATTGATATTTAATTTATTTATTAAATATATTAAATAAATTAATTAAAAATGATTTTATTATATTAAAAATGATTTTAAATGTTAATAAGTAATTTGAAAAATATTTGAAGTTAATGATATTAGATTTATTTAATAATTATATTAATTAAATTAATTTAAAAATGATTTTATATTAGAAAAATTATTTTAAATGAAAATAAAGAGTTTAAAAATATTTGAAGTTATAAAATATAACTTTCAATATTTAAAGGTAAATTTTATTAATTATTTATTAATTAATTATATTAAAGTTATTTAATAATTATATTAAATAATTTAGTTTAAAAATGATTTTAATATTATAAAAATCATTTTAAATAAAAATAAAGTGTTTAAAGATATTTTAAGTTATAAAATATAACTTTTAATATTTAAATGATAATTTCATTAATAATTTAATATTAATGATTATTAATTTATTATTAATGATATTAAATTTATTTAATAATTATATTAAATAAATAGTTTTAAAATGGTTTTATTAATTTAAAATGATATAAAGAATTAAAAAAATATTTTAAGTTATAATTAATGACTTTTAATATTTTGATAAATAATACATTAATATTTAAATATTAATGGTAATTATTTAAAAATAATTTTATTATTTTAAAAATCATTTAAGGGTAATATTAATACTTTAAAAGTATTTTAAGTTATTATAAATAACTTTAATATTTTAGCAATAGTTTCATTAATAGTTTAATATTAATTAAATATTAATGATAATTAAATTATTTAATATTTAAATCATTTAATAATGATTTCGATGTTTGAAAAATCATAATAAATTATAATAATTATTTAAAAATTATTATAAGGCTATGAAAAATAATTCGACTAATATTTAATATATCTAAAGGAATATTGAACTACACGATAGAATTTTAGACTCGATAATTACCTGATAAAGCCATCGGTACACTGGATTGACTTCGAAACTGATCCAGACCTAGATAGTTTGACTTGATAAGTGTTTGTGTATGATCCGCTAACTGATATAACTATGTGAGAATGTGATTAGGTTATGTACTGACTGCAAATAGCAGTATTATGTTTTATGATATGTATTTCTAATCGATAGATTGATATTATTAATGATAGGTCTTGAAATAAAAAATAAAAACTAAGTTGCGTAACTGTAAGCAGCAGACCAGGCAAGTATCCTACCTTTGCATTTTCTTTATGCAATGGACAAGAGTAAGAAAGTTTCAGAATTATATTATTATTGTACAGATTATTAACCCTATTGTTATATATAATATATCCGATTATTGTTTATCAACATGATATTATATTATATAATTCAGATATATATTCTGTTCGTTAATTTCTAAATATGGTTATACAAGTGTCCTCACTTGGATAATCATTGTATTTAATAACATGTTGATATATTTATATATACATATTGATCACCCGTATGTATACATAAATGAAAAGCCGTCTAAGCTATTTGACCAGCTAGACACAGATTTAGAAATATCGTTGAATATGATAAAACCTTGTTGTATCCAATCAAATTATTTTGGTTCGGATTCCCGACTAAGTATGAACATCCCGAACATGGAAAAACTTTTATGCGCCGAAGGCGGATAGAGTGAACGATAATATCGTTCTTGCATGCGAGATTGATCAATGAGTGGTACGTCATGAGATCACCTCGTGCTCAGTAAGTTATGATTGGTTTTGCAGATGAAGTTCTGCTAAACCTTATCAAAAATTAAAAATAATGTTCATAGTCTGTCGACTAATACCTATTTATAGTCAATACGTAGTTTAAAAAATGTGATATAGAGTTATTATGTTATTATTATCGATTTAGTTTACTTCACAACTATTGAATCATTGTAGAAGTGATGTATAAAGAAAATATTTAATTCCTTCAGCTAATTATATTTATAATTGTTATTACTTCCTGGGCACTCAAATGCTCATCATTGCTAAATTTAAATGTTTTCAACTATGCGTGATCAATTTGAAGGTTCAGGCAGGAACAAATGAAAAGGAAAGCAAACAGAATAAGTGTTATGGTATATTTTGTAATAGATAGACATGTTTAAGACATTGATATGTATTATCTATCATGTAATGAATGTAGTAAAGGTTGCTTACTTGGGATTAGACTCTGATATATGTAAATTAAGTTTGATATTGATATTATTGTTATTATTATTAGTATTATTCCGCTAATAGAAATGGTATCGTAAAGCACTGAGTTCGTGTATCATGTACCTGAATTTGGGGGCGTTACAAGTTGGTATCAGAGCTTAGGGTTTGAAACCTTAGGTGGGTTAGACCTTAGGCTATAACCTTGGAACAGAGGAAAACGTTGAAAATATAAATAACTCAAATAGAGTTTAAAAGGAGATGAATTGAATCAATTCATAGTAAAACAAAATAAAAGATAACTTATATAAAACTATTATTTATTGTGTGTATATGTTTTATGTTAGTCCAGATATTTTGTGTGTAGATGTCAGATAGAAAGGATTAGGATACCCTCAGATCGTAAAGAAGGAGTCAACCTCCATAACCGAGCCAATGTCAAAGCTAATAGCTGAAATAGAGGCTCATATTGAAAGCAACCCTGATGAGGTGGTTATTGTGGAAAAGTGTAGTACCAGACCCAGAATCGATAGTATCACTGATAGGTAGAGTATAGTTAGAGAATATATGGTCGAGCTCGAGTTCTTAAACTCATATGTTTGTGGTGAGTTCTTAAACTCATATGTGCGATAAGTTTGATGAACTAGGTATAGTTATGTGTGAATGGATTAATGAGGATGATGGGAATATATAGAATATTAAGCAAATGATCCTTAGTGAATGCGTAAGAAATAAGTAGTATTAGTATTACTGGATTATGTATGATTCTAGGTTGTGTATATGATAGGTATTTGGGTATAAGGTAATATTCTTAACTTTTGTATAAGTTGTGGCAGCGATTCCCGACTTTTGAGTCACAAAGGGATAACGGATGTTTAAAGCAGTATGTGTTATGGTATGTCAAGTGATATGAATATGAATCTATGTTGGATTAATGAAATAAGTCAGTATAAAGATAGTAACTATTTATCTGAACACCGTTAATCTGAAGAAACCAAGTTTTCAAAATCTAATATTTTGAATACATGATTATTTGAGTAGAAAATTTCGTGTTATATGTTAAACGTATACGATAAGGCTTAGAATGTAAGTTAATAAAGAATAATTTAAGATAATTCCGCCGAGGCGAAAACGAAACCAAAAGCGCGAAGAACACATCGACAAAAGTGAGAACAACCGGACCGATCTGTAATTTTGCGAATTTAGTTGCTTTCAAGATATGCGTAGCGAGAATACACCTACGTGAAATCGGCCAGATAATCGATTAGCGAACTTCAAAGAATTCAAGACTATCTGCATCGCCAGATTTAGAGGATCAACTGAGCATAAGGTGAAGGACTATTCGAAAAGGAAATGGAGGCGAAGCGGAAGCGTAAAGCACGGAAAAGTATGGCGGGATAGCATAACAACGGACTAACTTCAACAAACAAACCAACATAACCAACCGCAAGAGTCTTCAACATGAGCGTTTAGGATTCGGTAGCGGTAGGGATGCAACTCGTGTATTATTCGAACAAATTATATTTTCTTATATATTATTTTCTTATATATAATAAATTATTTTATAAAGAAATTTTGAAGGAGGAATTTGAGTTCTATTAGAAATTAAATTTCTGTATAATCAGTTAAATAAGCTTTATGCTGAATAGTTAAAGATCAGTTCGATCAATTATGATCGAGATCTACTTGCAATGAATGTGTATGTTATGTACCCTTGTATGTATAGATTTTAAAAAGATGATTTCGGGGACAGAATCTTTATAAGGGAGGGTGAATGTAATAACCCGATATTTTCTATACAAATAAACAAGAAATTTTGCATATAATTTTTTTATTTATTTTAATGCTGGGAATATGTGCCAGGTAATGTGTATATATATATACATGTGATAAATAAAATTTATTTATTACATTAATTATTAAAAATAATTTTATTTTAGAATTATTGATCATTATAAAGTATATTCATATAATAATTAATTTTATCGTAGAAATGTTTTTATTATTTATTTTTCATGAAAATATGATTTTATATTATTTAAATAATATATGAAATGGTTATTAGAATTATTATAATAATTATTCTATTTTATTATATGAATTTAATTTATATTATTTAAGTTAATTATTTTAACTTAATTAATAAAGGTATATAAGCCAGATAAATCACTATAAAAAAATGGGCCTTCAGCAACAACCGATTTTCGTTGCTAAAGGTGCCAAATTTCGTTGCAAAAGGGTTTTGACAACGAGTTTACTGTCGTTGCGTCTTTTGTTGCGCAATGAGCGTTGCTAATTGTTCCGCAAAGAACTTTTTTTTTCGTTGCAAAAAAGTACTACATTTTGCAACGAAATTTGGCTTTCGTACAGAGACATCGATCCTTTAGCAACAAAATGTATTATTGCAGAATAACTAAAAATTCGTTACTAAAAACCCCATTTCGTTGCAAAAGCCTGCTAATTGGCAACGAAATGAACTTTTTTTTTTTGCAACGACTATGTATTTTCGTTGCAATTGACACCATTTTGCAACGACATTTTTCGTTGCAATAAATTATGGAAATTGTTGCCTAAGCTTGCTTTCATTGCGGAATGTAAACTTTTTAGCAACGATTTTTCGTTGCTAATTATATTATTTGGCAACGACATTATGCTGAATCATCAAAAAAAATGTTTGTTGCTGGTTATTTTTCAATAACAACGAAAGTCATCGATTAGCAACGACATTATATGTTGCCGTTTCTTTATATGTGCAACGAAAGTTGATATGATTTGCAACGATAAAAAATGTTTCCTTTTATGTTAGTATTAGCAACAATATCCTCACCGTTGTTATTAGGTTAATTTTTCGTTGCCAAATATTATATTTTTAATGCCATTAACAACAAAAATTTGTTGCTAGATGCATAAAAAATTATTGCTATATTAAAACTTGTTCAATGCTTTGGTAACGAATTATATTGTTATCAAATCAAAATTTGACATTCTTTTTGTGTACCTGGATGACTCAAATGTCCCCATAGCAAATAATGGCAAAAATACAAAAAACTAAAATATTATTAACTTAATAAAATCATCAACTACATAATCATTCATTATCTTTACAATTAACCATCTAAAACTACCACAGTTCTTCAATCAAAGTATATATCTACATATATAGAGAGTACACTTCATAATTTCGTCCCTAGTCTTCCGTAAACGTAGCACGAAAATTTGATACCTAGTATTGTAAGGCAGGTCGTAGAAGCAGTCTTCCTGCACATATTTAAAAATAATAGCAAGTCAAAAAAATGAAGCAAATAGGTCACTAGAGGCACTTAGTGCCAAAAATCAATACAGAAAAACATTAGAATTGCTACGTGGTACTAATGTACACCGTATTGCTCATAAGCAGAAAAAGACAAATAGGCAATCACAATATTATTTGCTATAAATCTAAATAGAAAAAGAACCTTCAGTGCGACTATATGATTCCTCTGTTACAAGAAAAAATTGGAATCAAGCTTTAGTCCTTTAGATGATAGATCAAGCTATAGGTTATTACACGCCAGAAAATTGTATAAAGTAAAATAGTGCAAGCAGAGATAGCCAATGCAGTCATTAGTATCACCATCAAGCAATCAAGCTTTAGTCTTTTAGATGATGCTACAATTGTAATAACCCAAAAAAGGTTCTTTGGCTAACATTTAGGCATTTTTGTAGCTTGGAAAATATAACAAGAAATGAAATCTGATAATTTATTGGAGCACTATTAATCTTTCATCAAAGTACACATTAACATTATACTATTCATATTTGATTTTATTAAAGTATAAATGATGAAACTTAATTATCATTGAGATAGTAATTTTTCCTTTTCCTTTCATTTTTCCTTTAACAAGTTTCATATATCTTTTAGGGCAATTATTTGTCAAATACTAGTATATGAAGCATTATCAATTTACATACTGAATACCATCACAAAATTTGCAAATATAGCCTGATAGAGGAGTAAATATAGCCTAAACTTTTACCTAGACAGAATCAAAAGAAAGTAGAACAGTATCATATCTTACATTTACATAATTCCCATACATTCCTGGTGGACGAGGGCATTCGATACCAGAATTAACATCTGCTTCAGGACATGGGATGCACTTTCTAAAAAGTGGTAATCCAAAAGAAATAGCTGATGTTATCATGGAGACAAGACACACTTCAATGACCTACAATATTAACAAAAAGAGAATCAATCATAAAGTCATCATTCCCAAGATAAACCTAAAGCCAAGACAAGTAAGTGGGCTCCAAAGTTTACACTCTGAAGCTTACTTTGACTCGGTTTCCTTTCTTGTGTAAATAGTTTCGGCGCCAACGAGTTATATAAAGAGTATGCTCCTGCAGAGAGAAAATTGGATGCCAGATCAGATTAACAGTTTGTTTGTATTTTCATTTTTCCAATGTAAGAATTGAAATTCCAGTACAAGATCATACCCAGAAGACCACCAATAATACCAATAACTGCCATTGGCATCAACTCCACAAATGAGTAGTCCTCTTGACCACTAGACAGAAAAATAAATGTTAGAAAGCCAGCAAAGGACTAAGATTAATATTAAATAGAAGATCCATATAAAGTTAAGATAAGCCAGGAAAGGCCTAAGATAAATATTAAATAGGAGATCCAGATAAAGTTAAGATACCAACTCTGAGACATCCCATATTATGAAGCCTCCAGAGCCAAAATGTCCACATTTTCCACTCTTACACCATCCCATTGCAATACGAACCACAACAGCCACAATAGCAGAAGTGAAAAAGACACGCCACATAAGTTGACTCCTCCATCTTCAGTAGTGAAAGACATAAGATTACATAGTGATATCTTATAAAATCCCAACACATTCAGATGAGTAGAAGCACCGGCTCATTTAGCTAATCATAATATGACAACATATTATACAATAATTAAAAAAATATACACGTGGGTACATGCGAACACATATACATCAGTGTACTTGCATTCAAGGGTTTTCACTGATTAAAGTAAGTTGAGACAAACCGCATGCTGTGAGCATTTATGTATACACACAAACACGAATATAGACTAGAAGTGACCAAAAGTTATATATACATTATCTGTCTGATAAGCAAGTCACTTACACTGCCATTCAAATTGTTTTCTTGATCATCTCTCAAGCCCAGATACTCCAATGCCCTCAACCTATTTTCTGCAGTAGTCACTGAAGCAGAATATGATTCAGTTAAAGAATATATTGGGGTGCCACAAGTTAAAATTTCACATAATTTATCTATACACATTAGCCAGAGCATATACATAATAATGCACAGTAAGGGAAATGCAACCATAAATAGCAATGCAAATACATATCAAACTGCAACTAACTGCATATACATAACTCACAGAATGAGCTATACATTTTGCTTTTCCTTTTCAAAGTTCAGGTTTCTGTTGTTTGAGTATGTGCCCATGTTTTTCGACTACTAGAAAATCGACCTATAGCTACGGTCGCCGACCGTCGCTATAGGCCAAAAGACCGTCATGTATTTGTAACAAAAAGATAGGTTCTTAATATAAGTATAATATCTAGTCAACTAAATTCAAGAAATTTTTAAACATAGCATAACATAGCATATTAGCCATTAGGTCAAAATGTTTGTGTGGGATTTTGTGGTTCTAAAATTTTCAGAAGCAGATAATTGCTTGTTGATTAGTTCAAGGCTTAAAAGCATGGTTTACAAAATCTATTTGCAGGTCAACAGTTGAGAAAAAGAATAAGAAGATTACATAGAAATTGGAATCACTCCTAGAATCCCTTAAGCATCCCACAAGGGATTGGAGTTACACATCATAAAATTCCCAAAAGGACTTCATATATTTGTAATCGTTGTAAAAGCCCAAAAACAAAACAATCTTTCATAAAAACAGATCACGATAGGAAAGTTTACATGTTTACCAACTCAGAACTATAAACACACAATTTCATACCTGTATATGATACACCTGATGAAGGTAAAATGGATAAAGTAGTAGATCCATATGCAACAGGTCCTGTAACAGGGAAAACAGATCCAACAGATTCAGACTGAGGATGATGGAACTTGCATCCAACTCTAAATTTACATGCCCCAATGCGCATGTAATAAATAAGGACATGACTTCTCTTCCTAAACAAGTTGCATAAGAAAATTAGATATCAGATCATAGCCTTAATGTAAACATCTAATAGGGAAATCAAGCGAAGAAATTTGCATATAGATACAAGCACTGGCAGAGCAAGGATTTTATCATATGGGTCACACGATATATAGAAGAAAGTTTTTGCGCAGTTGATACCAAGAAAACTGTCAGTCAAGGTAATGAGCCAAACATGACAAGGATATGCACCTGACGCATGGGAAGTCCCAAAGTGTTCAATACGACTGGTCCAGCACCATGTTTGTCCCATGGATTTAAAATTTGACAAATTGAAAAGAAATTTCTGAAATAATCATTTTGATGTGACTGTAGCAGCAAACAATCTAGCACTAGAAACTAAATCAAATTAATTTTATCTGGTGAATACAGTTTAGCTGAAAACATATGTACAACACTCATCTATAAATTATCAAATTAAACTTAAAAACAATAAGTAGAGCCAACTATTAACATTAGTGTATCACCTGCCAGTTTCCCCTCAGCCAACAGAGACAGCCATATTGAATTTTCCATTCGAATTTGCATATGCATATGTAGCTCTATAGGATTACTTATGATAGGACTAACAAAATAAATTAACAACAACCTAGCCCCAACTGCATGAGTTATAACACTATCACATATGTAGTCCAAAAATAGTAATCAACATCTAAAAGACTATAAGAACACAATTCAACAATAAATCAAATGAAACTATTAGCAATACTAGAATTATATTATCCTAATAATCCATACTATAAACTTGAACAAAATTCACCTGCTCTACCCTCACTAACTGTTCTTGCAACTCCGAAATGTTCTGTTTCTCAGCTACAATGTCCTCTTGTAATTTCGTTTTTTATTTCTCCTAAGCCAAAAGCCTCTTTAGGCCCTTCTTCTCCCTCTTTGCAACCTCCAAACATGTTTTCACCGACCTTGATGCACTTAGTTTTGAAGACTCCATCTCTGCTCTGATTTCTGGATTCTCTGTCTCAAGCCGCCTCACAGTTGCATTTGCACGGTCCACTTGGCCACTTGCTCTTCAGTGCAGTAGCCCCAACCATTATCATTGAAATTAGGATTAGGATTATGACCCGTTTCATTATTACCCAGTTGGTAATTCAATGGTCTTGTACTCGATTCGTTAATACCTGATTTAGGGGTGTGATCGATATCAGGTTTTGCTGATCGAGGCCTTCGATTGGTACGGATGTGTTTTTCTCTCACAGTGCAACCCATCGAAGTTATAGACGATGTGAAGAACCCTAGAAATGTAAGTGAAATTTAATTATTATAAAACACACAAACATATATGTGTGTGTGATATGCAGATATTATAGAGAATTAGAGATAGAAACTTACAGATTCGATGAAGAATCACACTTTTTAAGTGAAAAAATGATGATGGACACGGGCGAGGGAAAGGCCGATGTTGGCGGTGGTAGTGGTTTTGCCAACGCCGCCTTTGCCGGAGGTAATGACCACGACTCTTGGGGTTTCGCCGGCAAGTTTCGCCGCCACGATCTACTGCTAGGAAGTTCAGCCACCAATCTACTCCTAGGGAGTTGTCGTCGGATATACTGTTAAGGAGTTAAACGGGTTTTTTTTCTATACAGCTGTTGAAATGAGAGAAAGAGAGAGTGAGGGCAAGGAGATGACAGAGTAAATGGAGGGTTTATTACGATAGAATTGGTTTTGTGTGATAACAACAACAACAACAACAACAACAATAATAATAATAATAACAATAACAATAAAAATAAAAAAAATAAAAATAATAATAATAATACTAATAATAAAAATAACAATAACAATAATAATAACAATAATAATAACATAATAATAATAATAATAATAATAATAATAATAATAATAGTACTAATACTAATAATAATAATAATATATAATAATAATAATAATAATAATAGTAGTAGTAGTAATAATAATAATAATAATAATAATAATAAAAACAAAAACAACAATAACAATAATAATAATAATATAACAATAACAGTAATAATAATAATAATAATAATGATAATATTATTATTATTATTATTATATTATTATTATTATTATTATTATTATTATTATTATTGTTATATTATTATTATTATTATTTTATTTTTATTATTATTGTCGTTATTATTATTATTGTTATTGTTATTTTTTTATTATTATTATTATTATTATTATTATTATTATTATTAGTATAGTATTATTATTATTATTATTATTATTATTATTATTATTATTATTATTGTTATTTTTATTATTATTAGTACTATTATTATTATTATTATTATTATTATTATTATTATTATTATTATTATTATTATTATTATTATTATTATTATTAGTACTATTATTATTATCATTGTGACAACCCCAAAATAGGTTCAATCCATCCAACCTATTCTGAGTCGCCAAATACATGGTACAGAAAAAAACTACAACTTTATTACTATAATTGTCGTGCAAAATACAACAACACATATGTTGTGAGTTTTGATACAAATATATACCAACTGTGACTCATGTCCCAGCCTTGGATAGCACGTCACAATGGCACCTTACATAAAGGTACAGTCAAAAACTATTTTAGAAATTAAAATCTTTGGGAAATGCTCAAGAAACCTTCGTACATGGGAAGCCACGGGGCTAGGTTATGATAGATATCATTTTTCCCCAAAATTTATCCTTGGTTGACCCAATAGACCTCAAAGAAAAACGAGAAGATTACTATCATGTCTTTTCTAATGGTGAGTCTTCTCTCGACATATAACTATCTCCATCATCCCCAGCTTGAAAATTATATTTCAAATAAACTCCAAGATCATATAGGTAGTGCTTTCAGTAGATATACTCAAAGAAGTGGATGTGCACAACCCCTGTCTTATGATAACACGAGGTTGTATGTCAGTAGACATCTTGTATGATAGTGGCAAAACACCCTTCCAACGTTGGGTTCACCTCGCCCTATTTGATTCACCAAATATAACTACTAAATGATGTATAAAATACAACACACTTTTCTATACTGTTTAGGGAGAACTTCCACCGCTAGGGACCACCGTTCTATTCCCCTATTACCCCCGCTCGACCCAGCAATCCTTTAGAAGAGTCAAATAGACTATAAAGTCTATTATCTTCTCCATGTTAAAAATCAACCAACAATATTTTATCCCTATAACATCAATCAATAATTCTGGTCCACAATCATATGAATAACTCATAATCATAATTGTAGTTCTAAATTCCTCGTCTCATCCAGGACGAAGATAATTTTCATCACCTATCTTTACCTGAAACATTAAAGATCATGGTTACACCAAATCACATTTCATGTTCATAATCATACTAATAACTTCATCTTTGCACTACGGCCAAAGATATTCGTCAACAGTTCATCTTTGCACTACTGGCCAAAGATATTCAACAACATGTCATCTTTGCACTACGGGCCAAAGATATTCATCAACAATTCATCTTTCCACTACAGCCAAAGATATTCCTCAGCAGTTCATATTTGCACCATCTGAGCCAAATATATTCATCAACAGATTTATATTTGCACTCTGGGCCAAATATATTAATATCTCAAAGAAATATATAATCATTTGAATTTATATAAACAATAATTATAACCATGTTGATCAATTCACCTTTGCACTTAAGCTAAAGATATTCAATTATAAATTCAATGGTCATGATCATACCAGTCAATAATTCAACTTTGCACTACTGGCTAAAGAGAACCCATAGTCACGATCATACCAAAAATCTACCCATCTTTACACTCAAGTCAAAGAGAAATATCATCATTAAGGTTATAAAAATGTTATATATGATAATACAAATAATATAATCAACATATAGATTTAATCTCAAGAGTAAGATTCATAAATCAACGATAATTTGGTCAGAAAAAGAAAACAATTTTGTCGTGAATAGTAACTCGTGAATAGTAACTCATGAATAGTAACTCGTAAATAGTAATCCCGACATGAAAAAAGTAAAAATTCCACAATAAAATCCATACCAATATTTCGGTATAATGATTTTGAAAGGATAAAATTTCTTAAACTTATAAACAATTTATTTTAATTGTTTACACTTTACTAAATAATGCATTTAATCATCCTAGAATGCCAAACTCATAAGATTTCATCACCAATAACCAAAACCCTCATCAAAAATCTGCATATACCTCATATAGGATTCTCAAGCCATAAAATCCTATTTTCCAATTTTCTTACTTCACATAACATATTTAATTCATTTACTTATAACTAGTCCATTTTCATGAAAAATATCAAATCAGTACAAATAAATTTTCTTTTCTGGGATTTAGCAGAATATAGTTCCAAATTGAATATATATTTTTCTCAGAATTTTTAAAATTCATTTACTATTTTTCATATGGCCAAAACAAATTTAATATTTAGACATTTATCATAAAGCGTACTTGTATCCAAAATTTGAAATTTACTGAGTATATACATTATATACATGTACTCCCAATAAAAATTTCACCAATTTTGGAGTTAACCACAAGGAGTTATAAGGGTTTTCTTTTAAAATAGTCTTTTCTCATAAAATTCATAACTCTTAATCTATACATCCAAAATTCACCATTTTTGGACACAATCAATAAAACTCATCAAAATATCATTTCAAATTTTTCGAGAATTTTTGAAGGTCCGAAAAGTTACTGAAACATGAAAACATAACAACCCTTAAAATCCTTACCTCAAAAAAAAGAAGATTTTTGATTTGGAATATCGGATGAAAAGCCGAAGGAAACTTGCACCGAATAGCAACTCTCAAAGTATCTAAATACTCACAAAAATATGCTCAATAATATAGAGAGAAAACTTATGTTTCTGGTGTGATTTTCAATTCTAACTTAAGCGCCTATTTATAGGAAAATGCTAGAACGCCAAAGGAGACTAAAATAATAAAATATTATTATTCTTTTTTTTCTCTACACATCCTCCACCAACCAAGCCAGCCAACATGGAAGAAAAATAGCAGTCCATGTGTATTCAACACCAACCAAAAGTGGGTCCCACCCATAAATTTATAAAAATCATTTTATTTTCCGAAACTTCAATAATTCATAGAAAATAGTCTGTTTATCAGGAAAATACGAATTTTATGTCCATTCCACACGAAATCGAATTCTCTACAACTTTGTAGCTTTAAGTTTTTCCAAATTCCAGACAGAAAATATTCGAAACCCACAAACGGATGATTTTTAACACCTTTTAAAATTCATAACAAATCATGCGTTAATTTTTAACTATTCAAAATTTGTGGATATATACTCAACTATATATGTATAACATATCCAAAAATCACAACGATCCAACGGTCGGATCAAAATTATAACTCACACAATAGAGCTTTAAGAACACCGATTTGATCTTTTAATACCTCCAATCCGACAAAATACTGATAAAGCACCTCAACATTAATTCCGTCATTTATAACCACATAAATAAATCCATCATTTATATCCACATCAAATAAATATTTTCTTATTATATAAATCAATAATTAATTATTCACAAATAATATTACAGAATCACAATTATGACAACCAGGCCGTTTCCAGGAAAGAGGGGGCTTTCCAATAAGAATTTTTCTTTACTGGCGCGCAATTAGGTGACCAAACCTCTCCTTGACAGAACTTTCTAGACATTGCCAATAATGTTATCTAATAATATTATTCCAAATAATATGAATTATTGATCTGATAATGGAGATACTGTGCAGTTATAATTATTGAAACAACAATAATGTGACGCCCCCAAAATTAGGTATACATCACCCATTTTGAGTCGCCAGATACATGATACAGAATTCAAATACAACTTAATAATACAACTGTCGTGTACACTACGACAAAACATAAACTGTGAGTTTGAATATAAATATTGTCTACTAGAGAGTATACAAACTCAAAAGGAGTCCTCATTACAATTATTATCACACTATTTTACAGAATAGTGAGGACTACTAATGCACCTTCTAGGACCATAACTTTGTTCCCCGACTAGTCCCAGCTACGTTCTCATTTCCTGAAGAGAACAGTGAAAGAAAGGGTGAGCTCAACTAGCCCAGTAAGAAATATTATGACTAAGATAATGCAGAATAATTTATCGTTAGCCTTCAACAATGTTAAACCGATAAAATATAATAACTATCAAGTTTAAGCTCAAATGAACAAGCAATCCATTAGAAGAGTCAAGTAGGGAATAAAATCTACTATCTTCTATGATTTAAAAGGTTTTTCATCACTTTTATCGTTGGGACTCAGCTTAATTAATAAACCCCCACATCCAATTCCCCCCGCACTACGGCCAAGGATATTCTTAAGTATCACGACCATTTAATTATCCATGCACTACTACTTAAGATAACCATGTTTTCATCAACGGTCCCCGATCATGCCATAAAACAATTCATCTTTGCACTACGGCCAAAGAGAATCCATAGCCATAATCATACCAAAAAATGTCCATCAATGCACTACAGGCCAATGAGGACTTTTTCCACATCATTTGTAACATTACGGTTATGATTATACCGAATAATCCTCGGTCATAATCATACCAAGTCCATCTATGCACTATGTGCCACGTGATGACTTTCAACATAATATAAACATGAGGATGATGACAATGATATAAGAATTCAATAAAACAAGTTCAAGAATTAATTTATCCAGAACCGATAACGCTCAAATTGTCAACATAATATCGCTTTGCAGAGTAAAATTCAAGAATGCTCAGAAGAATATTTCCATGAAAAGATACTAGATGAAGCGCAAACATCAAGGATATTCCACTAATTTCATGGAGTATATAGAAGTCAAAGTTTTAACCAACCGAGTATAATAAAGAATGGAATAACAAAAAGAAATCACCATGCATGCGGTACTTGTGATAAATGAAAAGTTATTCAATGTAATACTAATAAGGGCGGAATCAGTGCCATGTAAAAGCGCATAGGCGAGGATATTCCAATGTAATAATAATAAAGCGGAACCAAGTCCCGGCTTAAAACGCATGCATGACAGGATATTCCAATGTAATAATAATGACGGAATCAGTGTCCGGCGTAAACGCGCATGAATGTGATATTCCAAATGTAATAGTAAAGGCGGAATAATAGAAGAATGTCACCAAGTATAGGGTAGCTGGCATGATACAAAAGTTATTCCAACAAAATAATAAAGGATGGAATAACATAAGTTCTCTTCATGAATACAAAAGAATAACACCCCTTACGAGTACAACAAATAATATTCCCTACCTTAAGAAGAAGAGTACTGGATATATAAGTAGTGAAGTAGCATAATACTTTCTTCTTTGTCTCTATAGTTTATCTCTCTAGAGTTTCAGTAAATTCGTAAGAAAATAATGAAGGAATGAGCTTTTATTTATAGAAAAATGGACTGCATAGTAACTAACTCATGAACGGTCCAGATTGATTTACTTTAATCTGATGGTCCATATTTAAAACAAAATCTTTTAAATAAAATATAATATATTCTATTTATAATCTAATAAAATGAATAACTTTATAAAAGATTTTACTATGCAAAACACTATACAGTGCACTATACAAACACTATGCATAATAAAATATAATATATTCTAATTATTGTCTAATAAAGCAGATAACTTTATAAAAGTATTACATTTTATATAAAAAGATTTTACTATGCAAAACACTATGTGAAAGATATGCAACACTATGCATAATAGAATATAATATATTCTATTTATAGAATAACTTTATAAAAGTATTCTGCTTTTATATAAAAGATTTTACGTAATATTACATTAATAATACCAACAAAACCGATCGACTTATCACGTAAGCATCAATAATTAATACCGTGTGCTACTATGCAACCACGCCAGACATCGCATTTTTAACTTTAACAGGTGTTTCAACAGCTTAATCAGTAAAACTTCATAGATTATTTTCATAAAGTATTTTTTCATTTTCTCAATCCGGCAATAATTCCGTTGTGGGGTCCACCAATGATTGTCTTGGTTGCATGCGAATATTCCCGATTAAAGCGAATATTTCCCAACCAATCGAATATTATATAACAACTTCACAGATTTTGCAAAATTTATAAATACTACCCACGACTATAACATTATATCAAATCCACACCATAATATTAAAAAAAATATTTCGAGAAAATAAAATCTTTATTCATAAAATATGGGGTCTCACAATCTCCCCTCCTTATGAAATCTCGCCCTCGAAATTTACATACGTACCTGGTATGTCGAAGAGGTGAAGATACCTTGACTTCATTTCAGATTCTAATTCTTGAGGTATAACCTTTGAGTGTTGAATACGATCCTTCTTATCCAAGATGTTAACACGTATCTCCTCATACGTTAAATCTTCTGCTATCTCGTCCGGTTCTAAATTAATAATGTGGTTCGGGTCGTCCACATATTTACGTAACATCGATACTTGGCAGTAAAACGAGTCTATAAGCCACAGTTCCTACTCGATCGAGGATTTTAAATGGGCCAATTAAATCGAGGGTTGAGATTTCCTCTCTTCGTCGATTCTTGCTTCTAGAATAACGCCCTCTTGAACCTTCTTCTTCACATTTATCAGCTCCGGGTGTGTAGCTTGAGCGGCTTTAACTTTATCGATTAAAGTTGATTCTACTCGTATATTCGTTATCTTCACTAGGGTTCCTAGAGTCTTTAACTCTATCTTCATCATTTGTAAGTCGTACGAAATGGGACTTTGTGTTAACAACATCGCACTCGTAAACGCATACGATCTTCTACTCAACGCGTCAGATACCACGTTCGCTTTTCCACGATGGTAGTGAATGGTACGATCGTAATCTTCAACATCTCGAGCCAACGTCTTTGGCGCATGTTACGTTCGCTTTAGTTGAAGAAATATTTAAGGGTTTAAGAAATGGGTTTTGTACTGGGGTCAATACAAAATTCAATTTCACGCTCTAGGGGTAGGCTAAGAAGTCTTCAAGAATACGTCAGGAAATTTATTAACAATAGAAATATCATTCAAAACTGTGACTCTCATCCAAGACTTGGATAGCACGTCACATTGATACCTATCAAATTGCCACCGTTATTCACAACGTCCCTTACGGAAAGTTCGGCTTCGGTGCATTCCACACAAAGAAGTTAACAATGAAAGGATCGGGGCTCTTTATTTATGGCTTGATATGACAATGATTGACTTTAGTGGTTTGGTTACTTGAATTTGCATAACAGGTTTGTTAGGAATATGAAAGCTAACAACCTTACGAAAAGAATGATGAGTAATTAACCAATCGATTCCTAAAATTGCATCAAAGGCAAGTATTTTCAAAGAGATAAGATTGACAAGTAACGTGAAAGTGTTGATTTGAACAAGATTTATAAATAGTGGAGGTAACGAAGGTTTCTCCCAACTGAGTTTAAACAGATATATCAAAGTCTAACTTCTCCGGAGTTAACTTCAAACATTGAACACAACTAGGTGCAATAAAAGAGTGAGTAGAATCGGTATCTAACACGGTATAGACTTCGCAAGAGTTTATGACTAACATACTCGTGATAATTTTATTCAGGTTCCTCGTCACGAATAAAAAAAAAACACTCTCTCTTAAACTACCGGCTTTGGCTTGTCTGGGACATCCTTTGGCATCACTATCCCAGCTGGAATTAACTTCACCATACGACAAAATCGAGCTAGGTGACCTTCTCTTTCACAATTAAAACACGTTTTGGATTGTTGCGTACAATTTGGACGGATGTGTCCCTCCTGTCCGCATTTGAAACATACGACCGGTGGTCGTTCTTCTTCCTTTGAAACGGGTGCTGGTACCGACGTCTTTACGTCATTGTTGAACCTTCTCTTCTTGAAATGTCTATTCTTATTGTTTTGGCCATGATTACAACCATTTCTGGCATGTTGATTCCCTCCATGCTTATTGTCACCGCTTTGATGACTGTTATCACCGGTATTATCATTTTACCGACTGCTCTCTTTTGGTTTGGTTGACTCATTATCACGCTCCAATAACTGAGCCCTATTAACAACATCTGAATACAAACACAGTTTATGAGAAATAAGATATTGACGTATCTCCGGCTTCAAACCTCTTAAAAACATCCGCGTCATTCTCTCTTCATTATCAACCAGGTGGGACGCAAATCGGGACAACTCGGCAAACTTGGCTTTGTACTGCGACACGGTCATGTTGTTTTGCTTTAACGTGATAAATTCCACCTCCTTCATGTGACGAATGCTTTCGGGAAAGTACTTGTCATTGAACAGCTCTTGGAACTTCTCCCAAGACATCTTGAGTGCGTTAGGTTGGGTACGTTTTACAGATTCCCACCAGTGATTTGCCTCTTCACACAACATAAAGGTGGCAAAAGGAACCTTTTTCTCCTCGGAGCATCCCAAGACATCAAATATCTTGGTGATCTGCTTTAACCACGTCTCCACCTTAAGTGGTTCTGTCTTTCCCAAAAACTCTGGTGGTCCCAGCTCCTTGAATTGCTTAGCGGTGACCAACCGTGGGTTGCCATTGTTTCCTCCTGCATTATGAACAGGAGCCGCCTTCGCCTGATGTTGCATGAATTCGGAAAAGCTCTTAAACATACCGTCGTTCGTCAATTGATTAGTGTTGTTGTTTACAGGAGGATTATCGCCATCTTGTTGCACATTGTCCTGATTATTGATCTATGGAGACTCAACAGTCTCATGTGCTCCATTGCTTATCTCAACATTTTCAGATGCCATTTTCAAATACTGCCACAAAATAAGGGTTAATTAACATATCACATATTATCTCTATACTCTGACCGACCAATTAAATACCAAATAAACTTAGGTAGGTCATACTAGCGAAGGAATTCCCCATCTCTCCCCTTCTAGTTCTATTCTCACATCCTAGCCAGGGATCATATCCCTAAGCTTTGATACCAACTTTGACTCCCCCAAAATTAAGTATACATCACCCATCTTGAGTCGCCAGATACATGATACAAAATTCAAATACAACTTAATAATACAACTGTCGTGTACAATATGACAAAACATAAAATGTGAGTTTGAATACAAATATTGTGTACTAGAGAGTATACAAACTCAAAAGGAGTCCTCATTACAATTATTATCACATTATTTCACAGAATAGTGAGGACTACTAATGCACCATCTAGGACCACCACTCTGTTCCCCGACTAGTCCCAGCTACGTTCTTATTTCTTGAAGAGAACAGTGAAAGAAAGGGTGAGCTCAACTAGCCCAGTAAGAAATATTATGACTAAGATAATGCAGAATAATTTATCGTTAGCCTTCAACAATGTTAAACTGATAAAATATAATAACTATCAAGTTTAACTGCAGCGGAACAAGAAATCCATTAGAAGAGTCAAGTAGGGAATAAAATCTACTATCTTCTATGATTTAAAAGGTTTTTCATCACTTTTATCGCTGGGACTCAGCTTAATAAATAATCCACATCATCGAATCACCCCTGCACTACGGCCAAGGATATTCTTTAGAATCACGACCACGAATTATCCATGCACTACGGCTTAAGATAATCATGTTTTCATCAATGGTCCTGATCATGCCATAAAACAATTCATCTTTGCACTACGACCAAAGAGAATCCATAGCCATAATCATACCAAAAACTGTCCATCAATGCACTATGGGCCAATGAGGACTTTTTCCACATCATTTGTAACATTACGGTTATGATTATACCGAATAATCCCTGGTCATAATCATACCAAGTCCATCTATGCACCATGTGCCATGATGACTTTCAACATAATATAAACATGAGGATGATGACAATAATATAAGAATTCAATAAAACAAGTTCAAGAATTAATTTATCCAGGATTTGATAACGTTCAAATTGTCAACATGATACTGCTTTGCAGAGTAAAATTCAAGAATGCTCAGAAGAATATTTCCATGAAAAGATACTGGATGAAGCACAAACATCAAGGATATTCCACTAATTTCATGGAGTATAGAAGTCAAAGTTTTAAACAACTGAGTATAATAAAGAATGGAATAACAAAAGAAATCACCATGCATGCGATAAACCGCATATGCGAGTTATTCCAACAGAATAATAAATAACGGAACCAGTCCCACAGAAATAAAATGCACAGGATATTCAGCAAAGAATAATAAAGAATGGAATAACAATGTAAATCACCATGCATGCGGATTCAGATAGTAAAAGTTATTCCAACATAATACTAATAAAGGGCGGAATCGTCCGGCGTAAAAACGCATGCATGTGATATTCCAAATGTAATAATAATAAAAGAGCGGAACCAGTCCAAACAGAAAACTAATGCATGTGGATATTCCAATGTAATAATAAAGACGGAATCGTGTCCGGCGAAAACGCATGCATGTGATATTCCAAATGTAATAGTAAAGACGGAATAATAGAAGAATGTCACCAAGTATAGGGTAGCTCAGCAGATACAAAAGTTATTCCAATAGAATAATAAAGAATGGAATAACATAAGTTCTCTTCATGAATACAAAAGAATAACACCCCTTACGAGTACAACAAATAATATTCCCTACCTTAAGAAGAAGAAGTCTTGGATATATAAGTAGTGAAGTAGCGAATACTTTCTCTTCTTTCTCTCTATAGTTTTATCTCTAGAGTTTCAAATTGAATTGTAAGAAAATAATGAAGGAATGAGTTTCTATTTATAGAAAAATGGATCAGATAGTAACTAACTCATGAGCATTCCAGATTGATTTACTTTAATCGACTATCCATATTTAAAACAAAATCTTTTAAATAAAATATAATATATATTCGTCAGAATAAACATGTGAATGATATTCCTATTTAATATATGATTTGATTATGATATATATAAATGAATGAATATGCAAGTATGCTTGCATGAAGAAAAGTCAGTAAAAGTCCTTTGATAGATAATAGAAATATATGTACAAGGACTTAGAATGAATTGATCAAATATGTTAGGTTGATCCTACATAAGCAAAACAGCTTTGTAAAGTCCTTAAAAAGAAATGATGTACAAGGACTATAAATATAGAAAGATCAAGCTTGTTAGGTTGATCTTATGATGTAATAGATAGGCTAGTCTGATCGTTGAGAATTGCACCAGAAGTCGTAGTCTGCCAGGTGAGTCAAGGTTAACTCGGGAGCTATCGAGGCATAATAGGAGTATGGAAGATAGTAAATCTCGGAGTTCGTAGACTGTCAGGGGAAACGAATAAGGATCGTAGTGTATCGAGAAGAGCTTCCTCGAGATCGTAGTGTGCTGAGGAAGTCATGTTCAGAATCGTAGAGACAGCCTGCCTAAGAGCTGAACGATCATCTGCCAAAGCCAAGTCCGAAACGTAGACTACACTCAGAGTCGTAGAGCCTAGTGATGCCGAAGCCAAGTCAAGGATCGTAGACTACACTCTGAGTTCGTAGAGTCCATTGAGTGCATACAGAGATCGTAGTCGGGCAAGATTAGATGAAGACAACAAGCACAAGGCAAAAATCGTGAGAGTGTCAAGAGATCGATCTCGGGATCGTGAGTGTCAAGACGACTAAAGTCAATCGTAGAGAGTGCGTAACTACGACTCCAATGTAAGTTCTCACAATGCCAAGTCGTAATCAGAGAAGAGACTTGGTTCTCAAAGAATGAGAACTCCCAGAATATCCAAAGGTACGAAGCCTCTGGTTGGCACTGTAAAGATGCAATCCACAGTAAGGAAACCAGAGAGCACTCAACGAATGGCATGCAAAGCTAAAGCGTAAGAAGTAAGCACCAATCCAATCAGCATCAAGATTGAGTTGAAAGGCCATTCGTGATGAAGTCTTCCACAAGATGATTCAAAGAAGACTTCAACAGCTGACTAAGGAAAAGTCAGCTAATGCAGTTGCTGTCAAGAGAACAGAAGACAACGATCTTGGAAGCAACCAGGATCGTAGTGTTTGTCAGACAAAGAAAGAACTGATGGAGGTTGAACCAAGATACTGGTCAGCTTCTGAAGAGCAAGGCTAAAGTGATTAAGTGCAGGCTCAGTTCATTGATGATAAGTGAGCGGAAGATCACCAGGAGAAAGCAAGCTGGACGCGCCACAAATCTGAAGTGTCTTGATATTCAGAAGGGGACCAGAGCAAAGAATTAGGCCATCAGCATCTGAGAATAGTCAAAGCAAACAGAAGTATTGAAGCACTGCACAATACAAGGAAGAGGTGTTCTACATTGAAGATCCAATCAACACTCTTCAGGATCGTAGTGTTAACTCTACTAAGTCAACGAGCAACACTTAGCAAGACACTACGATTAGGTCCCTGAAGACGTGCATCAGAATCGTAGAGTTCGGATACCTGAAGACTGAAGCATTGGCAATGGTTCAATCTGAAGGGTAATATTCAGACAAGTGCTTATTGAGAGCATCGATGCAAAAGGACAACCTCTGATCAAGAAATCAGAAGAAATAAAGTCTTCAACCTGCCCAAGATAGTAAAGTCATACATCTGACAGGGTAGGTAAAACAGTAGACTGCAGAGTCAGAAAAAGTATGTCATGTCACATCAAGTAGTCTACCTCAAGCAACTTGAGATCTATAAAGACATTTGAATAGCTTCCTACGGCTACTTTCCAACGGAAGGATTGGGAAGGTGTATAAATGTAGAAGAGCTTCAAAGATCAAAGGTTGCTGGAGTTGTGAGTTTTGGAGAGAACGTGGACTGATCTAATCAAGTGATAGTGAGTCCAAAGGTTCACTCTACGATCCACCAAGAACACTCAGAAGTAAGATCAAAAAAGAAGTAGAAGTGTGAGTTCTACTATGTAGAAGTGAGAGTTCTACTACATGAAGAGTGTTTTGAACTACCGAGAGAAAGAAGAGCACCATACCATCTGGATGTCCATCATGGGAAGACTCTAAGTACAATAGAGAAGAGCCTACAGTCAGCTTAGCAAGTCCATCATGGGAAGGAATCGAGGAGCAAGAAGGGAGATCACAAAAGCCATCTTGGTGACAAGCATGAGAAAGTTTCTAAGTACCTAACAGAAGAGCTTACAGATCATCTTAGAAGCCTCTGCGTATGCGACCATCAAGTACCAAGAAGAATGATCTTCAAGGCGGTTCATCAAGGGTCATCCAGGAGTAGTTGAAAGCAACCTAAGAAGTCGAGCATCATGCAATACTCCACCGCTTCTTCAAGGATGATCAAGCCAAGCTGCTAAGGATAGAAGATGTTCAGAGCATGAAGACATCTTAGCAGCTCAGCACCGACTCCAACAACAATAAACAAACAACTCAACGAAGCCATGGCCTTAGGGGTCCTTGTCCAGAGGGACAAAATGAAGCAGGGCCAAGAGGGTCCTTGTCCGGAGGGACTAAACAAAGCAGGGCCAAAGGGTCCTTGTCCAAAGGGACTAAATGAAGTTCCAAGCCTGCTGGGCTTGAAGAGTTCCTAGGGAACTAGAGGAGTCCTAAGGCTGCTGGCCTTGAAGAGTTCTTAGTGAATCAAGTCCCAAGGTCAGCGGCCTTGAAGGAATTGTAGAGATTGTGGTCTTGCCTTCCTTAGTGGAAATCTTCGCTAGTTGAAAGCAGAAGAGTGGATTAGGAGCTTGAGTCTCTGAACCACTTAAAACCCCTTGTGTCATTTACATTATGTCTATAACTACTATAACTGCTATGTATGTTCTAACTGCTTACAACTAAACTAATCCAACGAACAATGTATGCATGATTACGAATATATCAATGAAGGGGAATCTTTTACTTATTCCGTTGTGCTTGAAAAGATTCTTATGTTTGTCATATACTTAAATATGAACAATACAACATAAACTAGAAAAGTATTTGAAATAAAAAGGATATATTCAACCCCCCCTTCTAGATCTATTGTGCCTTCTGGGAACTAACAATTGGTATCAGAGTAGGTTTTCATGCTATATTCAAAAGCTAATCGCTTTGAGTCTGATCCCAGGCACTAGCATTGTTCTAAACTTAGTTTAGTAGGAAGTAACTTGTTATACGAAGAAGAGCTCACACGTTGGAAATATTGTGTATAGGTAAAAATGTGTATACACAAAGTCGCTTTCGATTGGTTAAGTATCCTCGATTGCTATATCAACAAGACCAATCCTAGCCTGTAGTCAATCTTGTAGTCTGAAGACCAGACGAGAGAAAGAGAGCAAGAGACATCAGTGACAAAGAGTAAAGCATTCATCTGTATGAAAGATGAAGAGGCCACGCGTACTAAGAAATGCTGATCGAGAGGAGAAAGAAGATCTTCTTAAACTTATGAGTGACCAACCAACAACTGGGTGCTATCTCTGTAAACTCAAAGATGTCAAAGATATTAATGCCACGATTCTCTTGATCTACATCTTCAAGACCACGACTGATTGATGAAAGGCTAACAAGAGAATTAAGCTAAAAGGAGCAAAAGTAAAAGCTGTGCACATCAATACCTGAACTCAGTATATCTAAAGTAAATGACTGTTAAGAAACTAACAGTAAAAAGGTACGGTTCCTCACCATTATTAATGTATACATCATAGTTGCACCATCTTATGAACTATGACTGTATTCTGTCAAGAAGTCATAATCTACCTAAAAAGGTGAAGAGAGAAAGTAGTCTGAAGATGGAAAATTCAAATGTCTACAAACTTTCTCTTTAACCAAGTTTTAAGGCTGAAGATGACATCTTGAAGAAAATCTGAAATAGATCATAAGAGTATCACAGACCAGATGAACTTTATGTTAAATAATCATTACTGGTGTGCTAGTATGTATGTACAAGCCTATGTTCTAGGTGTTTGACAACAAACAGAGAATGATCAGTTCTATAAGAGGATCTTACTGATTTGTAGAAACTGATCACATCCATGAATCAACAAGATACTCATAAATCGTAAAGTTGACTCATAATCTATGAACACTTAAACATTGAGAACATAACCCAGCAAATAATGAAACCATCATAGATAGAGAGTGTGTCATTAATTGTCAAATCCTACACACACTCACCATCATACATCTCAAAAATGTATTATCTCAAGATAGTTGCTTGCATGAATATGTCTGTTGGTGATAAACATGATGATTATCCAGTTAAGAGGAATAGGGGTTTAGAAAACTAACCTAGCAGGACCCATTCAACAATGGGGACCAAAAGTAGAAATATACTTAAACATGCAGGTACTTGGTCAGTCTAACCACACAAAGGAATGCTGAAGCAGAAGACTTCATTCATTAGGACTCAACTAGCAGAAGGCTAAGGACTGTTCAGAGATGATTCTGATAAGGTTCCTATATGTCCAAGCCTGTCCTTAAAGACCCTCTGAGCTAACCGGAATGGAGCTCTCATGGCTGCAAATCTGTATATGAGAGCATGCCATGAAACAGAAGATAAAGAGGATTCTATGTGCCCATATCAGGAAAGACATGCTTTATGGAAAGGATCCTCAAGGGAAGCTCAGAACAGAAGATCATTGAGCTTAAGACAAAAGGAGATCTTTACGAAGCAGAACTTCTCAAAACAAAGGACTGTCAAAGAAGACTACGTTCATAGTGCTGTCAAATGATCGTATAGTGATCAATCCTGAAAATACTCATCTCTACGATACAAAGAAGACTAAGCAATGATGATGATCCCAGTCAGAAGGAGAAATGCTGGGCAACCTTCAAATGAACATGAAGAAGGAATCACATCTATCTGAGAAGACAACATCCAATGGGGGAGCAGTGATCTGTTAAGGAAAAATAACACTATTAAACCTGGAAGAGATGTACCAGCTACAGAGTCCCAAAACTTTGTGGCTGATGAACCAAATGAAGATCCATAGTCAGTAGGAACGTCTCAAAATGTACTATTGATAACCCTTCAGTCACCTAATTCATAATCGTGAAGTGCCTACGATCAAACATATGATCGTAGAGTAAGAGCAGGAGGACACCACGATTTCAGCAATGCAGATACTTAAAGATAATTGAAGATCTTCCCATCAGAAAAGGTCTAATGAGATGTCATTACAAACCACTGCCATAGTATTTCATCTGGAAAGCGCCTCAGGGACAAACCTGACCCTTAGCTCTCTCTAAGAGGTTGGCCCTTCCTGAGCTACCTTATCCCAGAAGGAATACTTGATCTAGTTCATCTCAGAAGAATCAAGTCAGTCAACGATCGTAGAGTTAAGTTTGAAAAGGACTAAATGATCGTAGTGCAACTGCAGCAATCGTAGAAGACAACTCAATGATCGTAGTTCTACCAAAGGGTACTCCAGCTCACAAGGAGCATGAAGAATGAGACATCTGCTAAGCCATTCAAGTTAAGGAGATACGTTCGAATACATCAGTGATTGAGCTATGCTGCATCGAAGTAAGGAGGAAAGACGAAGCCATCCACTGCAGCATCTCTCAGAAATTAATCGTTGAGTAAACAAATGAAATCATAGAGTCTATAGCTATCTCATCATGTTACTCTACGAATCAAAAGGTCAACTGTCAAATCCACGTCAATTAAATGTCCACTCCTCTAATAACTGAAAAGTTGTGGGGAGTTACAGCTCATTACTGGGCAACGTGCAACCAATGGACAGTTGACACATCACTGAGTATGCAGAGTTAGAAGGAACTTCCATAAAGACAAGTTCAAATGCGATCGATTAATAAAAGATATCGAACCTTTCCTCCCATTTTCAAAACCTTAGAAAGCTTTTCAAGAGAAAAATCAGTTAACCTCCAGAGCCTTACCAACCAAACAGCCATCTCACATAAACTTCTCTATATCTAATACCCACATTCTTCAAACTACTCAAAATGGAAAACTGGCAAGTGATCACCGGTATTCAGCTTGGAACCAAATCGTTTGAGAAATCTGAAAAGAAATTCAGGGATATTCTCGAGCTTGTAAAGAAGGCTAGATTTTCAGAATGCCTTGAGACAAATACTAAAAGTCTCATCGCAACTGGTTAAAGAATTCTACTCAAACGTCTCTATAAATTCGGAAACCCTTACTACCAAGGTTAAAGCAAAGGAAGTTATGGGGTATCAAAGAAACCCTAGTTTCAAGGACATGAAGAAGAAGGAGTTTCCTGAGCAATATGAGTTCCTTACTGAAATAGTTGGAAAGTGCATCGTGTGTAAGAACATCGCACATGACACGATTGATCGACCAAATAGTTGAAAATCATGTCAAGAATTGTTTCGAAGAAACAAATCGACTTTGGAGCTATCTTGTTTGATCAGATCTCCAAGTGGGTAGAGAAGGCTGAGAAGAAGCCCCTGAACAAGGTATTTCATGGGAGGCTGCTGAGTATCATACTGAAGAAAAATCTAGGGGGAAAGATCAAGGATGATGAGGGAGAAGTGCTGAATGTGCACAAAGTAATGTCTCCACAGTTATTTGAAAACTGGAAGAAGAACCCCAAGGAGAAAAAAAAAGGTCAAAGTGGAGAGTGAGAGAGCCTCTGCTAAGAAAAGGAAGATAGTAGAGACAGAGAGCTCTGAGTCTGATGACTCTGCAGTAGTTGAAATCACACCAGCTAGGAAGAAATCAAAAGTGGTGAAAAGAGCTGGTGATGTGAAGAAAGCCCAGGCCCCACCAAGGAGAGTCTCCTCCTTGAACAAGGATAAAGAAGAAAAGGCCCAAACTGCTGAAACCACAAAAAGAAGAAGCAGCAGGTTGCTTCAAGGGCCAGTCAGCAAGAAAGCTAAGGTGGATGACAAACCAGCCTTAGCTTCTCAAATCAATACATCTGCTGAAGAAAGGGACGTAGAGTCAGCAGAAGAGAAAGAAACTGAAACTGCTGATGAAGAAAAGTGCTCTAGCCCCATGGCAAATTCTCAGAGAAGCAACTCTGATGAAAAAAAGAAATTCATGATGATCAAAGTGCATCCCCAAATGCAACTGCCCCAACTAGCCCAGAGAATGGGTCAGAAAATGCTATTCAAGAAGAAGAAGATGAACATGTCCCCTCAAACCAAGAAAGCTCTCATGATGGCTCAGAAAGTGATGAGGCCAAGAAAGAAGAATCTGCTCCTGCCAGTGCTGATCTCCAAAGAAGTTTATCTGATGAGCAAGAGAAGTCAGAGACTGAAGAAGAAGAAGAAGAAGCGGAGTCTGTCTTTCCAATAGTTGAACCTCCACGAAGAAGGAAGAGCTACAGGCTGCAAGCCCAGTTTTCCTCCAAGAGGAACAGTAGCCAATCAAATGCCATCATTGAATTAAGTGATGATGAATCAGATCCCTGTGGAGAAGATGTCAAGAAGAAGCCAACAGTGAAGAAGAAGAATCTAACGAAAGACTTGCTAAAGAAAGTTCTGACAATGAAATTCAGTAAGAAGGTCTCTTTGTTGATGATGATCAAGAAGATTTTGATAATGAAATGCTATAGCAAGAAAGACTATCTGCTGAAGCTGATCTAAGTGGTTCTAGTCAAGAGAAGGAAGCAGCAGAAAACGATTCCAACTCTGAAGATAAGGAATCAAAAGACTCAGAACTCCACCATGTTCTCTCACCTGCAAGATTCACCAAGAGAATTATGGTAGAAGTTCCCAATGAACCATCAGAAACTCCTCCTAACAGATGGGTAAACCATGGAGGTGAACAGATCAGAATAGTAAGAATGACCTCCTTTGACTTAGTCAAGAACTGGAACAACATGGAAATGGACTACACAACCATTCTCTACAACCTTGATGATTTGCTGATGAGATGGTTCTTCCAATCAATGCCTTGGCTGAAGGCCTTTACTGAAGGAGATGGAAGTTACTTCAGCTGGTGTTACAAGACTTTTCCAAGCATGGAACTGGTAGCTCAAAACTTTCCAAGGGTGAAAACTTATGCTACCAAGATAATAACCAACCAGCCTCACTTCAAGATCTATCGACAAGCTAAGAATCTCTATATCCCCTACGATCGTAGAATGGATTCTGAAGGAAGAAGGGTCATGACCAAGGAGCTGATCATAGAGTCTGTTAAATCTATGGCTGATCATGTTCAAGCCCAATCCAAGAAGCCTTATTATTATCAAGCACTGCTATCATACACTCCATCATCCTCCACAAGCAATTGGTACTCCACGATTGTTCAGATTATCCACACCTTTGAAAATCTGTCCAAAGATGACAATCGTAGAGTCCAATCCATGGCCCAAGCTGAAGCTGCCAATCAAGAGGATCAAACTTCTTTGGAGCAGGAATTACAGAAAAGTTCTGATGATTTAAGCAAAAAGATCTCTATGCTCACTAAAGAATCACAGAAGTAGATAGAAGCAGGAGATGATTCTTTCAAGCACAAACTTCAAGCTATCTTGGCTGATGTATCTCTCAAACTACAAGAGAGGGATAACATCTATCAGAAGGCAATACAAGATCAGAAGGCTGAAGCTCTACAAGTTCAGGAGGCAAATGCAAAAGGCATCGCATGACCCTCTCGACAAGATTGACGATATGAAGCAAACATTCTCAGTACAAATTGAGCTAGGTCAGCAAGAACTAAATTTTGAAGTTGCCAACACCTCCTACCTGATGGAGTAGCTTAATTTCAACATGGAGCAGCTGTCTCAAATGATTAATGACAAAATGGGGGAGAAAAAGAGGCATAGAAAGAAGAGGAGCAAGGGGCATCAGAAGAAGAGCAGAGGGTCAAGAGGAGAGAAGACGTCAAAGAAGATAGTAGCTGCTGAAAGAGTATCATCATCTGAGGGGGAGCCAGATAAGAAAGATGATGAAGGGGAACCAAGCAGAGACAAAAGGTCATCATCTGAGGGGGAGCAAGAGCAAGAAGAGAAATCAGATGAGTAACTAATCAACAAGAATCCTGGAAACATACAAGGAGCCAAGGAGGTACAACTCTAACCTGTTAGGTATGTTCTGGATCCAGGATATAGAATGTCTGAATATATAATTGCCATATTAATATAAATGACATTCATGATTAACTGTTTAGAAATACAGCTGCTCACTATATCTAAGATTCATTCATAACATGCATATACACTTATTGTTTTTGTCATAATCAAATATGGGGAGATTGTCATGAATAAACATGTGAATGATATTCCTATTTAATATATGATTTGATTATGATATATATAAATGAATGAATATGCAAGTATGCTTGTATGAAGAAAAGCTGTAAAGTCCTTTGATAGATAATAGAAATATATGTACAAGGACTTAGAATGAATTGATCAAATATGTTAGGTTGATCCTACATAAGCAAAACAGCTTTGTAAAGTCCTTAAAAAGAAATGATGTACAAGGACTATAAATATAGAAAGATCAAGCTTCTTAGGTTGATCTTATGATGTAATAGATAGGCTAGTCTGATCGTCGAGCACTGCACCAGAAGTCGTAGTCTGCCAGGTGAGTCAAGGTTAACTCGGGAGCTATCGAGGCATAATAGGAGTATGCAAGATAGTAAATCTCGGAGTTCGTAGACTGTCAGGGGAAACGAAGAAGGATCGTAGTGTATCGAGAAGAGCTTCCTCGGGATCTTAGTGTAATGAGGAAGTCATGTTCAGAATCGTAGAGACAGCCTGCCTAAGAGCCGAACGATCATCTGCCAAAGCCAAGTCCGAAACGTAGACTACACTCAGAGTCGTAGAGCCTAGTGATGCCGAAGCCAAGTCAAGGATCGTAGACTACACTCTGAGTTCGTAGAGTCCATTGAGTGCATACAGAGATCGTAGTCGGGCAAGATTAGATGAAGACAACAAGCACAAGGCAAAAATCGTAGAGTGTCAAGATCTGATCTCAGGATCGTGAGTGTTCAAGACGCCTAAAGTGAATCAGAGAGTGCGTAACTACGACTCCAACATAAGTGTTCACAATGCCAAGTCGTAATCAGAGCGATACGGTTCTCAAAGAATGAGCACTCCTGTAATATCCAAAGGTACGAAGCCTCCGGGTTGGCACCGCAAAGATGCAATCCACGAGAAAGGAAACCGGAGAGCACTCAACGAATGGCATACAAAGCTAGCGTAAGAAGTAAGCACCAATCCAATCAGCATCAAGATTGAGTTGAAAGGCCATTCGTGATGAAGTCTTCCACAAGATGATTCAAAGAAGACTTCAGCAGCTGACTAAGGAAAAGTCAGCTAATGCAGTTGCTGTCAAGAGAACAGAAGACAACGATCTTGGAAGCAACCAGGATCGTAGTGTTTGTCAGACAAAGAAAGAACTGATGGAAGGTGAACCGAGATACTGGTCAGCTTCTGAAGAGCAAGGCTAAAGTGATTAAGTGCAGGGTCAGTTCATTGATGATAAGTGAGCGGAAGATCACCAGGAGAAAGCAAGCTGGACGCGCCACAAATCTGAAGTGTCTTGATATTCAGAAGGGGACCAGAGCAAGGAATTAGGCCATCAGTATCTGAGAACAGACGAAGCAAACAGAAGTATTGAAGCACTGCACAATACAAGGAAGAGGTGTTCAACATTGAAGATCCAATCAACACTCTTCAAGATCGTAGTGTTAACTCTACTAAGTCAACGAGCAACACTCAGCAAGACACTACGATTAGGTCCCTGAAGACGTGTATCAGAATCGTAGAGTTTGGATACCTGAAGACTGAAGCATTGGCAACGGTTCAATCTGAAGGGTAATATTCAGACAAGTGCTTATTGAGAGCATCGATGCAAAAGGACAACCTCTGATCAAGAAATTAGAAGAAATAAAGTCTTCAACCTGCCCAAGATAGTAAAGTGATACATCTGACAGGGTAGGTGAAACAGTAGACTGCAGAGTCAGAAAAAGTATGTCATATCACATCAAGTAGTCTACCTCAAGCAACTTGAGATCTGTGAAGACATTTGAATAGCTTCCAACGGCTACTTTCCAACGGAAGCATTGGGAAGGTGTATAAATGTAGAAGAGCTTCGAAGATCAAAGGTTGCTGGAGTTGTGAGTTTTGGAGAGAAGGTGGACTGATCTAATCAAGTGATAGTGAGTCCAAAGGGTCACTCTACGATCCACCAAGAACACTTAGAAGTCAGATCAAGCAAGAAGTAGAAGTGTGAGTTCTACTACATGAAGAGTGTTCTGAACTGCCGAGAGAAAGAAGAGCATCATGCCATCTGGATGTCCATCATGGGAAGACTCTAAGTATAATAGAGAAGAGCCTACAAATCGACAAGCAAGTCCATCATGGGAAGGCATCGAGGAGCAAGAAGGAGATCACAAAGCCATCTTGGTGACAAGCATAAGAAAGTTTCTAAGTACCTAATGGAAGAGCTTACAGGTCATCTTAGAAGCCTCTCATATGCGACCATCAAGTACCAAGAAGAATGATCTTCAAGGCGTTCATCAAGGGGTCATCAGTAGTAGTTGAGCAACCTAAGAAGCTAGGCATCATGCAATACTCAACTGCTCTTCAAGGATGATCAAGCCAAGCTGCTAAGGATAGAAGATGTTCAGAGAATGAAGACATCTTAGCAGCTCAGCACCGACTCCAACAACAAAAAACAAACAACTCAACGATGCCATGGCCTGAGGGGTCCTTTTCCAAAGGGACTAAATGAAGCAGGGCCAAGAGGGTCCTTGTCCGGAGGGACTAAACAAAGCAGGGCCAAAGGGTCCTTGTCCAAAGGGACTAAATGAAGTTCCAAGCCTGCTTGGCTTGAAGAGTTCCTAGGGAACTAGAGGAGTCCCAAGGCTGCTGGCCTTGAAGAGTTCTTAGTGAACTGAAGTCCCAAGGCTGTTGGTCTTGAAGGCATCGTAGACATTCAGGGTGCTGCCCTTCCTTAGTGGAATCCTGCTAGTTGAAAGCAGAAGAGTGGATTAGGAGCTTGAGTCTCTGAACCACTTAAAACCCCTTGTGTCTTTTACATTATGTCTATAACTACTATAACTGCTATGTATGTTCTAACTGCTTACAACTAAACAAACCCAACGAATAATGTATGCATGATTACGAATATATCAATGAAGGGGAATCTTTTACTTATTCCGTTGTGCTTGAAAAGATTCTTATGTTTGTCATATACTTAAATATGAACAATACAACATAAACCAGAAAAGTATTTAAAATAAAAAGGATCTATTCAACCCCCCCTTCTAGATCTATGGTGCCCTCTAGGAACTAACATATTCTATTTATAATCTAATAAAATGAATAACTTTATAAAAGATTTTACTATGCAAATACTATGCAGGCACTATGAAAACATTGTGCATAATAAAATATAATATATTCTAATTATTGTCTAATAAAACAGATAACTTTATAAAAGTATTCTGTTTTATATAAAAAGATTTTACTATACAAAACACTATGTAGACACTATGCGTAATATAATATAATATATTCTATTTATAGAATAACTTTATAAAAGTATTCATTTTATATAAAAGATTTTTCAGATTATTACATTAATAATACCAACAAAACCGAAAGTGACTTATCACGTAAGCATCAATAATTAATATCGTGTGCTACTATGCAACCACGCCAGACATCGCGTACTTTTAACACCGGTGTTTCAACAAGAACAGTAAAACTTCCGTCGTTATTTTCATAAAGTAGTTTTTTTTGTCGTTTTCTCAATCCGACAATAATTCCGTTGTGGGGTCCACCAATGATTGTGCCAGTTGTACGAATATTCCCTGTTAAAACGAATATTCCCCGACCAATCGAATATTATATAACAACTTGCGTACTTTGTAAAATTTATAAATACTACCCACGACTATAACATTATATCAAATCCACACCATAATATTAAAAAATAAATTTCGAGAAAATAAAATCTTTATTCATAAAATCTAAGGTCTCACAAATAATATACAATATCAACTCAACAATTATTGAACCAATAAAATAAAATATTGAACAAGAATTATCAGAATAATTATCGAGTAGTGTCTTTTATGTAAGAATCAATAATGAAAAATATCAGGTAATACTGGTGCATCTTCTTGTGCAACCACACGACATCGCATTTTAACCACCGGGTATTCCAATGTTGTTAATTGTGAACGATTACGCCTAGATTATTTATAAAAACTCAAATTTATCGTTTTTCTTTATCCGACAGCTTATTCAATTATGGGGCTCTAAATGGTCGCTACTGGTCGCATTTAATATTCCCCGACAACAAGAATATTCCACGACCAAACGAATATTCCCCGACAACAATAAGTATTTTATAGCCACTTGCTTATTTTGAAAAAATTTCACATATCACCCTTAACTTTAACTTTTTATCAATTTAATCATTAACTGAATAATAATTATAAGAAAAATTGAATACTATTATTTTATAAAATTCGGGGTCTTACAATCATCATCATCATCATCATCATCATCATTATTATTATTATTATTATTATTATTATTATTATTATTATTATTATTATTATTATTATTATTATTATTATTATTATTATTATTATTATTATTATTGTTATTTTTTATTATTATTGTCATTATTATGGGTCCTGGTTGCTATTATTTTGTAAGGATTAGTATTTATAATGAACAAATCATTTCCTCCAAATTAAAACAAATCCACTTTCCTTAGATCTATTACGTATATACATAAATATACATAACTAATTGCGTGATAATAATAATAATAATAATAATAATAATAATAATAATAATAATAATAATAATAATAATAATAATAATAATAATAATAATAATAATAATAATAATAATAATAATAATACCATAATAATAATAATAATAGTATTTTTTTAATTTGATTTTTTTTAGTATTTAAGTATTTTTAGTATTTGATGTAAATATGTAATTAGTATTTTTAGTATTTTAGTGCCTTTATAGCATGTGAATTTGCTAATCGATTAGGTTTAATCCTGGAGAAGTTACCTATACCTTTAGACGTTAAGGTAGCAATAGAAGAGATAATCCCCATTGAACATATTCATAAGGTTTGTTGCGTAGAAATTAGAGGGAATAAGTTATCGGTAGATTTGGTACCGATAAGGCTAAAAGAATTCGACGTAATTCTTGGTATGGATTGGTTGGTTAACCATAAGGCGATTATAGATTGCCATAGGAAAAGTGTAAACCTTCGGCTTTCTAAGAAAACCAAGGTAGTGTTCTTCTAGAGTAATTCACCGAGACGCTCTTGTTGGTTCTGCCCATGACACAAGCTAGGAAGATGTTGAGAAAAGGGTGTGTAGGTTATCTCGTGCTATGTTGTGGATACCCAAAGAGTTGGAACATCCTTGGATCGAGATACCTATTGTGCAAGAGTTCATGGATGTATTTCCTAGGAGGAGTTACCCGGCATTCTCTACGGACAGGAGGTGGAGTTTGTAATTGATCATTCACATCGAACGACATTAATTTCAAGGGCACCATATCGAATGGCGCCAGTTGAAATGAAGGAGTTAATGGTTCAATTACAAGAACTACTAGATAGGAAGTACATTCAACCAAGTGTGTCTCCTTGGGGAGCACCAATATTGTTTGTAAAGAAGAAGGATGGGTCGTTAAGGCTTTGTATCGACTATCGAGAGTTGAACAAGTTAACGATTAAGAATAAATACCCTTTGCCCAGGATCGATGATCTATTTGATCAGTTGAAAGGGGAAAAGTATTTTTCTAAGATAGATTTGCGCACAGGGTATCATCAGTTAAAGGTAAGGAAGGAAGATGTACCTAAGACGGCGTTCAGAACTCGTTATGGTCATTACGAGTTTCTGGTAATGTCGTTTGGGTTGACTAATGCGCCAGCCGCATTTATGGATATGATGAACAGAGTGTTCAAATAATATTTGGACAAGTTTATCGTAGTGTTCATTGATGATATTCTAGTCTATTCAAAGACGCCAGAAGATCATGCAGAACATTTAAAAATAGTGTTGGAAACACTAAGAAAGGAGAAGTTGTATGCGAAATTCACAAAATGTGAATTTTGGCTTGAGAGAATGCAGTTTCTAGGGCATGTTTGTGACATCCAAGATTTTTAGAAATTATAAATGAGAATTTTATAAATAAAAGTATTATTTATGAGATATGTTGGGTGTGAGTATGTGTATGTCATATATTGTAGAATATGTGAATTGATGTGAAGAGAATGTTATATATTAATTTTAATATATATAAATATTTAATTGAATTATTTATTGAGTAAAATAAATAAATTTTGTTTTGATTATAGAATAATGTAATTAATGTAGTAGCAGATTAATTAAATGAATATTTAGTATTTAATTTAATTAATATAATAATTTTTTATGTTATAGTTCTAATTTAATTGAGATAATTAAATTAGATGAGTTATGTGATGATTGTTACACAAAATTATAATTAACAAGTAAATATAATTATGTGACAATTTGATGAGATTGATTGATGTTAAGCTATTGATTAATTAAAATAATGAGTATTTGTCAAACATGGTCTTAGGCTTTTCAAGTTCAAATTGATGTAACCTATGTATTAACTAGTAATTAGTATATCTAATAATTACTAAGAGTTACATATATTATATATTACTAGTATTGTATATTATATGTATATACTACAAGTTAGTATGTTAGTTTTAGAAAACAAACCAAAGAAAGAAGAAGAGAGTTAGAGAGAGTTGTAGGAGAAGAAGAAGAGAAAGAAAATGAAGAAGAAGGGAAAGCTTTGAGAAGACAAAACAAGCTCCATCATCATCATCTCCATCTCTCTCTTAAATTCATACTAATAAAATTATAATCTAAATTCCTTGTTTTAATTATATTTTTATGTTCTTCATAATGTAGATAATTGTTATGTAGAAGTTGTATTGAGAAATTGGGAGAGATAGAGAGAAATAGAGGAATTGAGATGAGCTAGAAGAATAAGAAGAAAAAAAAAACTAGAAGAAGGTAACTTCTAAACTCTTATTTAATCCTTGATTTTTTTGGGTAGATTTATGTTATAGGGTAGTAGATCATGCTTAATCTATTTGTATTGGTTTAATCTTGGATTATCAAGAATCAAACAAGAGGATTCAAGAAAGAAAATGAAATGGAAAGAAATTTTGAAGAACAAAATTCGTAGGTTTTTAGTAATTGTGGACATATCTTGTGAAATTCATACCTCTTTGGGTATAATGAGTTAGAAAGTGAGCCTTATATCAAATCGAAGATATGGAAGTAAGCTATATTCTGAAAGTGGAATTACATGAAAACTCTTTGTGGATTTCTTGCAATGTCTGTTTTAGTAAGGCTGGTGCGAAGGGAAAATAATCATTCGTAAAATCAAAATCATTATTACGGTTTCTGACTTTGAAAAATTCATATGAATTCGTGTGTTTTGAATCTGAAGAAACTTAAAACTGCAAAGTTTTAGATATGGAAGTTTACTAGCTAGACTCATGCGTTTGAGCCATTTTATGGACCGGATCATGTCCGAAATAAATTGTTTAGTAAGGATGTCCAGAAAATGAAATTTTCTAGACTAGTTGATGAATTACAGAATCTGGTTTAGATGGATAAGGGTCTGACTTTAATGCCTAGATGAGGTTGTAGTACACTGAGTAAGGGTTAATTCTATATAAGAAGGAACAAAAACGGATATGTAACGAACGAGTTACGTTAAAAACGAAAACAACGTTTTGTTAAAGAAATTGTGAAGATGAGTTTTATAATTCTGCTTGAATTAAGATTTTGGGTGATGATATATTTTGATGATTAAAAATATGTTTTGACATATGTAATGAGTATAGATATGTGTTATCATATTCTATGCATAATTAACCATTTAAGATCAAGAGTTGAGATAAGTTAATAATGCGCATATAACGTGCTCGATAAAATGCCTAAGAGTAATAGTGTTTTCTAAACTTTGGTATACAAAGTGTCTAACTAATGGCTAATATTGGATATCTAAGTATGAAAAGATGATAATACAAGAATAATAATGGAAAGACATCGAAAAGGGTAATTTTTGATTTATGAAGGAAAATTAAACATGTAAACAATGTGTTGAATATGCATTTTTGAAACCAAAGTGGTATAATAAAATGATGTGATATACGCACATTAAACTACAAGTGTGATAGTCTAGCATGAGTGGTGATGAAAATGAAAAATAAAACCGAGTTGCATATAAAATAGCTAGATGTCTATAAAGACATTATAAAGGATAATAAGATAAAGTAAGGTCTTAGAATAAATTTGACCATGAGATTGAGTATTGATTTTATTTATTATCAATCTCACATCTGATGTAATAAGTAGGTTGGCAAGGACGCCAAGTATTAGCGTCTTTGGTAAACGCCGATAAAGGCAAGTCTTTCGGTTCCTTTTTGCTATGTGAACTTGATGATGAACCTATTTTTAAAATTTTAGTGTATGATGTATTGTATATATCAAAAGTATGAAATGTGAAAGTCAATCTATGACTATGATGATTGAGCTATAAATGATGATTGAGTAAGGAACTCAATCTTTATAGTTGTTATGTGAACTACAACATGTATGCTATGTTTGTTTTATGATTATTCTTGTATGTTGAGCATGTTATTATGTGCTACGTGATGCATGAAAACTGTTAGATTTTCTTTGAATCAGTCGAGCTCATTCTTGCAAATAACCATTTTGCAGATTCAAGAATTGAAGGTAACGCTTATGTGCTACTTGATTGTTATGAATCAAAAGTGATATATGAAGATTTAATATCCTAGCTAAGTTGTTATTCTTGTAAACCATGTCTAATGTTTCGAATAATGTATTAATGTTGAATTGTAATATTGTTTTGCGAATGTAAACTATTGTAGTATTAAAATAATTCTGAGATATTTAGATGTAAAGGTTGAAGGTTTTGGGAACGAGGATAGTTTGTAATAGAAAATTTTAATTATTCCGCAAATTTCAATGGTTGTATTATCGTTTCATGATGTAAAATTAGAGGTTGAATGTATTATTAACGACCGAAGTCGAGAATTAAATTGTATGAATTTTGGGGTCGTTACAATGTTATTGATAAAGATGGCATTTCCGTAGATCCGGCAAAAGTAGAAGCAGTTAATGAATGGGAGCAACTGAAAATGCCAACTGAGGTTTGGAGTTTTCTGGGGTTAGCGGGATACTATAGAAGGTTCATTCTGGACTTTTCTAAAATAGCTACTCCGTTAACAAATCTGACAAGAAAGTCGGTGAAGTATGTGTGGACTGAAAAATGTGAAAACAGTTTTAAAGAATTGAAGAACAGGTTAAGTGAGGCACCTGTATTGTCCTTACCAGACGATACAGGAAATTTTGTAGTGTATAGTGATGCTTCGCATAAAGGACTGGGTTGCGTGCTCATGCAAAGATGGCAAGGTCATCACAGATGCACGCCACGTCAATCAAGGATTATGAGAAGGTCTATCCTACTCATGACCGGAATTGGCAAGTGTAGTTTTTGGCCCTAAAGATATGGAGGCATTATCTTTATGGTGAGAAATGTGAGATATACACGGACCACAAAAGTCTGAAATATATCTTCACACAAAAGGAGTTGAACATGAGACAGAGAAGGTGGTTAGAGTTAATAAAAGATTATGATTGTGATATTTTATATCATCCGGGAAAAGCAAATGTAGTAGCCGATGTGCTAAGTAGGAAGGGTAGAGAGAAACTATTAATGTTAACGACTCAGAATGAGTTGGTAACAGCGATGGCAAGAATGGAGTTAGAAGTTAAGTTACCGGAGGAAGTAGTGGAGATGTTATTTTCCATGGAAACCCAACCTACCATAGTGGAGCGAGTTAGGGGAGTACAACTGAGCAACGAGGAGTGCAAGCATATGCAGAAGAGGATAAAAGATGAAGAAAAGACTAAGTATAACCCCGATAAGGAGGGATTACTTCATTTTGAGGGAAGAATTTTGGTTCCTAATGATCACAAATTAAAAGAAGAAATTATGATTGAGGCCCATAGTTTGAGGTACTCGATACATCCCGGTAGCACGAAGATGTATCAAGACCTTCGTCAGAACTTTTGGTGGCCGAATATGAAGAGGGAGATAGCAGAGTATGTTAGTAGGTGCTTAACTTGTCAAAACGTTAAGGCTGAACATCAACGACCGAGTGGGTTGTTACAACCGTTAGAAATTCCAGAGTGGAAGTGGGAGCACATCACGATGGACTTTGTGGTGGGACTTCCAGCAACAAGAAAAGGATACGATGCTATTTGGGTGATAGTGGATCGATTGACGAAATTGGCTCATTTTCTACCAATAAGTTAGGTATAACGTAGATCAATTAGCTAAGCTGTATGTCAAAGAAATTATTTCCAGACATGGAGTACCTGTTTCGATTGTGTCAGATCGTGATCCACGATTCACATCGAACTTTTGGAGGAGTTTGCAAGAGCAATTGGGAACGTAGTTAAGATTGAGTACGGCGTATCATCCTCAGATGGATGGTCAGAGTGAGCGGAAAATTCAAACGCTTGAAGATATGTTAAGATCTTGCGTTATGGATTTCAAAGGGAGTTGGGACGAATATCTACCATTGGTGGAATTTTCGTACAACAATAGTTTTCACGCTAGTATAGGCATGCCGCCTTACGAAGCATTGTATGGGAGGAAGTGCCGGACTCCATTGTGTTGGGATGAGGTTGGTGAACGTCGGATGTTGGGACCTGAAATGGTACAGCAGACAGCGGACATGGTAAAGTTAATACATACTTGATTAGTTGCGGCTCAAGACCGGCAAAGGAAGTATGCAGATCCTCGCAGAGAGAATAGAGAATTCGATGTAGGATCTTTTGTTTTTTCTGAAAGTATCACCTTGGAAGGTGAAGATACGTTTTGGAAAGAAAGGGAAGTTAAGTCCAAGGTTTGTAGGACATTTTGAGATTTTAAGAAGGGTAGGGGAGGTAGCTTATGAAGTAGCTTTACCTCCAAAGATGGAACGCATTCATAATGTGTTTCATGTGTCAATGTTGTGTCCTTATAAATCGGACTATAAACACGTGATAGAATATGAATCTATTCAGATAGAGAAGGACTTGACATATGAGGAACTTCCAATTCAAATTATTGATAGGAAGGAACAAGTTTTAAGAAATAAGGTAATACCTTTAGTGAAGGTGTTATGGAGAAACCACAATGCTGAAGAAGCAACGTGGGAGCTCGAAAGTATAATGAATGAATATTTTCCTCATTTGTTTATGTAATTATAAGCTAAGATTCTGGAGACAGAATCCTTATAAGAGGGAGAGAATGTAACGCCCGAGAAAATTGAATTTTTATGACAATTAAATTTTTATTTGATTACGTGAATTAAATGAATTTAATTGATTTCTTTGTGAGTAAGCTATGTGAAGGTCGTTCTATGACCTAGAATGTGCCAACGTGGTTAGTATTCTGACTACGTGTTAGAAATAATTGTTTGGAATTTCCAAGACAAAAATAATTGTTTTTCGAGAAATTTTCGTAAAAACACTATTCATCCATTTCTGTTTGGGGAATTATTTTGAAATTCTGAGAAACGCGTAATGATAGAATATCGTGATAAGATGGAATATCTGATAATATTTCATTTATGGCAAACGCAATTTTCGCTTGCGGACTTAAAACCTAAGGGTTGAGTATATTGATTTCCAAGAAGGAAATAATATGCATAGAAGGAATGGTGTTAGGGTTAATTCGCATGTTATACTTTTGGTGATACTATTTAGTATCTATGTATAATACGTTGAGTAAATACGAAGTACAAAATGATTATTTTATGAGTAGTATACGGAGATAATACGTGAATTGTACGTATGTGATACGATTCGTATTATAGAATTAAGTTAAGACTTAATGACTAATTCATTTGAGTTGGATTATTAATTAATCCAATCATTTGAATGACCAAGGCCCAATATTAATTTAGTTAAGCCCAATTCATTAAAACCGAACCGTGGGTCACCGAATAGGTAAAACTCATGGGGCAACCCATGGGATGTCACATGGGGTGGTGGGGCGGCCACTTTGGTATGGAAGCCAAGCATAAGGCTTGGTCACCAAGTGTTTTACTTGGTGACCACACATGAATAGTAAGGAGGTGGTGGTTTATAGTCCAAATTGCCCTCCATTATAGTTTTCTATAAATAGAAAGCTAGGTTGATTCATTTGGAAGTTTTCAACTTGCCAACCTAGATTATTTGAGAGAGAAAGAGAGCTATACTTGCAAAACATACACTTTGGAAGCTTGATCTTAGAGTTTTCCAAGAAAGAAAACCAAGAGTTCTTAAGGTATAATCCTTACCTTTCATCTTCATCTCTTTTAGATTTTCTTTCATTTTAGAGAATCATGGAAGGGGTGGTATATGTCTTGAGTGAGGATTTAAATATGACTTACCATAGATTCAATCTGTATAAGTCATGAGATTATAAGAATCATAAAGTTTAATATAGTTTTGAACCATGAAAATATTGATAATTGAGATCGATTGTTGATAAACAATTGAACTCCATCAATACGTTAGTATATGCTTCTTGTTTGGTTAGGAGGTAGATATGAAATCCATGGAGTATTCCATGTGATTTGGCTTAGAGAACATTAGTAACGAAGTTATGGCGAATTTTATGGAAATACACGTTAAACGTCGAAAACATAGAATTCCGGAATGGTATTCAAAAGTTGCCGTGAGACTTGAAAACGTTGGTTTTCAATGTCAACACGTGAGATAGGGTGATTAAGAGTTGTGGGTTCGAGAATCGTCGGATTTCGACTTAAAACGAAGAAAACGAGCATTGAACGCTCATTAACGTTTTCAAATGTATATAAAATAAACTTAATAGTGAATTTTGTGTTAACGAATTCGAATGTGTCGAATTCTTATATGAACATGTGGGGTATGTCATTTATGACGTGTAGGCTTTTGAACGGACCAAATCGGGCTTATAACGAAGATGTTACTACCGGAATTTCTTCTGATTTTCAAAATCACGAGAATCAGCATCGAGGTCTGGCGCCGCGGTGCCAGACGTAGTGTAAAAGCCACGCCGCAGTGCCAGTTATGGCTGGGAAAAAATAAAAAGGTATTGAGACTCAGCCGCAGTACAGAGTTTGTTCATGGACTCGCGCATACAGCCAAGTCCCGCAAAACCTCTGAGAGAGAGAAATAGCAAATACTACTAGAATGCTTATGGTGTCGCATCGCAACATGAAGTTCGTGGCTTTTGATAGTAACTTAGGTTTTGAACTTGATTATTTGAGACCTACCTAAGTTGAGTTTATATACTCAATGAATGTACTAAGACTAATCCTATATTACCTATACTAAGGTATATGGTATGAAATCTAGGAATGTAATGCATGTTAACAAGATATGTACGATGAACAAAGTTGGTACCTTATCAACGATGTTTGAGTCCGGTTAATAAACGTCAGTTGAGTGATAAACCGGGACGAAGGGTAATAAGTCATGTTAACTTTAATGAAGATATTAAGTTAAAAAAGACATAGAAGAGAAAGAAGCTTGTAGGAACAATATGAATAGTTGTTTGATGGCTAATTACAGTGTGCTATGTGAATATATCATGTAGATTCTCAGTAAAAGGTCGTGGGTCGGTCGAGTAAGTTATTTGAAATATTTGAAGACAAGTTTTTTTTAACGCTTGTCTAACTTCCATGTTAGCCAAGATTTATGTGATTCGTTGAACTGAATTGCAAGACTTGTTTTAAAGAAAGGGTCGATGCCAGATTTTAACTCGGCTAGACTATTCGTAATATATAGATTGATTATTATTCATATCATTCTATATAAGAATGTTAACGCTATCCTATTCCAAGTAATTGGTATGGACGTGAAGGTAAGATTTGTCTATGAACAAACAAAAGTATTTTTCATCGATTATTCGACGGGCACGCGAGTTTGCCAAAAATATTAAACGTAAATACGTTTAATGAATGAGTGTTGATCAACATAGAGTACTATAGGCTGATCACCTAGAAGTGCTCATAAGTTATACGGATGAACGACCTTAGTGCTGTGGACTCCTTTTCAAATATGGAAACCAAAATTGATTGTTCATGGTCTATTGACCGGTTCAGAACTCCTAATCTATTCTATACTTTGGGAATTGATGTTATGAACTGTTAGAGTATTATTGATTCATAATACTTCATAACTATTGTTCAGTTATGTTGGAATTGTTATATAATTCATGAATGTGGTATTCCTGCTATCCTTGATTAAACTTGCTGAGCTGTCATGCTCACTCCTTGCGTAAATTATATAACTGTAGTTAAAGATGAACGCACTATGAATGCCAAGAGAGATAAGGGCAAAGCTAAGATAGATGCTTAGGCATTGTGTAATAGTTTAGTAAGTTTGTATGTATTATACATTATGAACAATGAACGATGTAACCGGTTTATGAACCTGGGAAGGATTATACTTTGATTATAATAAGAAGATAGTAATTACCTTCATTTTGTTGTATTTCAATGGAATGATTGTATGGATGTTAGTACAGTAGAGCACCATCTGTCGGGTTGGAAGATACCCGAATTTGGGGGCGTCACAGAGTTGGGTATCGAATCTCAATAGGATGTCCGATTGGGACGTGGGTTTGTGAAAAGAGAGTTGATGCAGAGGGAGGGGGTAGGGGAAGGGGTTTGATTTGGGCGAGATTTCAGTTTGTGTGAGTGAGATAGGAGTCATTAGATTAAGTATTGAGATAAATCTAGGTCATTGAATTAAAATTAGAATCCATCTCAATCGTTGGTGTGCTTTCTCAAATTTTAAAGTGGAAAAAAAATTCAAAATGAGTTCTGTTTTATTATATAGATATAGATATATAGATATTGTAAGTTATAATTATTATAAATAAATAAATAAATTTAATACTGTAAAAAATTAATGTATTTATATTATAATTTATATTCACCATAATTAATTCTAAAAAATTATTTAGAACAAAACAACGACCGATTTTATCTCTCGCAAAAAAACTATGATCAATAATATATAGTGAGTAATAATTCCTTCACTAAATAGATTATTTCCTCGCAAATTTTCATCAAAAATTGGCTCCAAAAATCTTTCTATCGTCCAAATTTTGCGAGGAAAAAAATATAAATTGTGAAGGATGTCTCTTTCGCTAATAACTATATTGTCACTGTACTTTTTTCCTTCACTGTTCCTTCGCTAAACAACTCCTCATGTGAAGGAATAAATTCCTTCACAAAATTTCCTTCGCTAAAGGCCATTTTTGTTGTAGTGACTTGATAACTGACATGCATGTTCTGGGTTTCATGAAGAACACGAAGAACACCTATAGCGACGGTTTTGTCGCTATAGGCAGTCTTTAGTGACAGTTTTATTAAAACTAATTAAATTAATTTCTAAAAATCATTTAAAATTAATTTATTATTAATGATAATAAATTTATTATTAATGATATTAAATTTATTTAATAATTATATTAAATAAATAGTTTAAAAATTATTTTATTAATTTAAAAATCATTTAAAAAGGATATAAATGAATTAAAAAAATTAAGTTATAATTAATGACTTGTAATATTTTGATAAATAGTACATTAATATTTAAATATTAATGGTAATTATTTAAAATGATTTTAATTGTTTTAAAAATTATTTAATGGTAATATTAATACTTTAAAAGTATTTTAAGTTATTATAAATAACTCTAATATTTTGGCAATGGTTTCATTAATAGTTTAATATTAATTAAATATTAATGATAATTGAATTATTTAATATTTAAATTATTTAATAATGATTCCGGTGTTTGAAAAATCATAATAAATTATAATAATTATTTAAAAATTATTATAAGGCTATGAAAAATAATACGACTGATATTTAATATATCTAAAGGAATATTGAACTACACGATAGAGTTTTAGACTCGATAATTACCCGATAAAGCCGTCGGTACACCAGATTGACTTCGAAACTGATCCAGACCTAGATAGTATGACTTGATAAGTGTTTGTGTATGATCCACTAACTGATATAACTATGTGACAATGTGATTAGGTTATGTGCTGACTGCAAATATCAGTATTATGTTTTATGATATGTATTTTTAATCGATAGATTGATCTTATTAATGATAGGTCTTGACATAAAAAATAAAAACTAAGTTGCGTAACTGTAAGCAGCAGACCAGACAAGTATCCTACCTTTGCATTTTCTTTATGCAATAGACAAGAGTAAGAAAGTTTCAGAATTATATTATTATTGTACAAATTATTAACCCTATTGTTATATATAATATATCCGAATATTATTTATCAACATGATATTATATTTTATAATTAAGATATATATTCTGTTCGTTAATTTCTAAATATGGTTAAAAATGTGTCCTCACTTGGATAATCATTGTATTGAATTACATGTTGATATATTTATATATATATATTGATAACCCGTATGTATACATAAATGAAAATCCGTCTAAGCTATTTGACTAGCTAGACACATATTTAGAAATATCGTTGAATATGATAAAATCTTGTTGTATCTAATCAAATTGTTTTGGTTCGGATTCCCGACTAAGTATGAACATTCCGAACATGGGAAAACTTTTATGCGCCCAAGGCGGATAGAGTGAACGATAATATCGTTCTTGCATGCAGTATTGATCAATACAGGGCACATTGGGCAGATCACCCTCGTGCCTGTAAGTTATGACGGTTTGTAGATGAAGTTCTGTTAAACCTTATCGAAAATTGAAAACAATGTTCATAGTTTGTCAACTTATACCTATTTATAGTCAATACGTAGTTTCAAAGATGTGATATAGGTTGTTATGTTATTATTATCAGTTTAGTTTACTTCAGCCCTATTGAATTATTGTAGAAGTGATGTATAAAGAAAATATTTAATTCTTTCAGCTAATTATATTTATAATTGTTATTGCTTGATGGGCACTCAAATGCTCATCCTTGCTTAATTTAAATGTTTTCAGCTAAGTGTGATCAATTTGAAGGTTCAGGCAGGAACAAATGAAAAGGAAAGCAAACAGAATAAGTGTTATGGTATTTTTGTAATGCATAGACATGATTAAGACATTGATATGCATTATCTATCATGTAATGAATGTAGTAAAGGTTATGTATTTGGGATTAGACTCTGATATATGTAAATTAAGTTTGATATTGATATTATTGTTATTATTATTAGTATTATTCCGCTCATAGAAATGGTATCGTAAAGCACTAAGTTCAGGTTTCATGTACCTTAATTTGGGGGTGTTAAAAGAATGGCCACATGGCCGGATGTAGAGAAGGAAAAAAGGAGGGAAGATTGTGTTGATTATTTTACTTTAGTTGGTGGTCAAACCTAACAACTCTTCCTTAGGTGTCATTTCCCCATTTAGCCAACACTTTGACCATGCTTCCTAGAAAATCTATAGTGGTTTAGTGAGAGAGAGAAAGAGAAAGGAATATGGGAGAAATTAAATAGATATACATAATATATCTATACACATTTTACTAACAATAATTCAAATCTATTATTTTCTCTCTCTTCTCTTTTATTTCATTTCCATATTTGCTAGTAAAATAAACTAGAGAGAGGGAAGAGAGATGCTCGACAACCATAGAAGAAGAAAGAAAGAGAGTTTTGTGTGTTCAAAGCTCCATAATCAATCATAAAAGAAGGAGAGTAAGGAGATCAAAGGTATAAATACCTTTTGGTTATGTTATTTTTAGTTATGTTCAATCAAAACTTGGATTGATGATTTCAAGGTTCAAAACTCTAGATCTACATGATCTAGAGTGTGTTATGTGTGGATCTATCCATCTTGTGTGTTAAAGGTTAGATCTAAAGTATGAAATGGAAACTAGGTTTTTCAAAATATAGAAAACCTAATTTTTCTTAGCCTTGATTATGTTTAACCTTGTGTTTGATGATTGATTGATGAAATAGATAACGAATTATGGTAGATTCATGGGTATATGAAGTATTAGTAAGTGTTATTATGAAATATGTTGGTTGTTATGTGAAAATATGAAAGTTTTCTTAGAAGACACCAAGAGTTAAAATTCAGATTTTTGTGAAAATAAAACACAAAATTTAAATGACCATATCTCCTATTTTATTTCACATTTTTGAGTGTGGTCAAGTCATAGAGTTAGATCTATGAGTTTTCTAACATCTCCAAGTGGAATCACTAGAAAATGTGTTGTATAGTTTCGAGTAGACTGATTTTAGCAAAGGAGTCAAAAATAGAAAAATGATAAAAGTAAACTGTCCAAAATTTTACAAGGGCTGTTTCGGCCACTTAATTTTTGAGAAAACATCCTGATTTTTGGGACATGAACATATATGGTATTAAGTACCATCTGTCCAAAAATGAGCTCATTCCGACTTAAAACGACCAAGTTATGGCCATTTTAATTTTTGTGATTTTCTGACAAAAATGGCTATAACCAGAGTTCTAGAACTCCGATGGCCACGAAATTTAAACTAGAGGCTAACGTTAATACGTATAAGATTGTGTCAAGATATGAGAATTTCTGGAGTTGAGCATGATGGAGCTAATTTCTTAAGCTATACACTAAAGATGATTTTTGAAAAATACTAAAGGAAGTTGGAAAATTATGAAAAAAAACTTTTTGTGTATGAAATATATGTATACGTGTTTGGTCAAAGGATAGAAAAATAATAACATGATTTGGTATTTCGTGAAAAGGATATGGAATTCAGCTTGCTGGATTGAATATTTAATGAATCCAGTTTGCTGGATTGAAAAATCTGCTAAATCCAGCTTGCTGGATTGAAAAGAAGTTTACTGAATTGAAAATATGTTGAATCCAGCTTGTTGGATTGAAATCTAGTTACTGGATTTGGAATCCAGTTTGATGGATTGCAGTTAGGTTTGCTGGATTGACTATCTAGATGCTGGATTTGGAATTCAGGTTGCTGGATTTGGAATCTAGGTTGTTGGTTTGGTATTTGACTTATTAGAGTTTAAAGAAGATCTTATAATATATAAGATTAGAGTGTTAAATCACAATGCATATGATATAGTGATTAAAGAATTATCAAAGGACGATAATAATACTGATGTGTTAAGATGTTATCTAATATTTGATTCAGTGTTAGACAATATATAGATAAAGTAATACTATATTGAGCTATCAGGTATGTTATGCTGACTGAAAGATCAATCTTATACTGATAGGTCTTTCATGAGAGATTAAATTATATTGCTTAGCGGTAATCAGCAGTACATGCAAGTTTCCCTTACTCAAACTTGAGTTGTATGTTCAAAGCATGTTAGTGAATAATTATTGTAGATTATTCACGTCTATACTGATTATTGATTTGCACTTAGTGCATGTTGCATATGTTCATCAGGTATGAAAGGCTGATCACCTTTATTACCATAAGGTTCAGTTAAATTGTTCATGGTCATTGTGGACCTTCAAACATTATTGATTCAGTCATGCAATTATTGAAACTTGATTCATGTTATTTCACAATTATTATATTGTTGAAAACTTGAAAGCTTATTCATTCTTTTCAATCATGATATATCTTCATTGTATTTAAAACTTGCTGGGCAAATTTATTGCTCACCCTTGCTATATCATGATAAAAATTTTCAAATTAAGATGAAAGTTCGAGTAAAGACAGAAGCAAAGACAAAGTGCAAGATCAAATTATGGTGCAGTTAGATCTACTAAATTTTCTGAAGAAAATAGCATTGTAAACCTTTTTAGATATTAAAGGTTTGTATTTAGTTAAGGTTGTAGACCTTGGGAATGTTGTGTAAAAGTTTAATGTATAAACAATTTATGTTTATATCCTGGCCACAATTTAATGTATAAACCACACTTATGAGTTCATAACCTGGCCACAATTATATGAGTTTACGAACTTACCCTAGTCTGACCTTTAGCGTCTGCTCATTGAGGGCTCATAAACATTTCATATAACTATGAGTCAAGAATGTCACATAAGTATGAGTTCTAAGAACTCGTACTTAATCCTATATTCTCTACCTATGACCTATTTATCTCAGATATAACAACTAACGCGACACAACATTTCAATTATTACCAATGCCACCAACTAAGTAGTTTTTACACCAAGTACGATTCCCCGCCCATACAAGAAATCATACAACCCGATTCTTACACGAGTCCTCATTGAAATCCCCACCTAATACTTAACCCCTTCTCAATACAAATTTCATTTAATCCAGTATTCATAATCCTTTCTCGAATCAGTACCATTCACACAAAGAATCATGCTTTTAAACTTTTCAATCATCGATTGATTCTTTTCGGGTCATTATAACCTTTAACAGATCACGGGTGATCTCATCATTATATATTACGATTCAATTCTATGACTATGATCGCTTTTGTTTTACGATCTCCTATCATCGAATTTTAGTCTTTTAGACTTTATCTATTCACCCACTGCTCAACCTTATTACCAGAGTTAGGGAACTCAGATCTTTACAACTTACCGAGATTCGCTCTTTGAATCTCATCGACCAACTAACTCTATGTGAGTTAGATCTTATCCTAATTATCGCGGTTATTGGTCTCGTGTATTCCTACCTAAGCTTCATAACCAACAAACTACGATACCAATCAGAAGCGTCCTCGAATCCGGGTCCCAAATCACCTCGGATCCGGTACACTATTTCTATTACTAATTGCGGAAGATATAAACATAAATTGTTTATACATTACATTACACACTATTCCCCAAGGTCGAGTAACCTTTACTTAAACACAAATCATAAGCTATCTATCAGATAAGATATTATTCAACTATACTATTACAAAATAGTCAGATAATTTATCCCAAGTTGCACTTGGCATTAACCTTTTCCTGTATCCGAACGCATTCGCCTTATCTGCAATGTTTATCATGATATAGCAAGGGTGAGCATGAAAGTTGCCCAGCAAGTTTAAATACAACAATATAAGGATATATCATGATTGAAGAGTATGAATAATAAAGTGGCTATAATTCATCAATATAATTGAGAACTAGCGTAAACAAATTTTTTGGTCAACAAGTTTTTAAACATGAACAAACATTTCGAACCCAACTGGTAATGAAGGTGATCACCTTTCATACCGACTTATATACAAGATGTATGAGTACAATTTTTATGGCAATCAAAGAATGATTAACCATAAGCTTGAATAAAACACTCTTATTAGAGTTAAGTAAGAACAAACTTGCCTGAACCGTTGATTACCGCAACGCAATTTATAACGCTTTACCCGAAGACCTAATATTAGTAATATAGATCTCCAAATATTAGAATAATATCATCACAGTTTAATATTGTTATATTTATATACACAGAATAACCTAAACACATAACACATAACCCTATCAGTCTATACAGCACACAAGACTTCGTATTAGGTCCAACCATTTCAGTCTGACTTAAAACTGACACAATTCTATCATCACGACGGTCTAGTCGGACGAATATCGACTTTAAATTCAATTAAACTCTGCCTAACCCTTAACAATTATCACAGATAATTTTCTTAGCAGTCAAAACATTTTTCCTAGGCTCGTAATAATTTTCAGATAATTATTACCATTTATCAACATTTTTCAATCCTTAAAACCATATTTAACTAAATTAAATACCACATAATTCCTTAATCATTAATATTCATTTAATATAAAATATTAATGAAAATCCTTAATTATAATATTTCAAAATATTTTTAATACCTTAAAATCATAATTATTTGATTTTTAAACACTTAAATCCATTATCCGATAATTAATATTAAAATATTAATATTTTCATGCCAAAATATCAAAAGTTATATTTTATAACTTAAAATATTTTTATAACACTTAAAATCATTTTTATATGATTTTAAAAACATTAATTCCATTTTTCCTTAATTAATTTTAGTGCGTAGCTTAAGAAATTAGCTACCTCGTGCTTAACTCCAGTAATGCCCATCTCTTGACATAACCTTATATATGTTAACGTGATACTCCATTTTAAATTTCGTGGCAATCGGAGTTGTAGAACTCCGTTTATAGCGATTTCCGTCGGAAAATCACAAAAATTGTAATGGTCATAACTTGGTCGTTTTAACTCGGAATTAGCTCATTTTTGGACACGAGCTACATATTATCATATATTTTCATTTCCCAAAAGCCTGGAATTTTTCTCATTAACTAAATGTCCAAAACAGCCCTCGGAAAAGTTTGGCCAGAAACTTTTTGCACTTTGGCAGTTTTGGAGTCCTTCACCAAAACTTAAATAAAACGAAATCTGTAACTCCGATTAATGATCCGTCAATTTTGTTGGATTCGTATCTTTCCGAACTATAGTTTTCATATATCACAATCCATATTTGGATATGTTTAGCTCCCGGAATTTAGCCCGGAAGTGTCTGGTAAAAACTGTCCTTCTAACAGTTTTTTCTTAACTTTGTGTAGTTTGGTAGAAATCGCATAACTTGCTCCTCCGATATCGGATTTAGTCCGTTTCGGAGTCTATGGAAAGCTTATTGAGTGTACTATAACATATCACAAGTCCAGAATTTTTAGAGCACCCTAACAAATCCGAAAATTTTCTGTTTAGGGTAGCAGTCCACTAATTCATTTAAAACAAAAAAAAACTGTTTTGGTTCATCTTCTTTGTTCAAGCTTATCAACCCTAAAAATGGCAAGATCTAACCATAAAATATCATATATCATGTAGATCTTCCCTCATATGGATCATAAGTTCAACGCTTGGTCTAAAACAACCATCACAAAACACATAAACTAATTAGAGTTTTGAGTTTAGGAAATTTTATACCTTTGATTCCAACCAAAATCAACACCCAATATTGTTAGATCTTAACATGATACACTTATATATACATAGACCTAAGGTTTTAAACCTCAAGATCACAACTTCAAGTTATCAAAAATCAAATCAAACTACCAAGAAAAATAAACTACATAAGAAGAATTTTTTTTTTTTTTTTGCTATACCTTAGCTCTATCTTCTTTCTCCTTCACAATTGTAGATGGATCTTGATTTTATGAAAGTCTAAATCTCCCCTTCTTCTTCCCTTAGAGTGGCCGAAAATGGCCTTCTCTTCTCTCTCTCTCTCTCTCTCTCTCTCTCTCTCTCTTGTCTTCTTAGCTAACTTTGGTAGTAAAATGAAAGAGAAAGAAGTAAAAGAAAATAAGATGACTTTACTTTAGTGAGCTAGATATATCACAAGCTCCTCCCTTTCTTACAATATCCGGCCATATGGCCTTCATTCTCCTACTAATTCTCCACTCATTCACTCTCTTTTGGCTCCCATTAATTGCCAAGGATTGCTTACAAGAATTGCTAATGTGTTGGACAAACAAAAAGAATGACACATAGGGGAAGTGGTTGTGAGTTGGTCATCAACTAAAGTGAGCAATTAATGCAACATTCACCGCCCCTTATTCCTTCCCTCTTGGCCGACCATGTGCCTTAATAATGCTCCCAATTTGCTTTCTATTTTATCTCTTAGTTGATTTAACAAATGTCCAAAAATTCCTCTCCCACTTGGCTAAAAATTGAGCCATTCCTTTAATGTCTTGCTTGGTCTCTAACTAACTTCTTTGGCCACACTTGAGTTGTATATAGTCCAATACCTAAATTCTTATCCACCCCAATTCATTTAATTAGGGTTTTCACTCCTCCATTAAAACACCAATCCTTGCTCATGCACGCTTATTTCCTTAACTCAATTAGACTTGCTATAATTAGGTTATAAAATTAATCATTTGAGATATATAAAATAAATCTCCTAGAATTAGTAAGTATTCTAAATACCACAATTCTCTTTCCATAACCCTTAAGTTATTAAATCCTTCATTCCTAATATATAATTAGGTTTACACTAATTTCTTTTGTTTGTTTATATAATAAATAAATATAAACCATCACATAATGTTCATATTCCTTACACACAACTTTTTAACCCTTAGGGTTTATAACCCACTAATTAGGGTTTCTAATAGAAAATAATTTTCTAAAATAGAATTTAAATACTTGTAATTAGATTACAGTTTTCTAATTACTCAATCTTGAAAATTAGAATTAACATATCCTAATTAACATTAAAATATTCAATTAACACTTTCATTTTCCCCATTTACAAATTAGGGTTTCAAATCCATCATTAGGGTTTCTGACGGAAAAGTTTAAGTTCGATAATTTGAAATTAGGGTTTGCTAATTAATTAAGCGTTACCCTAATTAATATTATAATAATAGCAGTAGAGCATTATAATTCTCCATTAAATTCCCAGATTAGGGCTTCAATTTATCAGAATCTGAAACTAGGGTTTTCAGATCAAGTATTAGGGTTTTAGATTTTGGAATTAGGGTTTTGTAATCAATTTGTTAAGATTAACCCTAATTAATCTTATAGTTATTTACACTTATGCCATTAAGTTCCCTATTTAGGGTTTCATACACCGAATTAGGGTTTTGGATTCCCGGAACTGAAACTAGGGTTTCCAGAACCGATTTCTAGGGTTTCTTATCAGACGTTAGGGTTTTCTAACTGAACGTTGGCGTTCTTAATATATTCTTAGGGTTTGTTACAGATATAATTTATCTGATCAACCCTTGACCCTTAACCACATTCTAAACACATCATTAACCATATACACAGAACTTAATCACAAAAATCCTTTATCCTGAATAATTCACCTATATCCTTCACCGAATTTTGAAATCCTCAAAATTCCATCCTAGTAACATCAAACGCATACACTTATTTTCTGTCTAGGTCTAATATTTGACCTTAAATCAATCATTTAAGATTTTACTAAATTATCCAAATTCTCGGGTTATCACAGCGTCACAGGTGGTATCAAAGTCGTAGGTTATAAACCTTAGGCAGGGGTACCTTAGGCTATAACCACGGAGATGATGATAAGGAATAAACTCAGATCGAGTATAACCGATAAGAAATGAATTTAGGAAATTCATCATTAAAGTAAAGAAAAAGATAAATAAGATTCAAAGAAGAATCTTGAAGACATATAAGGATAAGAATTCGGAGTTACCTGACTCTAGTAATAAAGATGAAAAGTGAAAATAAATAGACTATGTCTATAAGATGAAAAGTGCGAGACCTCGAATTTTATGAAATAAAAGTATTCAATTTTTCTATTTTGGTAAATAGTTAAATTGATAAAAGTTTAAAGTTAAGGGTAATATGTGATTTTTTTTTGCAAAGTAAACAATTTGATATAAAATATTTGTTGTGTCGGGGAATATTCTTTTTGTCGGGGAATATTCGTACGACGGTACAATAATTGGTGGACCCCACAACAGAATTATCGTCGGATTGAGAAAACGACAAAAATATTTTTATGAAAATAATGGCGGAAGTTTTACCGATTAAGCTATTTGAAACACGATTGTTAAAAGTATGAATAATATCGCGTGGTTGCATAGTAGTAGTACCAGTATTGATTATTGATGCTTACATGAGAAGTCACTCGGTTTTGTTTTATTAGTATTATTAATGTATTAAAACAGGAAAAGCTTTTATATAAAATGTAATACTTTTATAAAGTTATTCATTTTATTAGACTATAAATAGAATATATAATATTCTATTATGCATAGTATTTTGTATAGTAATATCTTTTATATAAAACATAATACTTTTATAAAGTTATTTGTTTTATTAGATAATAACTCTGAAAGATATTATATTTTATTATGCATAGTGTTGCATAAAGTGCTGCAAGATAGTGTTTTGTATAGTAAAATCTTTTTATATAAAATAGAATACTTTTATAAAGTTATTCGTTTTATTAGATTATAAATAGTATATATTATATTTTATTTAAAAGATTTTTCTTTAAATATGGTCCGTCCTATTAAAAGTAAATCAATCTGGATCGTTCATGATTAGTTACTATGCAGTCCATTCTTCTATAAATAGAAGTTCATTCCTTTATTATTTCTTACGAATTCACTAAAACTCTAGAGAGCGAAACTATAGAGAGAGTTCTTCTTCGATAATCTTGGGCGTATTTCTTTAGAGTTTAAGAAAACTTTGAACGTAGTACAAGTTTTCTTCGAGTATATCCTCGCCCTACCAGTCAGAATACTCTTCTTTTACGGTAAGGGATATTATTTGTTGTACTCGTAAGGGGTATCCTTTCTTTCTCATCCGTGAAGAGAACTTCTGTTATTCCATTCTTTATTATTCTGTTGGAATAACCTGTATACACGGGATACCCTATACTTGGTGAAATTCTTCTGCTATTGCATTCTTTATTATTATGTTGGAATAACCTGTCTATGCAAAGTACTGCATACATGGTGAAATTCTTCTGTTATTCCATTCTTTATTATTATGTTGGAATATCCTGTCGGTGTGTATTACGCCTGACCTGGTTCCATTATTTATTATTCTGTTGGAATATCATATCTGTGCATTTACGCATGACCTGGTTTCGTTCTTTATCATTCTATTGGAACATCTTATATGTGCTTTACGCATGATCTGGTTTCGTTATTTACTATTCTGTTGGAATAACCTGTCTGTGTAGTCTATCGCATGCCTGGTGATTTCTTTTGTTGTTCAATTCTTTATTATACTTAGTTGGTTAAAGTTTTGACTTATATACTCCATGAAATTAGTGGAATATTCTTGATATTTGCGCTTCATCCAGTATTTTTTCATGGAAATATTCTTCTGAGTATTCTTGAATTTTTACTCCACAAAGCAGTATCAGGTTGACAATTTGGACGTTATTGGTTCCTGGATAAATTAATTCTTGAACTTGTTTTTATTGAATTATTATGTCATTGTCATCATCCTCATGTTTATATTATGTTGAAATTCATCTGTGGCCTGTAGTGCATAGATGGACTTGGTATGATTATGACTAGGGATTATTCGGTATAATCATGATCGTAATGTTACAAATGATGTGGAAAACGTCCTCATTGGCCCGTAGTGCATTGATGGATAATTTTTGGTATGATTATGGCTATGGATTCTCTTCGGCCAAGGGTGCAAAGATGAATTATTTTATGACATTATCAGGACCGTTGATGAAAACACGAATATTTTTGGCCCGTAGTGCATGAATAATTCGTGGTCGTGATACTAAAGAATATCCTTGGCATGTAGTGTAGAGATGATTTGATGATGTGGATTATTTATTAAGCTGAGTCTCAGCGATAAAATTAATGAAAAACCTTTTAAATCATAGAAGATAGTAGATTTTATTCTCTACTTGATTCTTCTAATGGATTGCTTGTTTCACTGCAGATTAAACTTGATGTTTGTTATATTGTATCGCTTTAACAGAATTGAAGGATAACGATAATTTATTCTCGCATTATCTTAGTCATAATATTTCTTCTTTGGGCTAGTTGAGCTCACCCTTTTCCTTTCATTGTTCTCTCTGTGAAATGAGAATGTAGCAGGGACTTGTCGGGGGAAACAGAGTGATGGTCCTAGATGGTGAATTAGTAGTCCTCACTATTCTGTGAAATAGTGTGATAATAAATGTAATGAGGACCCCATTGAGTTTGTATGTTGTCTAGATGACAATATTTGTATTAAAACTCACAACATATGTTTAGTCGTATTTTACACGACTGTTGTATAATTAAGTTGTATTTGAATTTTGTACCATGTATTTGGTGACTCAAGATGAGTGATGTATACCTATTTTGGGGGCGTCACAATTGGTATCAGAGCTTAGGGATATGGTCACTGGCGAAGATAAGAGTCTAGAACTAGGAGGGGAGAGACGAGTTATATATTTCGCTAGTGTGTGACTTACCTAAGATGAAATTATTTACTTGATAAGTTGACAAATTATGATATGTCAATTAACCTTTGTTTTGAAGCTATACTCTAGAATGAAATCTGATATACAGGAGATGAGAAATGGGAAAATCATGATAGCGAGGAAATTCCGGGAAGGTACAATCTGAAAAGAAAACAAGATATTCTCATCTCTTGAAATATCGCGTCACGTAAATTTCGAGGGCAAAATTTCATAAGGAGGGAGATTGTGAGACCGAATTTTATGAAATAAAAGTATTCAATTTTTCTATTTTGGTAAATAGTTAAATTGATAAAAGTTTAAAGTTAAGGGTAATATGTGATTTTTTATTTTTTTTTGCAAAGTAAGCAAGTTGATATAAAATATTCGTTGTGTCGGGGAATATTTGATTAGTCGAGGAATATTCTTTTTATCGGGGAATATCTGTACGACGGTACAATCATTGGTGGACCCCACAACATAATTATTATCGGATTGAGAAAACGACAAAAATATTTTTATGAAAATAACGGCGGAAGTTTTACAGTTAACTGTTGAAACACCCGGTGTTAAAAGTACAGTAATACGCGTGGTTGCATTGTAGTACACGGTATTGATTATTGATGCTTACGTGAGAAGTCACTCAGTTTTGTTTTATTAGTATTATTAATGTAATAAAACAGAAAAGGTTTTTATATAAAACAGAATAGTTTTATAAAGTTATTCGTTTTATTAGACTATAAATAGAATATATAATATTCTATTACGCATAGTGTTTTGCATAGTACTATCTTTTTATATAAAACATAATACTTTTATAAAGTTATTTATTTTATTAGAGAATAATTAAAATATATTATATTTTATTATGCATAGTGTTGCATAGTACCTGCATAGTGTTTTGCATAGTAAAATCTTTTTATATAAAACAGAATACTTTTATAAAGTTATTCATTTTATTAGATTATAAATAGTATATATTATATTTTATTTAAAAGATTTTGCTTTAAATATGGACCGTTCATGATTAGTTACTATGCAGTCCATTCTTCTATAAATAAAAGTTCATTCCTTCATTATTTCTTACGAATTCACTGAAACTCTAGAGAGAGAAACTAAAGAGAGAGTTCTTCTTCTATAATCTTGAGCGTATTTCTTTAGAGTTTAAGAAAACTTTGAGCGTAGTACAAGTTTTCTTCGAGTATATCCTCGCCCTACCAGTCAGAATACTCTTCTTTTACGGTAAGGGATATTATTTGTTGTACTCGTAAAGGGTATCCATTCTTTCTCATTCGTGAAGAGAACTTACATTATTCCATTCTTTATTATTTCATTGGAATAACTTTGTATACACTGGATACCCTATACTTGGTGAAATTTCTTCGCTATTGCATTCTTTATTATTATGTTGGAATAACTGTCTACATGCAAAGTCTTCGCATACATGGTGAAATTCTTACGTTATTCTATTCTTTATTATTATGTTGGAATATCCCGCTTCGATTGTGTATTTACTCGACCGGTTCCATTATTTATTATTACGTTGGAATATCATATACGTGCATTTACGCATGACCTGGTTCCGTTCTTTATCATTCTGTTGGAACATCTTATATGTGCTTTACGCATGATCTGGTTTCGTTATTTATTATTCTGTTGGAATAACCTGTCTGTATAGTCTATCGCATGCCTGGTGATTTCTTTTGTTGTTCAATTCTTTATTATACTTAGTTGGTTAAAGTTTTGACTTCTATACTCCATGAAATTAGTGGAATATTCTTGATATTTGCTCTTCATCCATTATTTTTTCATAGAAATATTCTTGTGAGCATTCTTGAATTTTTACTCCACAAAGTAGTATCATGTTGACAATTTGGACGTTATTGGTTCCTGGATAAATTAATTCTTGAACTTGTTGTATTGAATTATTATGTCATTGTCATCATCTTCATGTTTATATTATGTTGAAAGTCATCTGTGGCATATAGTGCATAGATGGACTTGATATGATTATGACTAGGGATTATTCGGTATAATCATGACCGTAATGTTACAAATGATGTGGAAAAAGTCCTCATTGGCCCATAGTGCATTGATGGACAGTTTTTGGTATGATTATGGTTATGGATTCTCTTCGGCCAAGGGTGCAATTAAAGATGAATTGTTTTATGGCATGATCAGGACCGTTGATGAGAACACGATTATTTTTGGCCCGTAGTGCATGAATAATTTGTGGTCGTGATACTAAAGAATATCCTTGGCCTGTAGTGCAGGGATGATTTGATGATGTGGATTATTTATTAAGCTGAGTCTCAGTGATAAAAGTAACGAAAAACCTTTTAAATCATAGAAGATAGTAGATTTTATTCTCTACTTGACTCTTCTAATGGATTGCTTGATCCGTTGCAGTTAAACTTGATGTTTGTTATATTGTATCAGTTTAACACCATTGAAGGCTAACGATAATTTATTCTGCATTATCTTAGTTATAATATTTCTTACTGGGCTAGTTGAGTTCACCCTTTTGCTTTCATTGTTCTCTTCAGGAAATGAGAACGTAGCAGGGACTAGTCGGGGGAAATAGAGTGATGGTCCTAGATGGTGCATTAGTTGTCCTCACTATTCTGTGAAATAGTGTGATAATAAATGTAATGAGGACCCCATTGAGTTTGTATATTGTCTAGATGACAATATTTGTATTAAAACTCATAGCATATGTTTAGTCGTATTTTACACGACTGTTGTATAATTAAGTTGTATTTGAATTTTGTACCATGTATTTGGCGATTCAAGATGGGTGATGTATACCTATTTTGGGGGCGTCACAAAAAGTGTTAATAAAATCATAATATAATATGATTAAAGAGAAGAATAAGAAGATCGTAGTATAAAACGATCGTAAGTATAAGGAGAAATGATTACAAAAATAAGATCACGATGTGATCAGATTAAATCATTGAATAATATATGATTTGTTAAGTGATTGGAATGATATAGCTTGACGCTATAAAGGGAAGGTACTATGAAATGGTACGATGTAAACTCAGAAAAGAGTGGTAAATGTAAAGATACGGATTAAAGAAAATTCGTATTAAGAAAAGAAAAGGTTAGAATTATGTGGGATTTCAATTGAGGACTCATGTTAGCAGCTGAGTTGTATGAGTCCTTATATGTGCAGAGAATTTGTACTTGGTTTTAGAATCACTTAGCTTCCTGGTCGATATAGTGGTTAGGTTGGCAAATTCTTTATATGGGCGGGGAATTATCTGCTTAGCTTCCTCTATTGATTAGTGGTCGAGTTTGGTTTGACAACCACTTAGTTTCTTATATTGATAATCATTGGAACCTGATGTCGCGCTATTTGCTATATGCATGTTGATAAGGTGATTCTTTTCTCATGTCTATAACAAAAAGGTAGATAATATAAGGTTAGTTGCGAGTTCTTAAAACTCATACTTATGGTAAGTTCATGACTCATAATCATATGGTATATTTTGAACTCCTCAACGAATGGACGCCTATGGTTTGACTAGGATAAGTTCTTAAACCCATATGATTGTGGCAAGTTACTGAACTCATAATGTGTGGTAAGTTTGATGAACTAGGTATATGAAAGTTATGAATGGAGCATTGAGGATTATATGAATAGATAGATTTATTAAGCAATGGATCATTAGAGAAAGTGAAGTTGATGATGGAAGCATAGGTATTCCAAATCTTCTAGCTATGCTAGACTTCTAAGTTTTTGACATCAAGCTAAATTCGCACCGATGTGCCTTTAAAAATGAATTTTTGTTATCCTCAACACATGTTGACAAGTGTGTAGGTGTGGACTTCGGGCCACAAACACATCGTTACCTGTTGTGGCATGATAACACTAAAAATGATTTGCAAAGGTTTTTGAACTGTTTAAAGAAGAGTCTATGCTAATTGATTTTGCTTGACGAAAATGATTTAAATTATCAAAATGTATTTTTATATCATTAATGCATCATGCAACCTGGTGCAAAGATGATAAAAATGATGGAGTTATCAATGCAGAATTACTTAGTGTCGGATGTGATCTAAAGATCGTCAGCCCACTATAGTATGATGTAGTATGACAAAGTCACAGAATGACGGAATCCTCAAACGGACTATAAATACAATGAGGTATCATGACGTCATAAAATGATTTTTAAAATTTTAAAGGTAAAATATTGCCAACTGAATTTGGCCAGCAATGTTTCGATTGAAATTCGAATTAGTTTGATATGCGTCTAAGCTATTTGATTCAGCTAGACAAATGTTTATGGAATTCAAAGTATTCTTTGAAAGCTTATGCCGAACCAAATTATTTTGGTACAGAATCTTATGATGAGTCTGAGGTGAACAACCCATAAAATGGGGATATACTAATTGGATAAAATATTCCAATCTAAGAACGCATATAGTCGTTCCGATTACTAAGGTACAATAGAATGATCATCTAAAGTACCCGCACCGGTAGTTTATATTCTTCGTGATTGTAAACATACCTATTAGAAAAAATTTCATAGGTAGAGTACCTATCTTTCGTAATTGAAAGAGGTAGCAGTAGAAATACCCCTAAACCTCAAAGTTCATAGTTTTTATAATCCCTCAGACAGATATGAATATTTTTTTTAAAACTCTTTAGAGTAATGTTGTGGTAGAATGTGATGATGGATATGAAATAGTGTGAACTTGTTGTGTACGAGTAGAATCTGAGATGCTTGAATAAAGGTTATTATGAAAACCTAGTTTTGGTGAATGTTTAGAAGATGTAAAGTCATAGTGAGTAGTTATGGTGAAATGTGATAATAGATGAGAAATCTTCAAAGGAGGAAATTGTAAAGGTTAAGTTAAAAACCTAGTTTTGATCAAGAGAGTAAGCAAAGATTAGTATGCTTTAATTTCGAGGAAGAAATTTTTAGAAGAAGGGGTGAATGTGATAACCTAAAATTTTGGATAATATTAAAATAAGAATTAAATAAAGGAAATTTTTATTATATGATATGTTATGTGATATTGTAGTACACAAAGAATTATGTGTCGTGCAATATGTGATGTTGTGTATAATTAATATATTAGAATTATATATTTGTTATATGTAAGTAAAGTGTAGGAGTAAATTGTTAAAGAAAATTAGATGGGTAAAAATTAAAATAAGTTATAATATTAAATTATTTTAATGTGGTAAATTGTGGCATTTAATATACTTCATGTATAGCCACTATTTTATTGAAGAAATCATATATTACCTTATTGAGTATAATGTATACATGTATCTAATGGGGTGAATATATTAATTTATTTACTCTGATTATATAAATTGTGAAGACAATTCATAGAAAGGAAAGAAAATAATTGGATATATGATATTATGTTATATGGATAATTGTATAATATTTAATATTATACCAAAGGATGTAAAGTAAAAATATGAGATGAGATCTAATATATAAATATGTATATTGGTTTTAATTAGTTAGTAAATTAAATTCATATTTGAATAAATGATTGAATATATTGAATTATTTATTTAATATATAAATAAATTGTTTGAAAATAATTTATGGAGAGGAGGAGGAAATTAAATTTAATTCTACAATATAAATTGTATAACTTGAATAAGTCATTTAAATTAGACATGAGAATTAAATAACCTAAATGGTTATCGTTATTTAGTGGTCCTAATATTTTATTTATATATTAGTGGCCTAATCTAAGAAAATTGCGGAGCATGTCACAATTTATTTAATTATTTTATATGATTATCTGAGTAAGTGAATATGAATATTATGTGATGGTTTATATTTATTTATTATATAAACAAATAAAAGAAATTAGTGTGATCCTAATTATATATTAGGAATGAAGAATTGAATAACTTAATGGTTATGTTATGAGAGAATTATGGTATTTAAAATATATACTAATTCTAAGAGATTTATTTTATGCATCTCAATTAATTAATTTTATAACCTAATTATAGCAAGTCTAATTGGGTTAGGGAAATAAATGTGCATGAGTAATGATTTATGTTATAATTGAGGAAATGAAAATCCTAATTAAATAATTAGGGAATTGTAATATTAAGAGTGTTGGAATATGTTATTTGTTATAGCCCAAAGAAACTAATTCTGTAAGCCTAATACATTAAAAGAATGGCCCAACTTTTAGCCCAAGTGGGAGAGGACTTTTTGGACTTTTAGTAAATTAAATAAAGCATAAAAGGAAATCAATTTTGTGTAAGAGAATGGCCACATGGCTGGATGTCGAGAAGGAAGAAAGGGAGGGAAGATTGTGTTGATTTTTTTACTTTAGTTGGTGGCCAAACCTAACAACTCTTTCTTAGGTGTCATTTCCCCATTTAGTTAACACTTTGACTAGACCTGGCAAACGGGCCCAAAGCCCGGGGGCCAGGCCGCCCCGCCAGCCAAAAACTGGGCTTTGGGCCGCATTTTTCAAGCCCGCGAAAACCCTGGCCATTTTGGCTTGGCAGATTTTTAGCCTGATTTCGTGAAGGCCCTACTACCATGGCTTATGATTTTTTTTTAAAAATAAAATGTTACTACTTGTAGGTTGTGAGGCTTGAACACAAGACTTGTAAGTAAATAAATAAGAGTTCAAACCAATTTATAATACTATTAAGATATTACTTGCAGTCACTTCGTACGCAAAGATGAAAAAGAAAACACAAACATTCTCTTTCTTTAGATAAAGCTCCAATTTTTATGATCTAATTGGGCTCACAAGACTCTTTTAATTGCTCTCTGTTTAAGATCCGTAAGATCTCTAATGTTCAATGCAAATCTATTTCTTATATAATTCAGTTATTTCTTTTATTATGTTGTTACTTTGTACATACATATTGAATTACATGCAAAATATATGTTTCTTTGCGTACGAAGTGAGTGCAAGTAAAATCTTAGTAAATAAACAAAACTTGTAGACTTGTAGTTAATGTATGTAATTAATTAATAATACTAATTTATAATACTATTAAAATTTTAATTGATTGAGATATGTAGTTAATGTAGGTAATTAATTAATTGTGTTTGTTTGTATTATTGTTTATTATTAATTATTTTATTATTTTTAAATTAAGAATTTTTTTGGTGTAGCAAATAGTTTGAAAAAAAAAATTAAAGGGAGAAGCATGGTGTCGAAAAGCCGCCCCACCAGCCTCATGTTTTAGCCCACCAAAACTAGGGCCTTTTGGCCCCAAAGCCCAGCTAGTAGGCAATTGTTTGCAGTCTAACTTTGACCATGCTTCCAAGCAAAGCTATAGTGGTTTAGTGAGAGAGAGAAAGAGCAAGGAATATGGGAGAAATTAAATAGATATACATAATATATCTATACACATTTTACTAACAATAATTAAAATTTATTATTTTCTCTCTCTTCTCTTTTATTTCTTTTCCATATTTTCTAGTAAAATAAACTAGAGAGAGGGTGGAGCGAGGCTCGGCAACCATAGAAGAAGAAAGAAAGAGAGTTTTGTGTGTTCAAAGCTCCATAATCAATCATAGAAGAAGGAGAGCAAGGAGATCAAAGGTATAAATACCTTTTGGTTATGTTATTTTTAGTTATGTTCAATCAAAACTTGGATTGATGATTTAAAGCTTCAAAACTCTAATTCTACTTGATCTAGAGTGTGTTGTGTGGATCTATCCATCTTGTGTGTTAAAGGTTAGATCTAAAGTATGAAATGGAAACTAGGTTTTTCAAAACGTAGAAAACCTAATTTTTCTTAGCCTTGATTGTGTTTAACCTTGTGTTTGATGATTGATTGATGAAATAGATAATGCATTATGGTAGATTCATCGGTATATGAAGTATTAGTAAGTGTTATGATGAGATATGTTATGACGCCCCCAAAATTAGGTATACATCACCTATTCTGAGTCGCCAAATACATGGTACGCAGAATACAAATACAATCTTTAACATACAACAAGAGAAGTGTGTGAGTTTAAATACAAATCATCTTCTAGACAATATCCACTCGAGAATAAGTCCTCATTACATTTATTGTCACACTATTTAACAGAATAGTGAGGACTACTAGCTAATACTATCATCAGGACCATCACTCCGCTTTCCCACTGCTAAATCCCACTACGTTCTCATTTCCTAAAGAGAACAAAGTGAAAGAAAGGGTGAGCTCAACTAGCCCAAAGAAGAAATATTATGACTAAGATAATGCGAATAAATTATCATTAGCCTTAAACAAGATTAAAGCGATACAATATAACAAACATTAAGTTTAACTGTAGCGGAAACAAGCAATCCATTAGAAGAATCAAGTAGAGAATAAAATATACTATCTTCTATGATTTAAAAGGTTTTTCATGACTTTTATCGCTGAGACTCAGCTTAATAAATAATCCACATCATCGAATCACCCCTGCACTACGGCCAAGGATATTCTTTAGTATCACGACCACAATTATCCATGCACTACGGGCCAAGAATATTTGTGTATTCATTAATGGTCATGATCATGCCAACAACTATCCATCAATGTACTACGGGCCAATGAGGACTTTTACCACATCATTTGTAACATTACGGTTATGATTACACCGAATAATCCCTGGTCATAATCATACCATGTCCATCTATGCACTACAGGCCACAAATGACTTTCAAAAAAAAATAACATGAGGATGATGACAATGATATAAGAATTCAATAAAACAAGTTCAAGAATTAACTTATTCAGGAACTAATAACGTCCAAATTGTCAACATGATACTGCTTTGTAGAGTAAAATTCAAGAATGCATAGAAGAATATTTCCATGAAAAGATACTGGATGAAGCGCAAATATCAAGAATATTCCACTAATTTCATGGAGTATAGAAGTCTAAACTTTAACCAACTGAGTATAATAAAGAATGAAATAACACCAGAAATCACCATGCATGCGGTACTTCACATAGACAGGTTATTCCAACAGAATAATAATAACGGAACCAGGTCAGGCGAAATTCGCACCGACAAGATGTTCCAACAGAATAATAAAGAATGGAATAACAACAGAAATCACCTTGTATGCGGTACTTCGCGCCAGAGCAAAGTTATTCAACGAGAATACTAATAAGGACGGAATCAGTCCGGCGAAACGCATGCAGACGAGGATATTCAATGTAATAATAATAAAGACGGAACTGTGTCGGCGTAGTGAAAACGCATGCATGTGATATATCCAACAGAATAATAAAGACGGAATCAGGTCCGGCGTAAAATGCACAGACAGGATATTCCAACAAAATAATAAAGACGGAACAATATAAGAATGTCACCAAGTATAGGGTAGACCGCATATACAGGTTATTCCAACAGAATAATAAGAAATGGAATAACAACAGTTTTCTTCATGAATAAGAAAGAATAACACCCCTTACCGTAAAAGAAACTGAATATAAGAGTAGGGAAGTAGCAGAATACTTTTCTATAGTTTCTTTATAATTTTTCTCTCTTGAGTTTCAGTGAATTCGTAAGAAATAATGAAGGAATGAGCTTCTATTTATAGGGGAATGGAAGTGCACTGTTCATGAACGAAATTATTTTGCAGAATACAAATTCTCAAATTCAATCAACCAAAAATTAAAATATAATATATATATATATTTATACATATATATATATATATATATATATATATATATATAAACACATGCTATATATCAATATTATATATACCACTAGATTTTTTCCCCCAATAACTAACATCAATCCCCCCCCCCCTCCCAAACTCACTTTCACTACACTCTTACACATCACTATCACACTACCACTTTTCCACCATTTTCCACTCACACACACATCACACACCTATCACTTTCACCTATCCTTTTCTCCCACCATATACTCAATACATACATATATAAATAACTTCGATACGTATACTCTTTCTTCATTTTAAAAAAAATCATTTTTTCCAACACAAATGGGCCCCACATGTGGGCTCCACTTTTATTATAAAAATTTTCTATCGAATATTTTGGAAAATGGGTAAATAGGGGTCCATAAAATAAGCAAAACTTCATAAAAATCACCTTAATAATTTTAACAACATTTATCACCTTTATTATAATTCACAATATTAATTGACCAGGTCGTTCCCAGGAAAGAGGGGGCTTTCCAATAAGGATTTCTCCCTATTGGCGCGCAATTAGGTGACTAAACCTCTCCTTGACAGAACTTCTAGACATCGTTAATATTACAAATAATAATATTAATAACTTTGTCGTCTCAATTATTGGTTTTAACAATATAATAAATATCGACAATAATTGAATCAAATAACGTGAGATACTATGCAACAATTACTATAGCAATAAGTGAACAAAACTGAATGACTTCTCACGTAAGCAGCAATAATCAATACTGTGACAACCCGGAAATCCGGATTTTCCAGAAATTAAGATTTAAAGAATTAGTTATTAATCAAATAAATTTTTATTAATACTATTCTGTGCTATGTGTTTATTAATCGTTCTATAACCTAGGATGATTATAAGTCGGGAGGATTCTGGCTACGAGCTAGATTGAACGAGTAAGAATTTTCAAGACAAAAATAAAAGTTTTCCGGGAACAAAATATTTTCAGGGAAAAAGACGAAATAGGCACTATTCATCCGTTTCTCTTCGGAGATTTATTTTGAAATTCCGAGAAGTTATTGGTTACGTAAAATGTTGAGACGTGATGGAATATTCAATAATATTTTAGTTATGGCAAAAACGAAGTTTTCGCATGAGGACTCAAAACCTAAGGGTTTAGAAAAGTGAGTTCCGAGAATGTAATGAGTACGTATAATAACTAGGGTTATTACGCATGAGAAATATGAGTATGATACGAGTTATTATACGAGTATAGTACGAAGATTAGTACGACGTATAATACGAATATCGTACGAATGATATATGAAGAGAATACGAGAATGGAATGCGTAGAATACGATTAGTCTTAATGGACTTTGTGTTCATGGAATTTGTAGAAACCAATTGGACTTGGATTATGTCAAGCCCAATGATTTGTGAAATCAAGCCCAAGTTAGGCCCAATAAGAATTAGGGTTAAGGCCCAAACTAAGAAAAGAAACCGCGGATCGAACCGATGGGTAAACGGATGGGTAAGAACCATTGGGGCAACCCATGGGGTGACCCATGGGCATGTGGGCCGGCCACTTGGCCACCAAGTAAGGGTGGTGGCCAAGTTAACTTGGTGTCTAAGATGTGGAGGAGGTGGGAATAGTAACTTTAGGGGCGAAATGACTAAAATGCCCCTAATCTTGGTTTTCTATAAATAGAAAGCTTAAGTTCATTATTTTGACCTTTTGAAAATCCTACTCTTCGACAGAGAGAGACAAGGTTCGGATGGAAGAAGAGAGGAAGAGGAATGAGGAAAAGCTAGCTCGATTTCACGCTTTGTCCGACGGAAGGAGATTAAAGAAGAACGGTAATTCGAACACTAATTTCTTCTAAATTTTCTTTAAGTTTTTATGTTGAAAAACATAACTTAATGAAGATAAGAAGTAGATTAAGTTAGAAATGATTTCATATGGTTGAAATCGTAAGAAAATGAAGAAATAAAAATAAGAAATTTAGTTTATAAATTTCTTAAGCAAGCATAAGATTCGTGAGGATTTTGAGCGATCCGAATGAATATTATGAACGAGTAGGTGAATTAAGTAAGGAATGATGTTCTATAACATCAAATTCCAAGAAAAAGTGAAATCGTAATCCAAAATATCGATTTACATAAAGAACGAATGAAGAACGCGAAGAACACGAAGAACGTTGTTGATGGACAAATTTAAAACCATCGTAGTATAAATGTTGTTGATGGAAAAGTTTAAAACCATCGCGTATAAGTTAGATGCTTATTGCTTGGTTAGGAACGTTAGAAACATTAATGAAGAACGGATTAAAACTTAGCTATAACGAAGTTATGGCAAAAATTTTGTAAAAGAAGAACGAAAATTTGAAAGTTAGTAAATGAACCCAAACGTGTAGGGTTTCATAAGAATGTAAGAGAACGTATAAAACGTGAGTCGTGGACTCAAGAACGAACTAATTCCGATTTCGGATGACCGAATTACAGACGAACGAACAAAGAACGTTAAAAACGTTAAAATGAACAAAGGGTGAAGATTAAGCCAATTGAATGACATGTTAACGATTCAGAACAAAGTTTTGTCCATGGGTAATCGAAGTACGTAAGATAAGGAAGAGAATGGCTTTGGAACTACCTTGTTCCGAGTTATAACGAAGAAGTTATAAGATTTTGAAATCAGCGTCTCAAGCTTGTAAAAGACTTAGAAAAATTTTCTAGGTTTCATACTTGGTACCAGCAGTCATGAAGTTGTGCTTTTAGAGGCCGTAAGGCCAGCAGTCATGAAAGCTCGACCATAATCGCTCGAGAGGTGGTAGCTTGTACGAGAGATAACAAAGGACTTGGCGCCGCAACGCCTTGATCCGGAAGAGAGAGAGAGAAGTAGGTCGTGGCCAGCAACACGAGAGAGAAAGAAAGGAAGCTGCAGCTGTAGCCGCTAGTGCAGGGAAATATCCAGAATTGAGATTTTAACTGCTCAATTTCTTAGGGGATGTGCAAGAAAGAAATATGAGCATAATGTTCAACTAATGTAACACTTAATCAAGTGTTTTAAACCATTAATAAAGGTTGAACGAAAAGATTAAACGAGATTAAAGGACTAAGAATGTAGATGCGGGTTATGGAACCTATATCCGGGGACCGTAGTCGCGATAAATGAACGTGAGGGATTGGTATGGTTGTGATTCCTTAGAAGTTGAGTGATGAAGGTAACAAGTAACATTTCGATGTTATGTTTTGATAATGAGAGATAAGTGTAAAGCGTATAGACGCTGTGAACGCGATGTTGTTACGATGAACGATCGGTCTTAGCATACAATGATCTGTATGGCTTCGATATTAAGAAATAATAATGAACATGGGGTTCATGGGATGGATAACGATCAAAAGCAATTAAAACCTGGAATAAAGGTTTAGTGAAAGATTAAGAGACGATCAACGTGAACGTTGAATATGTAAATGATCCTCGTGAATCGTATTCACGTTGGACGAACGTTATAAGTATACCCTGGTTGTATGACATAGACGTTGATGAAGGTAGTACGAAAAATATGAATTGTTGAGAAAGCCGTAACGAACGGTAATAAGATTAATGAAAGTCGAATGTGATTCGGACAAGAATGAGTCTCGAGGTATGGCAATTGCTTGCCGAGGAAAGCCATAAGGAATAAGAAATTGACTTAACGAACATTATTATTTAATAGTTCGTATAAGTTAAGATAAATTTAGGTTATGGTACAATCGTAACCTTTGATGGTTGACATATGGGAGCTGGGCTAAACAATTCCTTCAGAGAGCGAAGGTATATACGAAACTGGCAACCGATATAACTCACTGTGATGGCAGTGTAGATGAGACAGGAACTTGTTTGTTGGTTGTTTGTGGGAAACCACTCAGAGTACCATATGGACTACTAGCAAAGAAGCGATGTGTGCTAAGTCCTAGCGAACTTATAAGAAGAAGATAAGAATGTAAATCATCAAAGATGATGAACATTTTGAGTAAGACATCTCCGTATGTCATGAAACCGTAAACCGGTAATGAAAGTTAGTCGCGTAAAATTATATTGTAAGAACGCGAACCTTAAGAAGTCAAGTTAAGTGAACCAATGCGTAAGTCAAGTATATGTCTAATTGGTGTATTTATTATTTCCTTATGTGTTATAGGGATTGGAATGAGCAGTTTAGCGTAAGCTGTAGCTATGTGTAAGGCAAGTTTCCTAACCTCATTCATATTTTAAATGAATGCTAGTTTCTTAAACTTCTTAGATGTTGAACTTGAGAAGTTCTGTCTATGTGCGAATGTGCGATATTTGTACAAGGTGGTAGAATGTATGAGGTCTTGTGCCACAATGTGAACACTTCGGTGTTTCTATGAGATGAATTGTTCTATGTTTGAACTGTTCAATAAAAGAATGTTCTGTTTATATATGAACCATTATTGTAAGTCTGTGTTATTGATTCTAGCTAGACAGAATGTGCATCAAAGAGAGTAGAGAATGAAAGTATTTTAAAGTGCATGTAACTAATATTTTAAGATGATAGGAATCAAGACTATTCCTATTATTCAAGCTGCTTCGTAACCTTTGTTCGGTTATTGAAGTCTGAAAAGAATGTTAAACTCTTGAAGTTGTTTGTTCAACTGTTATGACTTGCTGGGCAATTGAATGCTCACACTTGCTTTAAATGAAAAACATTTTCAGCGAACGATGTTAGAAAGAACTTAAGGATCTTGTATAGATCAAGCTGACGGTATGCAGATGAAGTGCCATTCAGAATGTGAATGAGCGAGAAGATCAAGTGAAGACTTGTAATGTAGAAAGATGAAAATTAAACTATAGACTAGTTTAATGAACTGTATGTATCCTTGGTGGCGGATAAAAGTCACTCTTGTAAGATGAAAGGAATAATGTAATTATCATTATTTGTAATTAGGAAAATTATAAGGTTTTTAGAACTTGGGATTTGAGAGTGTATGTTGTTATATTTCAGTATATAATGATGTATGCAGGATGAATGATGTACTCGTGATGTACAAAATCCGGGTGTGAAGATAGACCGGATTTCGGGGCGTTACAAATACCGTGTGCTACTATGCAACCACGCGTATTACTGTACTTTTACTACCGAGTAGTTCAACAGTATCAACGGTAAAACTTCTGCCATTATTTTCATAAAAATATTTTTGTCGTTTTCTCAATCCAAATAATAATTCCGCCAGGAGTCCACCAATGATTATTGCAGTTGTATGAATATTCCCTGCTAAAACGAATATTCCCCGACCAATCGAATATAATATAACAACTTGCATACTTTGCAGAATTTATAAATACTACCCACAACTATAACATTATATTAAATTTATTCCATAATATTCAAAAATGATAATTATAGAAAATTCATCTTTATTCAAAAAGTTGGGGTCTTACAACCTCCCCTTCTTAAGAAATTTTACCCTCGAAATTAGGGTACATACCTGGTATATCGAAGAGGTAAGGATACCTTGATTTCATTTTAGATTCTAACTCCCAAGTCATTTCCTCAACATCGTGGTTTCTCCACAAAACTTTTACTTGAGGTATAACCTTGGAGCGTAGAATATATTCCTTCTTATCCAAGATTTGAACAGGAACCTCTTCATACGTCAAATCTTTTACTATTTCATCCGGTTCTAACTCAATAATGTGGTTCGGGTCTTCCACATATTTATGTAACATGGAAATATGAAAAACGTTATGAATACGAGACATACTTGACGGTGAAGCGAGTCTATAGGCCACAGTTCCTACTCGATCAAGGATTAAAAATTGGCCGATGAATCGAGGATTGAGCTTTCCTCTCTTTCCAAATCTCGTAACTCCTTTTCATGGAGCAACACGTAACAACACATGATCTCCTATATCGAATTCCACGTCCTTTCGATGAAGATCAACATAACTCTTTTGTCGATCTTGTGAGGTTTTTATACGTTGTCGAATCGTTTGAATCTTTTCTGTAGTCATATGTGCCAACTCCGGTCCCAACAACGTTGCTTCACCCACCTCATCCCAGCATACTGGAGAACGACACTTTCTTCCATACAACGCTTCGAATGGAGCCATGCCAATACTTGCTTGATAACTATTGTTGTAGGAAAACTCCACTAATGGTAAGAACTTGTCCCAACTTCCCTTGAAGTCAAGGACACAGAGTCTTAATAGATCTTTAAGAGTTTGAATAGTCCTCTCCGACTGCCCGTCCATCTGAGGATGATATACCGAGTTAAATCGTAAATCCGTGCCCATAGCTTTTTACAAACTAACCCAAAATCTTGAAGTGAATCTTGGGTGTCGATCAAAAACTTGGATATTGGCATACCATGCAATCTTACAACCTCATTTATGTACATACGAGCAAGACGTTCAAGTGTATAAGTTTCTCGTATCGGTAAGAAATGAGCAGACTTGGTCAATCTATCAACAATGACCCAAATGTATCTATGTCTTGAGAAACTTTGGGAAGACCGGTAACGAAATCCATGGTAATGTGCTCCCACTTCCATTCTAGAATTTCAAGTGGTTGCAATGGACCTTTTGGTACTTGATGCTCCGCCTTGACTCGTTGACAAGTTAGACACCTTGAGATAAACAGCGCTATCTCTCTCTTTATATTGGTCCACCAAAATGTATGACGAAGATCACGATACATTTTGGTACTCCTAGGATGGATTGTAAACGGTGTGTTGTGCGCCTCCATCATGATTTTATACTTTAACTCAGGATCGTTAGGAACACAAAGTCTGGAGTTGACTCGAAGTATTCCTTCATCATCGATTCTTGCTTTCGGCATCGCACCTTCTTGCACTTTCTTCCTCATACGCATCAACTTCGGATCTGTAACTTGAGCATCTTTAATTTTATCAATTAAAGTCGATTCTACTCGTATATTCGCCATCATCACATGGGTCCCTAGAGTCTTTAACTCTATCTCCATCCTTTGCAAGTCACACAAAATGGGCCTTTGCGTTGACAATATCGCATTCGCACTTGCATATGATCTTCTACTCAATGCGTCAGCTACCACGTTCGCTTTTCTAAGATTGTATTGGATGGTATGATCATAATCTTTCAACAGTTCAAGACAACGTCATTGTCGCATGTTGAGTTCCTTTTGAGTGAAGAAATATTTGAGGCTTTTATGATCCGTAAAGATCTCCACTTTCTTCCCATACAAGTAATGCCTCCAAATCTTTAGTGCGAAGACAACAGCTGCCAACTCTAGATCATGAGTAGGATAATTCCTCTCATATTCTTTGAGTTGTCGTGAGGCATAGGCTATGACTTTCCCATGTTGCATGAGAACACATCCTAACTCTTTCCCCGAAGCATCACTATAGATGACAAATCCCTCCGAACCAGATAGTATTGTCAGAACAGGTGCTGAAATAAGTCTCAGCTTGAGTTCTTGAAAACTCTTCTCACATTCCTCGCTCCAACCGAACTTTGTATCTTTTTAAGTCAGCTGAGTTAGTGGAGTAGCGATTCGAGAAAACCTTTCTACGAATCTCCGATAATAACCAGATAAGCCGAGAAAGCTACGCATTTTGATCATCGATTTAAGTTGCTCCGACTTTGAATAGCTTCAATCTTTCTTTGGGTTAACAGATATTCCATGACTTGATACCACGTGCCCAAGGAATGCTACTTCCTCAAGCCAAAACTCGCATTTCTTCAACTTGGCATAAATCTTTTATTCACGAAGCTTTTGGAGTATCAACCTCAAGTGTTGCTCATGATCTTCACGGCTTTTGGAATAAATAAGGATGTCATCAATAAAGATGACCACAAAGTGATCTAAATATTCCTTGAATACTCGGTTCATCATATCCATGAAGGCAACAAGAGCATTAGTCAATCCAAAGGACATGACTAGGAATTCATAATGCCCGTACCGAGTTCTGAAAGCCGTATTTGGAATGTCATCGGTTCTAATCTTCAATTGGTGATATCTAGAACGAAGATCAATCTTTGAAATGAATTTGGCTCCTTGCAACTGGTCAAACAGGTCATCAATACGTGGCAATAGATACCTATTTTTGATGGTGACATGATTCAACTCCCGATAATCAATACAAAGTCGCATACTCCCATCTTTCTTCTTCACGAATAGTAACGGGGAGCACCCCAAGGAGACGTCTTAGGGACGAATGAAACCAATATCTAACAATTCTTGCAATTGGGTCTTTAACTCCTGAAGTTCAATAGGAGCCATTCGATATGGGGCTTTGGAAATGGGTTTCGTACCGTGTTCAAGGTCGATACAAAATTCAATTTCACGCTCTGGGGGTAGGCCAGGAAGTTCTTCAGGAAATACGTTAGGAAATTCATTAACAATAGAAATATTATTCAAAACTAACGTATTTTTGTTTAGATCTGTGACATGAGCTAAGAAAGCTTGACATCCGTTTTTCAATAACCGAATAGCTTTATGGCTTGAGATGACAGTGATTGATTTTAATGGTTTGGTTGCTTGAATTTGCATAATAGGTCGATTAGGAATATGAAAGCTAACAACCTTATTAAAACAATCAATTTTTGCATGATGAGTAGTTAACCAATCAATCCCTAGAATTACATCAAATGCAAGTATTTTCAATGAAATAAGATCGACAGGTAATGTGTGGGTACCAACTTGAACCAAACAAGACTTATAAATCGTGGATGTAATGAAGGTTTCTCCCAAAGGAGTTTCAACAGATAAGTCAAAGTCTAATTTCTCCTGAGTCAAATTTAAACGTTGAGCGCAAGTAGGAGAAATAAAAGAATGGGTAGAACCGGTATCAAATAAGGTATATACTTCGCTAGAGTTTATGATAAGCTTACCCGTGATGACCTCATTCGGGTTCCTTGCTGTAACACCCCAGTCCCACATCGAAAGATATGGGAAAAATTTGTCTGCATATAAGGAAATAAGTTACTATCAATAGTACCTTTAAGTCATGACCTTTTGGGAGCTTGTGGTGGGCTAGATGACCCAAGAAGATACTATTGGGCCAGTGGTTTGAGGCCTTATTTGGATGGATTTGATTCGATTCGGACTTGGGATTTGACCCAAGATTTGTTCCGAACTCGGGATTTGACCCGGGTTGTTTCACTTGCTTTCTGGGAGGTCACTACAAATGCTCTCCCTTGCACTACTGGCTTTGACTTTTCTGGGACGGCCTTTGGTGCCTCCATCCTTGCTGAACTTGTCTTCGGTGAATGACAAAATCGGGCTAGGTGACCTTCTCTTCCACAATTATAACATGCTTTGGACGGCATCGTGTAGTTTGGACTGATGTGTCCCTCTCCTCCGCATTTGAAGCATATGATAGGTGGTCGTTCTCCTTCCTTAACAATGGGTGTTGATGCTGACGTCTTTCCATCATTATTGAATCTCCTCTTCTTGAAATGTCCATTTTTACTGTATTGGCCATGATTACCACCGAAGTGGTTACCGTTTCTGGCATGTTAATTCCCTCCACGTTTGTTGTCGCCGTTTCGATGATTGATACCACTGGTATTTTCATGCTGCCTGCTGCTTTCTCTTAGTTGCATTGACTCGTTACCGCGCTCCAATAATTGAGCCCTATTTACAACATCTGAGTACAAATACAGTTTATGAGAAATAAGATATTAACGTATCTCCGGTTTCAAACATCTTAAAAACATTCGCGTCATTCGCTCCTCATTATCGACCAAATGGGATGCAAACCGGGACAACTCCGCAAATTTAGCCTCGTATTGCAACACGGTCATATTGTTTTGTTCCAATTTGATAAACTCCACTTCTTTCATGTGACGAATACTCTCGGGAAAGTACTTGTCGTTGAATAGCTCTTGGAACTTCTCCCAAGACATCTAGAGTGCGTCAGGCTGGGTACATTTTACATATTCTCACCAGTAATCTTCCTCTTCACGCAACATGAAGGTGGCGAAGGGAACCTTTTGCTCCTCGGAGCATCCCAAGACATCAAATATCTTGGTGATCCGCTTTATCCATGCTTCCGCCTTAAGTAGTTTTGGTTCTCCAATAAACTCCGGTGGTCCTAGCTCCTTGAACTATTTAGCGGTGACCGTTCGAGAGTTTCCAGTGTTTCCACCTACATTTTGGATATGAGCCGTTCTCGCCTGATGTTGCATGAATTGCATAAAGCCTCTAAATAATCCATCATTCATCATTTGGTCAGTGTTGTTGTTTGCATGAGGATTGGCGCCTTTCTGATGCACATTCTCCTGATTATTGATATGTGGAGACTCAACGGTCTCCTGTGCTCCATTGCTATTCTCAACATTCTCGGATGTCATTTTCAGATACTGCAACAAAACAAGGGTTAGTTGACATGTAACATATTATCTCTAAACTCTGACCAACCAATTAAATACCAAATAAATTTAAGTAGGTCATACTAGCGAAGGAATTCCCTGTCTCTCCCCTCCTAGTTTAGTCTCACATCTTAGCCAGGGATCATATCCCTAAGCTTTGATACCAACTATGATGCCCCAAAAATTAGGTATACATCACCTATTCTGAGTCGCCAAATACATGGTACAGAATACAAATACAATCTTTAACATACAACAAGTGAGCTGTGAGTTTAAATACAAATACTGTCTTCTAGACAATATCCACTCTTAGAATAAGTCCTCATTACATTTATTATCACACTATTTAATAGAATAGTGAGGACTACTAGCTAATACTATCATCCGGACCATCACTCCGTCCCTGGCATGGTCTCGTCCATTTCGTTCTCATTTCCTGAAGAGAACAGTGAAAGAAAGGGTGAGCTCAACTAGCCCAGTAAGAAATATTATGATTAAGATAATGTACAATAAATTATCATTAGCCTTAAACAGTGTTAAACTAATACAATATAACAAAAATCAAGTTTAACTGTAGCGAAAACAAGCAATCCATTAGAAGAGTCAAGTAGAGAATAAAATCTACTATCTTCTATGATTTAAAAGGTTTTTCATGACTTTTATCGCTGAGACTCAGCCTAATAAATAATCCACATCATTGAATCACCCCTGCACTACGGCCAAGGATATTCTTTAGTATCACGACCACAATTATCCATGCACTACGGGCCAAGAATATTTATGTATTCATTAATGGTCATTATCATGCCAACAATTGTCCATCAATGCACTACGGGCCAATGAGGACTTTTACCACATCATTTGTAACATTACGGTCATGATTACACTGAATAATCCTTGGTTATAATCATACCAAGTCCATCTATGCACTACAGGTCACAGATGACTTTAAAAAAAAATAACATGAGGATGATGACAATGATATAAGAATTCAATAAAACAAGTTCAAGAATTAACTTATTCAAGAACTAATAACGTCCAAATTGTCAACATGATACTGTTTTGTAGAGTAAAATTCAAGAATGCTCAGAAGAATATTTCCATGAAAAGATACTGGATGAAGCGCAAATATCAAGAATATTCCACTAATTTCATGGAGTATAGAAGTCTAAACTTTAACCAACCGAGTATAATAAAGAATGGAATAACAACAGAAATCACCATGCATGCGGTATTGCAGATGACAAAAGTTATTCAACGGAATAATAATAACGGAACCGAAGTCGGTGAAATTAGACCGGCTGGGATGTTCCAATGTAATAATAAAGAATGGAATAACAATGAAATCACCATGTATGAGGTACTTCAGATAGACAAAAGTTATTCCAATAGAATACTAATAAGGACGGAATCGGTCCCACAGAAAACGCATGCGAGCGTGATATTCCAATGAGAATAATAATAAAGACGGAACCGAGTCGGCGTAAATTGCATGGTAGGATATTCCAACGAGAATAATAAAGACGGAATCGATCCGTACAGAAATGCTCGTCGAACAAGATATTCCAATGTAATAATAAAGACGTAATAATAGAAGAATGTCACCAAGTATAGGGTAGACCGCGTATACAGGTTATTCCAACAGAATAATAAGAAATGGAATAACAACAGTTTTCTTCATGAATAAGAAAGAATAACACCCCTTACCGTAAAAGAAACGGAATATAAGAGTAGGGAAGTAGCAGAATACTTTTCTATAGTTTCTTTATAATTTTTCTCTCTTGAGTTTTAGTGAATTCGTAAGAAATAATGAAGGAATGAGCTTCTATTTATAGGGGAATGGAAGTGCACTGTTCATGAACGAAATTATTTTTCAGAATACAAATTCTCAAATTCAATCAACCAAAAATTAAAATAATATATATATATATATATATATATATAAACACATGCTATATATCAATATTATATATACCACTAGATTTTTTTCCCTCCATAACTAACATCAATCCCCCAAACTCACTTTCACTACACTCTTACACATCATTATCACACTACCACTTTTCCACCATTTTCCACTCACACACACACCTATCACTTTCACCTATCCTTTTCTCCCACCATATACTCAATACATACATATATAAATAACTTCCATACATATACTCTTTCTCCATTTATCACCTTATTATAATTCACAATATTAATCGACCAGGTCGTTCCCAGGAAAGAGGGGGCTTTCCAATAAGGATTTCTCCCTATTGGTGCGTAATTAGGTGACCAAACCTCTCCTTGACAAAACTTCTAGACATCGTTAATATTGCAAATAATAATATTAATAACTTTGTCGTCTCAATTATTGATTTTAACAATATAATAAATATCGACAATAATTGAATCAAATAACGTGAGATACTATGAAACAATTACGATATCAATAATTGAACAAAAGCTGAATGACTTTTCACGTAAGCATCGATAATCAATCTGGCAATGCTTTACTATGCAACCACGCCAGACATCGATATTTTACTACCGAAAGTAGTTCAACAAAGATCAACCAGTAAAACTTCTGCCGTTATTTTCATAAAAATATTTTGTCGTTTTCTCAATCCGACAATAATTCGCTAGGGTCCACCAATGATTCTTGCCATTGTGCACGAATATTCCCCGCTAAAACGAATATTTCCGACCAATCGAATATAATATAACAACTTGCATACTTTGCAGAATTTATAAATACTACCCACAACTATAACATTATATTAAATTTATTCCATAATATTCAAAAATGATAATTATAGAAAATTCATCTTTATTCAAAAAGTTGGGGTCTTACATATGTTGGTTGTTATGTGAAAACATGAAAGTTTTCTTAGAAGACACCAAGAGTTAAAAATCAGATTTTTGTGAAAATGAAACACGTAATTTAAATGACCATATCTGCTATTATATTTTGACTTTTTGAGAGTGGTCAAGTCCTAGAGTTAGATCTATGAGTTTTCTAACATCTCTAATTGGAATCACTGGAAAATGTGTTGTATATTTTCGAGTGGACTGATTTTAGCAAAGGAGTCAAAAACAGAAAAATGACAAAAGTAAACTGTCCAAATTTTTCAAGGGCTGTTTTGGCCACTTAATTGGTGCGAAAAATTCCTGCCTTTTGGGATATGAAAATATATGGTATTAAGTACTTCCTGTCCAAAAATGAGCTCATTCCGACTTAAAACAATCAAGTTATGACCATTTCAAATTTTGTGATTTTTTTGACGAAAACGGCTATAACCGGAGTTCGATAACTCTGATGGCCACGAAATTTAAACTAGAGGCTCATGTTAACACGTATAAGATTGTGTCAAGAGATGGGAATTTCCGGAGTTGAGCATGATGGGGCTAATTTCTTAAGCTATACACTAAAGATAATTTTTGAAAAATACTAAAGGAAGTTGGAAAATTATGGAAAAATACTTTCTGTGTATGAAATATATGTATATGTGTTTGGACAAAGGATAGAAAAATAATAAGTTGATTTGGTGTTTTCATGAAAAGGATATGGAATCCAGCTTACTGGATTGAATAATTAATGAATCCAATTTGCTGGATTAAAAAATCTGATGAATCCAGCTTGCTGGATTGAAAAGAAGTTTACTGAATTGAAAATATGTTGAATCCAACTTCCTGGATTGCAATCTAGTTGTTGGATTTAGAATCCAGTTTGCTGGATTGCAGTTTGATTTGCTGGATTGACCATCTAGATGCTACATTTGGAATCCAGGTTGCTGAATTTGGAATCCAGGTTGCTAGTTTGGTATTTAACTTATTAGAGTTTAAAGAAGAACTTATAATATATAAAATTAGAGTGTTAAATCATAATGTATATGATATAGTGATTAAAGAATTATCAAAGAACGATAATAATAATGATGTGTTAAGATGTTATCTAATATTTGATTAGTGTTAGATTATCTATGGATAAAGTAATAGTATATTGATGTGACGCCACCAAAATAGGTATACATCACCCAAATACATGGTACATAAATCAAATACAAATTTCTTTTATACAGTACGACAACATCAAAGCGTAGAGTTTTTACACGAATATTGTCTCATAGACAATATTGAAACTCCAATGAAGTCCTCATTACATTTATTATCACACTATTTCATAAAATAGTGAGGACTACTATCGCTACCATCTCGGACCGTCACTCTGTTCCCCGACTAGTCCCGATTACGTTCTCATTTCCTGAAGAGAACAATGAAAGCAAAAGGGTGAGCTCAACTAGCCAAGTAAGAAATATTATGACTGAGATAATGCAGAATAAATTATCGTTAGCCTTCAACAGTGTTAAACTGATAAAATACAATAAACATTAAGTGTAACTGCAGCGGAACAAGCAATCCATTAGAAGAGTCAAGTAGAGCATGATATCTACTATCTTCTATGATTTAAAAAGTTTTTCATCAACTTTATCGCTGAGACTCAACTTAACAAATAAACCACATCATCGAATCATCCCTGCACTACGGCCCAAGGATATTCATGTAATCATCAATGGTCATGATCATACCAAAAACTGTCCATCAATGCACTACGAGCCAATGAGGACTTTTACCACATCATTTATAGCATTACGGTCATGATTATACCGAAAAATCCCTGGTCATAATCACACCAATCAATAGTACATCTATGCACGTAAGCCATATATGACTTTTATCACAATATAAGTATGAGGATGATGACAATGATATAAGAATTCAATTAAAAGAAAGTAAATGATAAATTTTTAAAGATTTATAATTTAATTTATCCAGAATTCAATAATGTCCAAATTGTCAACATGATACTGCTTTGTGGAGTAAAATTCAAAATAATATTGTATCAAAAATGATTTGGACCGAAAAGAAATCAATTTTTATCACAAATAGTACCCCGGGTGAATAGTACCCCGTGAATAGTAACTCGGTATGAAAAGTACTCCGAATCCTCGAGTGAATAATATTCGAGTGAATAGTAATCGAGTGAATAGTAACCCGTGAATAGTACCCCAGGTGAAAATATTTATATTTAATAAGAAAGTTAAGATCAATATTCCAATGAAACGGTACTGGATGAAGCATAAAACTCAAGGATATTCCACTAATTTCAAGAATTATAGAAATAATACTTACCATAGTAAGTTTAGATTTAAGAATATGAAAAGAAATAATATACGAAATTGCAAATGGATTTTCACTTGTCATGCGGTAGTCTATGTAGACAGATCATTTCCACAATTTAATAACAGTTGAATACGAAGGGTTATTCACCAGGCATGCGGTAGTCCGCATAGACAGGTTATTCCCACAGAATAATAGAGAATGGAATAACAAAAGATTTCACCATGCATGCGGTAGTCCGTGTAGACAGGTTATTCCCACAGAATAATAAAGAATGGAATAACAAAAGATTTCACCATGCATGCAGTAGTCCGCGTAGACAGGTTATTCCAACAGAATAATAAAGAATGGAATAACAAAATATTTCACCATGCATGCGGTAGTCCATGTAGACATGTTATTCCAACAAAATAATAATGAATGGAATAACAACCCTTACGAGGATTGAAAGAAAATAACTCTCTTCATAAATACGAAAGAAATATTTCCCCTTACGAATACAACAAATAATATCCCTTACAAATAGTGAGCGAAGATAATATTCCTTACGAATACGAAAAATAATATCGTAAGCGAGTATGAAATAAATAACACCCCTTACGAATAAGAAATAAATAACATCCCTTACGAATATTGAACGAAAATAATATTCTTATGAATATTGAACGAAAATAATATTCCTTACGAATACAAAATAAATAACACCCCATACCTTAGTAGAAGATTGAATACTGGAGTAGGGTAGTAGCAGAATACTCATCTTCTTTCTCTCTATAGTTTCTCTCTCTAGAGTTTAAGCAAATTCGTAAGAAATAATGAAGGAATGAGCTTCTATTTATAGGAAAAAGGACTGAATAGTGACTAATTCATGAACGGTCCAGATTAATTCACTTTTAAATGGACGATCCATATTAATTTACTATTAAAACTTAAAGCAACGGTCCATACTGATTTACTATTAAAACTTTGAACCAGCGATTCATATTGATTTAGTATTATATCTTCAACCAACGATCCGTATTGATTTACTATTATAACTTCAACCAACGGTCTAAAAGATTAGCACATCTCCTCATGGAATAATAAGTCAACTTATAACAAACAACTCATAACAAACCCCTCTATTTATATCAAAAATTAAATAAATAATTACCACAAATCATTTATCTTTAATCAACACATTTTTAATCTATTAACAATTATTCATCATTAATCTTATAACTCACAATATTAAACAACCAGATCATTCCCAGGAAAGAGGGGGCTTTCCGATAAGAATTTCTCCCTATTGCCGCGCAATTAGGTGACCAAACCTCTCCTCGACCGAACTTTCTAGACATAGTCAATATTGCAAATAATAATATGAATAACTTTGTCGTCTCAATTATTGATTAAATAATATAAAATATTATGCAGATGATACTGTGACAATAATTGAATCAAATAACGTGAGATACTATGCATCAATTACTGTAGCAATAATTGAGTATAACTGAGTGACTTCCCACATAAGTATCAATAATCAATACCGTGTGCTACTATGCAACCACGCGTATTACTGTTCTTTTACCACCAAGCATTTCAACAGTTTAACAGTACAGTAATACGCGTGGTTGCATAGTAGCACACGATATTGATTATTGATTCTTACGTGAGAAGTCACTCAATTATATTCAATTATTGCTACAGTAATTGCTGCATAGTATCTCACGTTATTTGATTCAATTATTGTCGATAATTTATATATTATTAAATCAATAACTGAGACGATACAATTATTAATATTATTATTTTCAATATTGACGATGTCTAGAAAGTTCTGTCGAGGAGAGATTTGGTCACCTAATTGCGCGCCAATAGGGAGAAATCTTTATTCGAAAGCCCCCTCTTTCCTGGGAACGATCTGGTTGTTAATATTGTGAGTGATAATAATATGAATAAATGTTGTTAAAATTATTGAGCGGATTTTTATGAAGTATTTGTCGTAAATTTACTTATTATTTGGACCCCCATTTACCCAATTTTCAAAATAATCGGTAGAAAGTTATTCAGTATTTATATAATAAGAAGTGGGGCCCACATATGATGATGACATGGGTGGGGCCCATGTGTGTTGAATATTGAAGTTGGAAGAATATATATATATATATATATATATATATATATATATATATATATATATGATAGTGACATGTGGGGTGGGGCCCATTGGTTGGAAGAAATGAAATGGGGGGGAGAAATAATTTTGTCGCGGGAAGGAGAATAAAATGGACGAGGGAGTATATTATTATTTTTATTATTATAATAAGTTTTGTTTTATTAGATTATAAATAGAATATATGATATTTTATTTAAAGTTTTTGTTTTATTAGAATATTTTATTGCACAGTAATGAATAGTAAAATCAAAATTTTCAGAAATTAGCCGAAGGATTCGGCACCCGTGAGTTGCAACTGTTCACCCGTGATTTTCTAAATTCAAATAATATCCTTTTCATCCTCCTATAAATAGGATGCTTAGATAGAATTGAAAATCACACCAGAATCAGAGAATTCTTCTTCTATAATATTGAGCGTATTTCTTTCGAGTTTTAGAAAGCATTAAGCGTAGAAAACAGTATAAGTTTTTTTCAAGAATATTCCCTCTATACCAGTTGGAATACTCTCCTTTTTAAGGAAAGGGATGTTATTTTTTATTCAATATTCGTAAGAAATAATATTTTCTTCCATACTCTGTAGTATGTAAGTAATATTATTTCGTTTCAGATTTCGAATTCCACACTCATTTTGTTAAATTTTTGGCTTCTATACTCCATGAAATTAGTAGAATACCCTTGATATTTACTCTTCATCCAGTATCTTTTCATGGAAATGTTATTATGAGCATTCTTGATATGTTTTAACTTTTTCATGCCGGATTACTATTCACGGGGTGCTATTCCCGAATTACTATTCATGGGTTACTATTCTCGATTACTATTCACCTGGAGTACTATTCATAACAAAAAATTAATTTATTTTCGGTCCAAATCATTTTTGATACAATATTATTCTTGAATTTTACTCCACAAAGCATTATCATGTTGACAATTTGGACATTATTGAATTCTGGATAAATTAAATTATAAATCTTTAGAAATTTATCATTTGCTTTCTTTTAATTGAATTCTTATATCAGTGTCATCATCCTCTTACTTATATTATGATGAAAGTCATCTGTGGCCCGTAGTGCATAGATGGACTTGGTATGATTATGACCAATGAGTATTCGGTATAATCATGACCGTAATATTACAAATGATGTGGTAAAAGTCCTCATTAGCCCGTAGTGCATTGATGGACAATTGTTGGCATGATCATGACCATTGGTGAAAACACGAATATCCTTGGCCCGTAGTGCATTGATAATTTGTGGTCGTGATACTAATGGATATCCTTGGCCCGTAGTGTATGTATAATTCAGTGATGTAGATTATTTATTAAGCTGAGTCTCAGCGATAAAGTTGATGATAAACTTTCAAAATCATAGAAGATAGTAGATATCATGCTCTACTTGACTCTTCTAGTGGATTGCTTGTTCCGCTACAGTTAAACTTGATGTTATTATATTTTATTAGTTTAACATTGTTGAAGGCTAACGATAATTTATTCCGCATTATCTTAGTCATAATATTTCTTACTGGGCTAGTGGAGCTCACTCTTTTCTTTCATTGTTCTCTTCAAGAAATGAGAATATAGCTGGGACTAGTCGGGGAACGGAGTGATGGTCCAGATGTTTGCATTAGTAGTCCTCACTATTCTGTGAAATAGTGTGATAATAAATGTAATGAGGACTTATTTTGAGTTTGAATACTGTCTAGACGACAATATTTATATTGAAACTCATAACTCATATTGTATATTTAAGTTTGTATTTGTATTTTGTACCATGTATTTGGCGACTCAGAATGGGTGATGTATACTTATTTTGGGGGCGTCACAGTTGGTATCAAAGCTTAGGGATATGATCCCTGGCTGAGATGGGAGACTAGAACTAAGAGGAGAGAGACGGGTAATTCCTTCGCTAGTATGACCTACCTAAGTTTAATTGTATTTAATTGGTAAGTCAGAATATAGGGATAATATGTTGCATATCAATTAACCCTTGTTTTGTGGCAGTATTTGAAAATGACATCCGAGAATGTTGAGAATAGCAATGGAGCACATGAGACCGTTGAATCACAAACGATCAATACCCAGGATAATGTGCATTAGGAAGGCAATAATCCTCACAAAAACAACAACACTGACCAAACGATGAACGATGTGATATTCAGAGGCTTTATGCAATTCATACAACATTAGGCGAGAGCGACTCCTGTTCAAAATGCAGGTGGAAACACTAGCAAGTCTTGGATGGTCACCGCTAAGCAGTTCAAGGAGCTGGGACCACCAGAGTTTTTGGGAGAGCCAAAACCACTTAAGGCGGAGGCGTGGATAAAGCAGATCACCAAGATATTTGATGTCTTGGGATGCTCCGAGGAGCAAAAGGTTCCCTTTGCCACCTTTATGTTACGAGGAGAGACAGATTACTGGTGGGAATCGGTAAAGCGTACTCAACCTGCCACACTGAAGATGTCTTAGGAGAAGTTCCGAGAACTGTTCAACGACAAATACTTTCCCGAAAGTATTCGTCACATGAAGGAGGTAGAGTTCATCAAGATGGAGTAGAACAATATGACTGTGTCGTAGTACGAAGCTAAGTTTGCCGAGTTATCCCGGTTTGCGTCCCACTTAGTTGATAATGAGGAGAGAATGCTGAGGATATTTGTAAGAGGCTTGAAACCCGAGATACGTCAATACCTAATTTCTCACAAACTGTGTTTGTATTCAGATGTTGTAAATAGGGCTCAGTTATTGGAACGTTTTAATGAGTCAACCCAACCAAGAGATTGTAGCCGGCAAAGTGATACTACCAGTGGAAGCAGTCATCAAAGCGATGACAAAAAACGTGGAGGAAGTCAATATGCCAGAAATGGTAACCACTTCGGTGGTAATCATGGGAAAGACAATAAAATTAGAAATTTTAAGAAGTGAAGATTCAATAATGATGGAAAGACGTCAGCACCAACACCCGTTGTTAAAGAAAGAGAACTATCAACAATCGTATGCTACAAATGCAGATGGGAGGGACACATCAGTCCAAACTGTACGCAGCAGTCCAAAACGTGTTACAATTATGGAAGAGAAGGTCACCTAGCTCAATTTTGTCGTACAGTGAAGCCAAGTCCAGTTGGGATGGAGGCACCAAAGGCCATCCTAGAGAAGTTCAAACCAGTAGTTCAAGGGAGAGCGTTTGTCTTGACCTCCCAGAAAGTAAGGAACCCGAACGAGGTCATCACGGGTAAGCTAATCATAAACTCTAGCAAAGTCTATACCTTATTTGATATCGGTTCATACCATTCTTTTATTACTCCTACTTGTGCTCAACGTTTAAAATTGACTTCGGAGAAATTAGACTTTGACTTATATGTTGAAACTCCGTTGGGAGAAACATTCATTACATCCACTATTTATAAGTCTTGTTTGATTCAAATCGGTACCCGCACATTACCTGTCTACCTTATCTCTTTGAAAATACTTGCATTTGATGTGATTTTAGGGATTGATTGGTTAACTACTCATAATGCTAAATTTGATTATTTTCATAAGGTTGTTAGTTTTTATATTCCTAACCAACCTATTATGCGAATTCAAGCAACCAAACCACTAAAGTCAATCAATGTCATATCAAGCCATAAAGCTATTAGTTTATTGAAAAATGGATGTCAAGCTTTCTTAGCCCATGTCACGGATTTAAACAAAAATACGTCAATTTTTAGTGATATTTCTATTGTTAATAAATTTCCTAAAATATTCCCTAAAGAACTTCCTGGCCTACCCCTAGAGCGTGAAATTGAATTTTGTATCGACCTTGAATCCGATATAAAACCCATTTCCAAAGCCCCATATCGAATGGCTCCTATTGAACTTCAGGAGTTAAAAACCCAACTGCAGGAATTGTTAGACATCGGTTTCATTCGTCCTAGTACGTCTCCTTGGGGTGCTCCTGTTCTATCCGTGAAGAAGAAAGATGGAAGTGTATGACTTTGTATTGACTATCGAGAGTTAAATCATGTCACCATAAAAAATAGGAACCCATTGCCACGTATTGATGACCTGTTTGACCAGTTGCAAGGTGCCACATTCTTTTCAAAGATCGATCTTCGTTCCGGATATCATCAATTAAAGATTAAAATTGATGACATTCCAAAGACTACTTTCAGAACTCGGTACATGCATTATGAATTCCTAGTTATGTCTTTTGGTTTGACCTTTTGTCGAACAGGGGAATTAGGCGTAATCAAGATAGGATCATAAGAGAATCATGAAAATTAGAGTGTTGACACGGCCTTCATGGATATGATGAACCGAGTATTCAAGGAATATTTAGATCATTTCATGGTTGTCTTTATTGATGACATCCTCATTTACTCCAAAAGACGTGAAGATCATTAGAAACACTTGAGGCTGATACTTCAAAAGCTTCATGAGAACAAGTTATACGCCAAGTTTAAAAAATGCGAGTTCTGGCTTGAGGAAGTAGCATTCCTTGGGCATGTGATATCAAATCACGGAATATCTGTTGACCCGACAAAGATTGAAGCAATTCAAAGCTGGGAGCAACCTAAGTCAGTAACCAAACTATGTAGCTTTCTGGGCTTAGTTGGTTATTATCGGAGATTCGTGGAAGGATTTTCTCGAATCGCTACTCCATTAACTCAGCTGACTCAGAAAGATACAAAATTTGACTGGAGCAAGGAATGTGAGAAGAGTTATCAAGAACTCAAGAGGAGACTCATTTCAGCACCTATTCTGACAATACCATCTGGTTCGGAGGGATTTGTCATCTACAACAATGCTTCAGGCAGAGGTAGGATGTGTTCTCATGCAACATGGGAAAGTCATAGCCTATGCCTCGTGACAACTCAAATAATATGAGAGGAATTACCCAACTCATGATCTAGAGTTGGCAGCTATTGTTTTCGCACTTCAAATCTGGAGGCATTACCTATATGGGGAGAAAGTGGAGATCTATACGGATCATAAAAGCTTGAAGTATTTCTTCACCCAATTGGAACTCAACATGAGGCAATGATGTTGGCTCGAGCTGTTGAAAGATTATGATCATACCATTCAATACCATCATGGGAAAGCAAACGTGGTAGCTGACGTTTTGAATAGAAGATCATATGCGGGTACGAGTGAGATATTGTTAATGTAAGGGCCCATTTTGTATGACTTGTAAAGAATGGAGGTAGAGTTAAATACTCCAGGGACCCACGTGATGATGACAAGTATAAGAGTAGAACCGACTTTAATCAATAAAGTTAAAATTGCTCAAGCTACAGACCTGGAGCTGACGCGTATGAAGAAAAAAGTGCAAGAAGGTGCTATTCCACAAGCAAGAATCAATGAAGAAGGAATACTTCGAGTCAACTCCAGACTTTGTGTTCCTAACAACCCAGATTTAAAGTAGAAAATCATGATGGAGGCGCAAAACACACTGTTTGCAATCCATCCCAGAAGTACCAAGATGTATCGTGATCTTTGACATAAATTTTGGTGGAGCAATATGAAAAGAGAGATCGTGGAGTTTATCTAAAGGTGTTTAACTTTTCAACGTGTCAAGGCGGAGCATCAAGTGCCAAAAGGTCCATTGCAACCACTTGAAATTCTAGAATGGAAGTGGGAGAACATTACCATGGATTTCGTTACTGGTCTTCCCAAGGTTTGTCAAGGCATAGATGCAATTTGGGACATTATTGATAGATTGACCAAATCTGCTCATTTCTTACCTATACGAGAAACTTGTACACTTGAACATCTTGCTCGTATGTACATAAATGAGATTGTAAGACTGCATGGTATGCCAGTATCCAAAGTTTCTGATCGAGACCCAAGATTCACTTCACGATTTTGGGTTAGTTTGTAAAAAGATATGGGCACGGATTTATGATTTAGTTCGGCATATCATCCTCAAACGGATGGGTAGTCGGAGAGGACTATTCAAACACTTGAGGATCTATTAAGACTTTGTGTCCTTGACTTCAAGGGAAGTTGGGACAAGTTCTTACCATTGGTGGAATTTTCCTACAACAACAGTTATCAAGCAAGCATCGGCATGGCTCCATTTGAGGCATTGTATGGATGCAAGTGTCGTTCTCCAGTATGCTGGGATGAGGTGGGTGAAGCAACGTTGTTGGGACCGGAATTGGTACATATGATCCGGCAACGTGTAAAAACCTCACAAGATCGACAAAAGAGTTATGCTGATCTTCATTGGAAGGACGTGGAATTCAATGTTGGAGAACATGTGTTGTTACGTGTTGCTCCATGGAAAGGAGTTAAGAGATTTGGAAAGAGAGGAAAGCTCAATCCTCAATTCATTGTCCCATTTGAAATCCTTGATCGAATAGGAACTATGGCCTATAGACTCGCTTTACCGCCAAGTATGTCTCGTGTTCATAACGTTTTTCACATATCCATGTTACGTAAATATGTGGAAGACCCGAACCATATTATTAAGTTAGAACCGGATGAAATAGCGGAAGATTTAACGTATGAAGAGGTACCTGTTAAAATCTTGAATAAGAAGGAGCATATTCTACGCTCCAAGGTTATACCTCAAGTCAAAGTTTTGTGGAGAAAGCACGATGTTGAGGAAATGACCTGGGAGTTAGAATCTAAAATGAAATCAGGGTATCCTCACCTCTTCAATATACCAGGTACGTACCCTAATTTCGAGGACAAAATTTCATAAGAAGGGGAGGTTGTAAGACCTCAATTTCATAAATAAAGATTAATTTCTCAAAATATATTTTTGAATATTATTGTGTGGATTTGATATAATGTTATAGTTGTGGGTAATATTTATAAATTTTGCAAAGTATGGAAGTTGTTATATAATATTCGATTGGTCGGGAAATATTCATTTTAAAAGGGAATATTCGTACGACGGTACAATCATTGGTGGACCCCATAATAGAATTATTGTCGGAGTTAGAAAACGGTAGAAATATCTTTTTATGAAAATAACGACGAAAGTTTTACCGTTAACTGTTGAAATACCCGGTGTTAAAAGTACAATAAACGCGTGGTTGCATAGTAGCACACGGTATTGATTATTGATGCTTACGTGAGAAGTCACTCAGTTATATTCAATTATTACTACAGTAATTGCTGCATAGTATCTCACGTTATTTGATTCAATTATTGTCGATATTTTATATATTATTACATCAATAATTGAGATGATACAATTTTTCATATTATTATTTGCAATATTGACGATGTCTAGAAAGTTCTGTCGAGGAGAGGTTTGGTCACCTAATTACGCGATAATAGGGAGAAATCCTTATTGGAAAGCCCCCTCTTTCCTAGGAACGATCTGGTTATTAATATTGCGAGTGATAATAATATGAATAAATGTTGTTAAAAATATTGAGGGGATTTTTATGAAGTATTTGTTGTAATTTTACTTATTATTTGGACCTCCATTTACCCAATTTTCAAAATAATCAATAGAAAGTTATTCAAGATTTATATAATAAGAAGTGGAGCCCACATTTGATGATGACATGGGTGGGGCCCATGTGTGTTGAATATTGAAGTTGGCGGAAATGGGGGGGAGGTGTTATTACGTAAATGGAGGTAATTATATATATATATATATATATATATATATATATATATATATATATATATATATATATATATATATATATGATAGTGAGATGTGGGGTGGGGCCCACAGGTTGGAAGAAATGAAATGGGGGGAGAAATAATTTTGTCGGGAAGGAGAATAAAATGGACGAGGAGTATATTATTATTTTTATTATTATAATAAGTTTTGTTTTATTAGATTATAAATAGAATATATTATATTTTATTGCACAGTAATGAATAGTAAAATTAAAATTTTCAGAAATCAGCCGAAGGATTCGTCGCCCGTGAGTTGCAACTGTTCACCCGTGATTTTCTAAATTCAAATAGTATCCTTTCCATCCTCCTATAAATAGGATGCTTAGTTAGAATTGAAAATCACACCAAAATCAGAGAATTCTTCTTCTATAATATTGAGCGTATTTCTTTCGAGTTTTAGAAAGCTTTGAGCGTAAAAAACAGTAAAGAATATCACCGCTATACCAGTTGGAATACTCTCATTTTTAAGGTAAGGGATGCTATTTTTTATTCAATATTCATAAGAAATAATATTTTCTTCCATACTCTGTAGTATGTAAGTAATATTATTTTGTTTCAGATTTCGAATTCTACACTCATTTTTTAAATTTTTGGCTTCTATACTCCATGAAATTAGTAGAATATCCTTGATATTTGAGCTTCGTCTAGTATCTTTTCATGGAAATATTATTATAAGCATTCTTGATAAGTTTTAACTTTTTCATGCCGGATTACTATTCAGGGGGTGCTATTCTCGAATTACTATTCACGGGTTACTATTCACCCGGAGTAATATTCATGAAAAAAATTTGATTTCTTTTCGGTCCAAATCATTTTTGATACAATAATATTCTTGAATTTTACTCCACAAAGCAGTATCATGTTGACAATTTGGACATTATTGAATTCTTGATAAATTAAATTATAAATCTTTAGAAATTTATCCTTTTGTTTTCTTTTAATTGAATTCTTATATAATTGGTATCATCATCATGCTTATATTATGATGAAAGTCATCTGTGGCCCGTAGTGCATAGATGGACTTGGTATGATTATGACCGGGGATTATTCAGTATAATCATGACCGTAATGTTACAAATGATGTGGTAAAAGTCCTCATTGGCCCGTAGTGCATTGATGTACAGTTGTTGGCATGATCATGACCATTGGTGAAAACACGAATATCCTTGGCCCGTAGTGCATGGATAATTTATGGTCGTGATACTAATAGATATCCTTGGCCCGTAGTGCATGGATACTTTAGTGATGTGGATTATTTATTAAGTTGAGTCTCAGCGATAAAGTTGATGATAAACTTTCTAAATCATAGAAGATAGTAGATATCATGCTCTACTTGACTCTTCTAATGGATTGTTTGTTCCGCTGCAGTTAAACTTGATGTTATTATATTTTATCAGTTTAACACTGTTGAAGGCTAACGATAATTTATTCCGCATTATCTTAGTCATAATATTTCTTACTAGGCTAGTTGAGCTCACCCTTTTCTTTCACTGTTTTCTTCAAGAAATGAGAATATAGCTGGGACTAGTCGGGGAACGGAGTGACGGTCCAGATGTTTGCATTAGTAGTCCTCACTATTCTGTGAAATAGTGTGATAATAAATGTAATGAGGACTTATTTTGAGTTTGAATACTGTCTAGACGATAATATTTGTATTGAAACTCATAGCTCATGTTGTATATTTAAGTTTGTATTTGTATTCTGTACCATGTATTTGGCGACTCAGAATGGGTGATGTATACCTATTTTGGGGGCGTCACAGATATGTCATTCATGAGAGATTAAATTAGATTGCTTAGCGGTGATCAGCAATACATGCAAGTTTCCCTGACTCAAACTTGAGTTGTATGTTCAAAGCATGTTAGTGAATAATTATTGTAGATTATTCACGTCTATACTGATTATTATTTCGCACTTAGTGCGTGTTGCATATGTTCAATAGGTATGAAAGGCTGATCACCTTTATTACCATAAGGTTCAGTTAAATTGTTCATGGTTATTGTTGACCTTCAAACATTATTGATTCAATCATGCAATTATTGAAACTTGATTCATGTTATTTCACAATTATTATATTGTTGAAAACTTGAAAGCTTATTCATTCTTTTCAATCATGATATATCTTTACTGTATTTAAAACTTGCTGCGCAAATTTGTTGCTCACCCTTGATATATCATGATACAAATTTTCATATTAAGATGAAAGTTTGAATAAAGACAGAAGCAAAGACAAAGTGCAAGATTAAATTATGGTGCAGTTAGATCTATTAAATTTTTTGACGAAAATAGCATTGTAAACCTTTTTAGATATTAAAGGTATGTATTTAGTTAAGGTTGTAGACCTTGGGAATATTGTGTAAAAGTTTAATGTATAAACAATTTATGTTTATATCTTTCGCAATAGTTATAGAAACGATGTACCAGATCTGAGGTAAAATGTACCCGGATTTGGGGGCGTCACAGGTGATATCAAAGTCATAGGTTATAAACCTTAGGTAAGGGTACCTTAGTCTATAACCACGAAGATGATGATAAGGAATAAGCTCAGATCGAGTTTAAGTGATATGAGATGAATTTAGGAAATTCATCATTAAAGTAAAAAAAAGATAAATAAGATTCAAAGAAGAATCTTGAAGAGATATAAGGATAAGAATGTGGAGTTACCTGACTCCAGTAATAAAGATAAAAAGTGAAAATAAATAGACTATGTCTATAAGATGAAAAGTGTTAATAAAATCATAATATAATATGATTAAAGAGAAGAATAAGAATATCGTAGTATAAAACGATCATAAGTATAAAGAGAAATGATTACAAAAATAAGATCACGATGTGATCAGATTAAATCGTTGAATAATATATGATATGTTAAGTGATTGTAATGATATAGCTTGACGCTATAAAGGGAAGGTACTATGAAATGGTACGATGTAAACTCAGAAAAGAGTTGTAAATATAGTGGTCGTCGATATAGTGGTTAGGTTGGCAAATTCTTTATATGGGCGGGGAATTATCCGCTTAGCTTCCTATATTGATTAGTGGCCGAGTTTGGTTTGACAACCACTTAGTGTCTTACATTGATAATCATTGGAACCTGATGTCGCGCTATTTGCTATATGCATTTTGATAAGGTGATTCTTTTTTCATGTGTATAACGAATATGTAGAGAATATAAGGTTAGTTGCGAGTTCTTAAAACTTATACTTATGGTAAGTTCATGACTCATAATCATATGGTATATTTTGAACCCCTCAGTGAATGAACGCCTATGGTCTAAATAGGATAAGTTCTTAAACCCATATGATTGTGGCAAGTTACTGAACTCATAATGTGTGCTAAGTTTGATGAACTGGGTATAGGAAAGTTGTGAATAGAGCATTGAGGATTATATGAATAGATAGATTTATTAAGCAATGGATCATTAGAGAAAGTGAAGTTGATGATGGAAGCATATGTATTCCAAATCTTCTAGCTATGCTAGACTTCTAAGTTTTTGACATCAAGCTAAATTCACACTGATGTGCCTTTAAAAATGAATTTTTGTTATCCTCAACACATGGTGACAAGTGTGTAGGTGTGGACTTCGGGCCACAAACACATCGTTACCTGTTGTGGCATGATAACACAAAAAATGATTTGCAAAGGTTTTTGAACTATTTAAAGAAGAGTCTTTGATAATTGATTCGGTTAGATGAAAATGATTTGAATTATCAAAATGTATTTTTATATCATTAATGCATCATTCAACCTGGTGCAAAGATGATAAAAATGATGGAGTTATCAATGCAGAATTACTTAGTGTCGGATGTGATCTAAAGATCGTCAGCCCACTATAGTATGATGTAGTATGACAAAGTCATAGAATGATGGAATCCTCAAATGGACTGTAAATACAATGCGGTATCATGACATCATAAAATGATTTTAAAAATTTAAAAGGTAAAATATTGCCAACTGAATTTGGCCAGTAATGTTTCGATTGAAATTCGAATTAGTTTGATATGCGTCTAAGCTATTTGATTCAACTAGATAAATGTTTATGGAATTCAAAGTATACTTTGAAAGCTTATGCCGAACCAAATTATTTTGGTACGAAATCTTATGATGAGTCTGAGGTGAACAACCCATAAAATGGGGATATAGTAATTTGATAAAATATTCCAATCTAAGAACGCATATAGTCGTTCCGATTACTAAGGTACAATATAATGATTATCTAAAGTATCCGCACCGGTATTTTACCTTCTTCGTGATTGTAAACATAGCTATTAGAAAATGTTTCAGAGGTAGAGTACCTTTCTTTCGTAAATGAAAGAGGTAGCAAGTAGAAATACCCCTAAACCTCAAAGTTCATAGTTTTTATGATCCCTCAGACAAATATGATATTTTTTAAAACTCTTTATAGTATTGTTGTGGTAGAATGTGATGATGAATATGAAATAGTGTGAACTCGTTGCGTACGAGTAGAATCTGAGATACTTGAATAAAGGTTATTATGACAACCTAGTTTTGGTGAATGTTTAGAAGATGTAAACTACTAGTGAGTAGTTATGGTGAAATGTGATAATAGATGAGAAATCCTTAAATGAGAAAATTATAAAGGTTAAGTTCAAAACTTAGTTTTGATCAAGAGAGTAAGCAGAGATTAGTATGCTTTAATTTCGAGGACGAAATTCTTAGAAGAAGGTGTGAATGTGATAACCCAAATTTTTGGATAATATTGAAATAAGAATTAAATAAAGAAAATTCTTATTAGATGATATGTTATGTGATATTGTAGTACACAAAGAATTATGTGTCGTGCAATATGTGATGTTGTGTATAATAAATATATTAGAATTATATATTTATTATATATAAATAAAGTGTAGGAGTAAATTGTTAAAGAAAATTAGATGGGTAAAAAATAAAATAAGTTATAATATTAAATTATTTAAATGTGGTAAATTGGTGGCATTTAATATACTTCATGTATAGCCACTATTTTATTGAAGAAATCATATATTACCTTATTGAGTGTAATATATGCATGTATCTAATGGGGTGAATATATTAATATATTTATTTACAGCTTAAATAAATTGTGAAGACAATTTATAGAAAGGAAAGAAAGTAATTGGATATATGATATTAGGTTATATGGATAATGGTATAATATTTAATATTATACCAAATGATTTAAAGAAAATATGAGATGAGATCCAATATGTAAATATGTATATTGGTATCAACTAGTTAGTAAATTAAATTCATATTTGAATAAATGATTGAATATATTAAATTATATATTTAATATATAAATAAATTGTTTGAAAACAATTTATGGTGAGGAGGAAATTAAATTTAATTATACAATATAAATTGTGTAGACACTCGAAATTTTCTATACACCTGTCACTGACATTTGCAGAAGGACATATTCGTCTTTTAAGAGGGAACCCTGAAAGACAATCCATATCCATACCAGATACTACCGGAAGTTCAGCATCAACCCCGGAATACACTCCGGGAGTAACAATTCCAACCTCGGATATAACCCCGAGGCGTGCAGATCCAATACCAGAACACACACTGGAGAAGATTGATTAATCTCGCAGATAACCCCGAGGTATCCAGTCTCAGTCCCAACCATGGGAATAGCCACCAACCTTGGTGATCACCCCAAGGAATGCAGTTTTGACGATAACCCCGAAAAAGCTTGTTTTAAATGCGACCATCTTCAATCTCAGCGCTCACAACGAGATACTCTATACCAACCCGGAGATAACACCGGGAGGATAGACACACCTCAAATATGACAATGAGTACCTTCGACAATTGCAGCAGTCCAATCTCAGCGAAGCCCTGAGCAACATCTATTTTATCAGCCCAATCCGGCGATAACACCGGTGAGGGGCAACATCGTCATCTCTCCAACACGATGCCACGCCACATCATCTCAACATTTCATACACATCTCTACGCAACGATGTCTCACAAGAACAAAGGATAACCAATCCCGAGTGACTATTGTGCGGGGTAACGGATGGAATTTTAAGCTTGAAGACCGGAGGGCATCGTCCCATCTTCAATGACTTCGTACAAACTCTAATCCTATGCCATTGTATAACTCTCGACAACGGCAGTCCGAAATAGGTCTTGTATACCTCAATCGGATGGACGGATTGCACTTCTGAAAGTTCGAGTGGACATTACAGTGCCCGAGTGCACGTACTACGAGACGACCCGACCCGAGAAACCCGGGCCCACCCAGGTTGCCTCTAGTACACCTGCGGCTCAGCCATAGGTACACCTGTGGCTCCATCCTCTATAAATAGAGGGCTTGGGGTGGCCATTTTGCAAGAAAAAACGGTGAGGAATCCCTGCCCAATTTGCTCTGCACTCACCCCATACAGTGTACTTTCTTATTTTAAACACCTGTGAGCTCATATATATTTACTTTTTTACCTACAAAAGCAAGTGTTTACCCACTTTAAAGATATAGAAGTCTTCTTTGGCAGTCAACTGTAAGCCTTCTCACACACTTTAAAGCCTTTCTCTTCATCTTTGCACACACCCTTCTTCACGTTGAGAGTCGTACACACACAAGATTTGCAGGAATTTCTATCCGTGGTTTTATTTCAGCTTGTATATATATATATATATATATATATATATATATATATATATATATGGACTAACATTATCGAGTTATGACTCGATTGAGCCTAGACTTGATGCCGAGCGTTTATTTGCTTTTATATATATATATATATATATATATATATATATATATATGAACTGTAAGGCCAAACTTTGCTCGATGAGCCTAGACTTGATGCAGTGCAAGCATTACTTTAATATATATATATATATATATATATTTATATATATATGAACTGTGTCGAACTTTGTTCGATGAACCTAGACTTGGTCTTGTGCATTTACTACTTTAATATATATATATATAAATATATATATATATATTTATATATATGAACCGTGTGTAATGGGACTGCATTCGATGAGCCTGTATTTTACATCCAGTACTTTTATTTCATATATATATATATATATATATATATATATATATATATATATATATATATATATATATATATATATATATATATATATGGTCTGTCTCAAAGCTTAACCTTAAAGAGCGAACCAAAGACTAAACCGTGCGTTTTTGGTGTCTATGGCTACGGCTCGATCCGTCGACATAGCCATGTAGTCTTTGGCGGCACTTCGGCCGAACTGTCGCCATAGACACCAAAGATGACGGTTCGTCTTTGGTTCATTTTTAAGGTTCGCTTTTAGAGCCTCTCCATATATATATATATATATATATATATATATATATATATATATATGAACTGCTATTTCGAACTCGCTCGATGAGCCTCAATTTTACATCCGTTGCGTTTATTGCTTATTTATATATATATATATATATATATATATATATATATATATATATATATTTTCATCCCACATGGAGTTCACTTACGCCGTGGTTGATCGCTTACTGACTTTCTTTACGTTTCGTCTCGCCTGGAGTTTACTTACAAGGGCGATTGATAGCTTTGTACAGCTTTCTTTATGTTTTGTCTTGCCTGAAGTTTACTTCGTGGCAGTTGATCGCTTTGTACAGCTTTATTTACGTTTTGTCCCACCTGGAGTTTCCTCCGTGGCGGTTGATAGCTTTTACAGCTTTATTTACATTTCGGATCCCCCATGGAGGTGCTTTGTTGTTGGTGATCATGTTTGTATATATATATTTACAGCTTTTATATATATACATGCTTACTACTTTTATACAAATTGCGGTATCATGTGCGCTTAGGAATCATGTGATCACAGATTCAGCCCATTGGATCTAGATTCGGTTTTCGTGATGGACATTTTTAGCTGTAAGCAGCTTGTAAATTATTATGCGGTGTCTGAATTTCCTCCGATGGTTCTCATACCCACGAGGAAGTCGGCATTATTTTGTACATTATTTTTGTACGGATGCCTCGCATTTGTAAAATAAAATAAATCAAGCCGAACACTTAATAAAATGGGAGTGTAAAAGGTCTCAATTACTATTGAGCATCAGGGTTTGAAAAACCTCTTTTATAAAACATCACTGCCATATCTTGCCTAAAATTGAATTTTTACACAAATTCAAACCCTGTGTATATAGGTGCGAATGAGGCCTCACACTACTTCCAAATAACAGCACATTGACCCACACACACACACATTCAGATAATAGTTTCTTGAAAAGAGGCGGTCAACATGGTAGCACGGATGTCGGGGGGGTGCCTAACACCTTCCCTCCACATAACCAAGTCCCTGGATTATAATGAATCTCTGTTTCACCGACCCGTTTAGTAGTGCCACATCACTGGGTCAATGTGCAAACCTTTTCTCGGTTGTGTTGGTACAACCATTTAAAAAACCAATGGCGACTCTTATCATCCATCGTCGACATTATACATGTTCGACCTTTTCACTTGTTTTTTCAAACAAATCTCACCTAAAATGAGAACACCAAAGAACAAGTAACGAAAAGGAACATCTAAAAATCCCGACGTCGACAGGTGGCGACTCTACGGGGGACTCCAGTAAGAGGACTTAAGCCACTATTACAATCTTTTCAAAACTGTTATCTGCTTGTGTGTGGATGTTGCATTTACATTTATGATGAATGTGTACGAATGCATTTCCTTATTACACTTAGTGCCTCACACCATAACTACTTGTGATATTAGTGCTTCGCACATGTCATCATTTTAATATGGTGAGACGCAATGTATGTGAATGTATGTTGTGTGGTCCCTCCACCAGGAGGATATCCCGTCGGTGTTTGATTACTGGACTCGTGGGAAGACTAATTCCCCGAGGCTCAGGAAAGGCACCACCCAAATTCGCTCCAGTTGAAAGACCGGATTAATTTGACGTTGAGTAAATTGTGATGATTTGGGAACCTTCATGCCAAAAAGCTGCGAGAGTAACCTAAGATAGGTCAGCCTCTAATAAACCCAAAACGAAGGAAAGTCTCTTCATGCTCTCATTTCAATTACTTGTAAACACAATTACTTGTAATTTCATTCCATATCTATCTCCATGTAAATGAGAAATATGAAGAAATGTGTACACATACATATTTTAATTAACATGCTACAAACAGCTGACATCCGTTTTGCAGGATAAAATTCCTTAAATGGACACATCACATAGCATGTTAATTTACATTCCCTAAAGACTAAACTATGCAAGTCTTTCATAGGGAACCAATCGGACCTACTACCCGGTCAAAGTCCAAAAAGGCAACAGGCCTACAGTCAATCATGTCGTCATCCAACCAGACTGAACTTAATCCAGTTTCTCATAAAGAATTAACGGATTAAGCAAACAAATTACTGATTTGGTCGTTTCTACTCAAAGAACTACACCAATCAATCGTGGTCCAAAAATACCCGCATACGTCAATCCTCCACACAAGGGAACCTGTGTCATTATAATACACGAAGCAGCTTGATATCGACCAACAAAACTCATGATGTCGCCCATCCCAACCTCCGGAGATCCAGACATCGGTGACATCAAAAAGAAAGTCCTCCAAATGGAAGAGACCCTTCATGCTATCAAAGGAATTGGAACACACGGGTGTGACGCCCCCAAAATTAGGTATACATCACCCATCTTGAGTCGCCAGATACATGGTACAAAATTCAAATACAACTTAATAATACAACTGTCGTGTACAATACGACAAAACATAAACTGTGAGTTTGAATACAACTATTGTCTACTAGAGAGTATACAAACTCAAAAGGAGTCCTCATTACAATTATTATCACACTATTTCACAGGATAGTGAGGAATACTAATTCACCATCTAGGACCATCAATCCGTTTCCCAACTCGTTCCAGCTATATTCTCATTTCTTGAAGAGAACAGTGAAAGAAAGGGTGAGCTCAACTAGCCCAGTAAGAAATATTATGACTAAGATAATGCAGAATAAATTATCATTAGCCTTAAATAGTGTTAAACTGATACAATATAACAAACATCAAGTTTAACTGCAGTAGAACAAGCAATCCATTAAATGAGTCAAGTAGAGAATAAAATCTACTATCTTTTATGATTTAAAAGGTTTTTCATCACTTTTATCATTTGAGACTCGACTTTAATAAATAATCCACATCATCGAATCACCCTCGCACTACTGACCAAGGATATTCTTTAGTATCACGACCATAATTATCCATGCACTACGGGCCAAGAATATTTGTGTATTCATTAATGATCATGATCATGCCAACAACTGTCCATCAATGTACTACGGGCCAATGAGGACTTTTACCACATCATTTGTAACATTACGGTCATGATTACACCGATTAATCCTTAGTCATAATCATACCAAGTCCATCTATGCACTATAGGCGACAGATGACTTTCAAAAAATATAAATATGAGGATGATGACAATGATATAAGAATTCAATAAAACAAGTTCAAGAATTAATTTGTCCAAGAACCAATAACGTCCAAATTGTCAACATGATACTGCTTTGTAGAGTAAAATTCGAGAATGCTCAGAAGATTATTTCCATGAAAAGATAATGGATGAAGCGCAATTATTAAGAATATTCCACTAATTTCATTGAGTATAGAAGTCAAAACTTTAACCAACTGAGTATAATAAAGAATGAAATAACAAAAGAAATCACCATGCATGCGGTATCAGCATAGGCAAAGTTATTCCAATAGAATACTAAATAACGAAACCAGTCAAAGTAAATTTGACCAAGCTGGGATGTTCCAACAGAATAATAAAGAATGGAATAACAACGAAATCACCATGCATGCGGTGCCAGATAGAAAGGGTATTCAATAGAATACTAATAAGGGCGGAATTAGGGTGGGACGTAAAACGCATGCAGGTGAGGATATTCCAACGAGAATAATAATAAAGGCGGAACCGTGTCCGAATGAGAAAAGCGAAACGATGGGATATTTCAATGAGAATAATAAAGACAAAATCAGTCCGACGTAAAATGCATGTATATGATATTCCAATGAATAGTAAAAGAGAATAATAAAAGAATGTCACCAAGTATAGGGTAGCTCAGCGTATCAAAGTTATTCCAATGAGAATAATAAAGAATGGAATAACATAAGTTCTCTTCATGAATACAAAAGAATAACACCCTTACGAGTACAACAAATAATATTCCCTACCTTAAGAAGAAGAAATCGTATATATAAGTAGTGAAGTAGCGAGAATACTTTCTTCTTTCTCTCTATAGTTTATCTCTCTAGTGTTTGGTGAATTAAGTAAGAAAATAGTGAAGGAATGAGCTTTATTTATAGAAAAATGGATCAGATAAGTAACTAAATCATGAACGGTCCAGATTGATTTACTTTAATCTGACGGTCCATAATATATTCTATTTATAATCTAATAAAACGAATAACTTTATAAAAGATTTTACTATGCAAACACTATGCAGGCACTATGCAAACACTATGCATAATAAAATATAATATATTCTAATTATTGTTAAATAAAATAGATAACTTTATAAAAGTATTCTGTTTTATATAAAAAAGATTTTACTATGCAAAACACTATGCAGACACTATGCAACACTATGCATAATATAATATAATATATTCTATTTATAGAATAACTTTATAAAAGTATTCTATTTTATATAAAAAGATTTTCTTTATTATTACATTAATAATACCAACAAAACTGAGTAACTTATCACGTAAGCATCAATAATTAATATCGTATGCTACTATGCAACAACGCGTATTACTGTACTTTTAACACCGAGTGTTTCAACAGTTAACTGTAAAACTTCCGCCGTTATTTTCATAAAGTATTTTTGTCGTTTTCTCCATCCAAACAATAATTCCGTTGTGGGGTCCACCAATGATTGTTGTCATTAGTTTAAATATTCCTGTTAAAACGAATATTCCCGACCAATCGAATATTATATAACAACTTGCGTACTTTGCAAAATTTATAAATATTACCCACAACTATAATATTATATCAATTTCACTCCATAATATTCAAAAATAATATTTATAGAAAATTCATCTTTATTCAAAAAGTTGGGGTTTTACAATCTCCCCTTCTTATGAAATTTCGCCCTCGAAATTAGTGTACGTACGTGGTATATTGAAGAGGTAAGGATACCTTGATTTCATTTTAGATTCTAACTCTCAAGTCATTTCCTCAATATCGTGGTTTATCCACAAAACTTTGACTTGAGGTATAACCTTAGAGCGTAGAATATGTTCTTTCTTACCCAAGATTTGAACAGGAACCTGTTCATATGTCAAATCTTTTGCTATTTCGTCCGGTTCTAACTCAATAATGTGGCTCGAGTCTTCCACATATTTACGTAACACGGATATGTGAAAAATGTTATGAATACGAGATATACTTGGCGGTAAAGCGAGTCTATAGGCCACAGTTCCTACTCGATCAATGATTAAAAATGGGCCGATGAATTGAGGATTGAGTTTTCCTCTCTTTCCAAATCTCGTAACTCCTTTCCATGGAGCAACACGTATCAACATATGATCTCCTATATCGAATTCCACGTCCTTTCGATGAAGATCAACATAACTCTTTTATCGATCTTGTGAGGTTTTTATACGTTGTCGGATCATTTGAATCTTTTTCGTAGTCATACATACCAACTCTGGTCCCAACAACGTTGCTTCACCCACCTCATCCCAGCATACTGGAGAATGACACTTTCTTCCATACAACGCTTCGAATGGAGCCATGCCAATACTTGCTTGATAACTGTTGTTGTAGGAAAACTCCACCAATGGTAAGAACTTGTCCCAACTTCCCTTGAAGTCAAGGACACAGAGTCTTAATAGATCTTCAAGAGTTTGAATCGTCCTCTCCGACTGCCCGTCCGTTTGAGGATGATATGCCGAGCTAAATCGTAAATCCATGCCCATAGCTTTTTGCAAACTAACCCAAAATCTTGAAGTGAATCTTGGGTCTCGATCATAAACTATGGATACTGGCATACCATGCAATCTTACAACCTCGTTTATGTACATACAAGCAAGACGTTCAACTGTATAAGTTTCTCATATCGGTAAGAAATGAGCAGACTTGGTCAATCTATCAACAATGACCCAAATCGCATCTATGCCTTGAGAAACTTTGGGAAGACCGGTAACGAAATCCATGGTAATGTGCTCCCACTTCCATTCTAGAATTTCAAGTGGTTGGAATGGACCTTTTGGTACTTGATGCTCCGCCTTGACTCGTTGAAACGTTAGACACCTTGAGATAAACAGCGCTATCTCTCTCTTCATATTGCTCCACCAAAATGTATGACAAATATCATGATACATTTTGGTACTCCCAGGATGGATTGCCAACGGTGTGTTATGCGCCTCCATCATGATTTTATACTTTAAATCAGGGTCGTTAGGAACACAAAGTCTGGAGTTGACTCGAAGTATTCCTTCTTCATCGATTCTTGCTTCCGGCATAGCACCTTCTTGCACTTTCTTCCTCATATGCATCAGCTCCAGGTCTGTAGCTTGAACAGCTTTAACTTTATCAATTAAAGTCGGTTCTACTCGTATATTTGCCATCATCACATGGGTCCCTGGAGTCTTTAACTCTATCTCCATCCTTTGCAAGTCACACAAAGGCGTTGACAATATCACATTCGTACTTGCATATGATCTTCTACTCAATCCGTCAGCTACCACATTCGCTTTTCTAGGATGGTATTGGATGGTATGATCATAATCTCTGAACAATTCAAGCCAACGTCCTTGTCGCATATTGAGTTCCTTTTGAGTGAAGAAATATTTGAGGCTTTTACGATCCGTAAAGATCTCCACTTTCTCCCCATACAAGTAATGCCTCCAAATCTTTAGTGCGAAGACAATAGCTGCCAACTCTAGATCATGAGTAGGATAATTCCTCTCATATTCTTTGAGTTTTCGTGAGGCATAGGCTATGACTTTCCCATGTTGCATGAGAACACATCCTAACCCTTTGCCCGAAGCATAACTATAGATGACAAATCCCTCCGAACCAGATGGTATTGTCAGAACAGGTGCTGAAATGAGTCTCCTCTTGAGTTCTTGAAAACTCTTCTCACATTCCTCACTCCAACTGAACTTTGTATCTTTCGAGTCAATTTGAGTTAGTGGAGTAGCGATTCGAGAAAACCCTTCTACGAATCTCGATAATAACCAACTAAGTAGAAAGCTACGTACTTTGGTCACTGATTTAGGTTGCTCCCAGCTTTGAATAGCTTCAATCTTTGCTGGGTCAACAGATATTCCATGACTTGATACCACGTGCCCAAGGAATGCTACTTCCTCAAGCCAGAACTCGTATTTCTTCAACTTGGCATAAAGCTTATATTCACGAGCTTTTGGAGTATCAACCTCAAGTGTTGCTCATGATCTTCACGGGTTTTGGAATATATGAGGATGTCATCAATAAAGACGACCACAAAGTGATCCAAATATTCTTTGAATACTGGGTTCATCATATCCACGAAGGCAGCAAGAGCATTAGATAATCCAAAGGACATGACTTGGAATTCATAATGCCTGTACCGAGTTTTGAAAGCCGTCTTTGGAATGTCATCGATTCTAATCTTTAATTGGTGATATCCGAAACGAAGATCAATCTTTGAAAAGAATTTGGCTCCTTGCAACTGGTCAAACAGGTCATCAATACGTGGCAATGGGTACCTATTTTTGATGGTGACATGATTCAACTCCCGATAATCAATACAAAGTTGCATACTCCCATCTTTCTTTTTCACGAATAGAACATGAGCACCACAAGGAGAAGTACTAGGATGAATGAAACCGATGTCTAACAATTCCTGTAGTTGGGTCTTTAACTCCTGAAGTTCAATAGGAGCCATTCGATATGGGGCTTTGGAAATAGGTTTTGTACCGGGTTCAAAGTCGATACAAAATTCAATTTTACGCTCTGGGGTAGGCCAGGAAGTTCTTCAGGGAATACGTCAGGAAATTCATTAACAATAGATATATCATTCAAAACTGACGTATTTTTGTTTTGATCCGTGACATGAGCTAAGAAAGCTTGACATCTGTTTTTCAATAAACGAATAGCTTTATGGCTTGAGATAACAGTGATTGATTTTAATGGTTTGGTGGCTTGAATTCGCATAACAGATTGGTTAGGAATATGAAAGCTAACAATCTTACGAAAACATTCAATTTTTGCATGATGAGTAGTTAACCAATCAATCCCTAGAATTACGTCAAATGCAAGTATATTTAATGAAATAAGATCGACAGGTAATGTGAGGGTTCCAATTTGAACCAAACAAGACTTATAAATAGTGGATGTAATGAAGGTTTCTCCCAACGGAGTTTCTACAGATAAGTCAAAGTCTAATTTCTCCAGAGTCAAATTTAATCGTTGAGTGCAAGTAGGAGAAATAAAAGAATGGGTAGAACCGGTATCAAATAAGGTATAGACTTCGCTAGAGTTTATGATAAGCTTACCCATGATGACCTCATTCGGGTTCCTTGCTTTCTGGGAGGTCACAACAAACGCTCTCCCTTGCACTACCGAATTTAACTTTTCTGGGACGACCTTTGGTGCCTCCATCCTGGCTGAACTTGTCTTCAGTGAACGACAAAATCGGGCTAAGTGACCTTCTCTTCCAAAATTATAACATGCTTTGGACGGAATCGCGTAGTTTGGACTGATGTGTCCCTCCCCTCCGCATTTGAAGCATATGATATGTGGTCGTTCTCCTTCCTTAACAACGGGTGTTGGTGCTGACGTCCTTCCATCATTATTGAATCTCCTTTTCTTGAAATGTTCATTTTTACTGTCTTGGCCATGATTACCACCGAAGTGGTTACAATTTCAGGCATGTTGATTCCCTCCATGTTTGTTGTCACCGTTTTGATGACTGATACCACTGGTATTTTCATGCTGCCAGCTGCTTGCTCTTGGTTGCGTTGACTCGTTGCCGTGCTCCAATAACTGAGCCCTATTTACAACATCTGAGTATAGACACAGTTTATGAGAAATAAGATATTGACGTATCTCCGGTTTCAAACCTCTTAAAAACATTCGCGTCATTCGCTCCTCATTATCGACCAAATTGGATGCAAATCGGGATAACTCCGCAAATTTAGCCTCGTATTGTATTACACGGTCATATTGTTTTGTTCCAATTTGATAAACTCCACTTCTTTCATGTGATTAATACTCTCGGGAAAGTACTTGTCGTTGAATAGCTCTTGAAACTTCTCCCAAGACATCTTGAGTGTGTGTCGTTAGAGTACGCTTTTACTGATTCCCACCAAGATGTCTGCCTCTTCACGCAGCAACATGAAGGTGGCGAAGGAACCTTTGCTCTCGGAGCATCCCAAGACATCAAATATCTTGGTGATCTGCTTTATCCATGCTTCCGCCTTAAGTGGTTTTGGCTCTCTAATAAACTCCGGTGGTCCCAGCTCCTTGAATCTGTTTAGCGGTGACCGGTCCCGAGAGTTTCGATGTTTCCACCTACATTTTGGATGTGAGTCGCTCTCGCCTGATGTTGCATGAATTGCATAAAGCCTCTGAACAATCCATCATTAATCATTTGGTCCGTGTTGTTGTTTGCATGAGGATTGTCGCCTTCTTGATGCAAATTATCCTGATTATTGATATGTGGAGACTCAACGGTCTCTTGTGCTCCATTGTTATTCTCAACATTCTCGGATGTCATTTTCAGATACTGCCACAAAACAAGGGTTAGTTGACATGTAACATATTATCTCTAAACTCTAACCAACCAATTTAAATACAAAATAAATTTAAGTAGGTCATACTAGCGAAGGAATTCCCCGTCTCTCCCCTCCTAGTTCTAGTCTCACATCTTAGCCAAGGATCATATCCCTAAGCTTTGATACCAACTGTGACGCCCTCAAAATTAGGTAGACATCACCCACCTTGAGTCGCCAGATACATGGTAAAGAATTCAAATACAACTTAATAATACAACTGTCGTGTACAATACGACAAAACATAAACGGTGAGTTTGAATACAAATATTGTCTACTAGAGAGTATACAAACTCAAAAGGAGTCCTCATTACAATTATTATCACACTATTTCACAGGATAGTGAGGACTACTAATTCACCATCTAGGACCATCACTCCGTTCCCCGACTCGTTCCAACTATATTCTCATTTCCTGAAGAGAATAGTGAAAGAAAGGGTGAGCTCAACTAGCCCAGTAACAAATATTATGACTAAGATAATGCAGAATAAATTATCATTAGCCTTAAACAGTGTTAAACTGATACAATATAACAAACATCAAGTTTAACTGCAGCGGAACAAGCAATCCATTAAAATAGTAAAGTAGAGAATAAAATCTAATATCTTTTATGATTTAAAAGGTTTTTCATCACTTTTATCGCTGGGACTCAGCTTAATAAATAATCCACATCATCGAATCACCCCTACACTACCGCTAAGGATATTCTTTAGTATCATGACCACAATTATCCATGTACTACGGGCCAAGAATATTTGTGTATTCATTAATGGTCATGATCATGCCAACAACTGTCCATCAATGCACTACGGGCCATTGAGGACTTTTACCACATCATTTGTAACATTACGGCCATGATTACAAGAATAATCCACGGTCATAATCATACCAAGTCTATCTATGCACTACTCTGAAGCCACGCCAGATGACTTTCAAAAATATAAATATGAGGATGATGACAATGATATAAGAATTCAATAAAACAAGTTCAAGAATTAATTTGTCCAAGAACCAATAACGTCCAAATTGTCAACATGATACTGCTTTGTAGAGTAAAATTCAAGAATGCTCAGAAGAATATTTCTATGAAAACATACTAGACGAAGTGCAATTATCAAGGATATTCCACTAATTTCATGGAGTATAGAGGTCAAAACTTTAACCAACTGAGTATAATAAAGAATGGAATAACAAAAGAAATCACCATGCATGCGGTACTTTGCATAGACATGTTATTCCAACAGAATACTAAATAACGGAACCAGGTCAGGCAAAATTCGCACCGAGAGGATGTTCCAACAGAATAATAAAGAATGGAATAACAACAGAAATCACCATGCATGCGGTACTGCGCAGATGCAGTTATTCCAATGAGAATACTAATAAGGACTAATCAAAGGTTCGGCATAAAAGCGCATACAGATGAGGATATTCAACAGAATAATAATAAAGAGCGGAACCAGTCCCACAGAAAGCGAAACGACGAGGATATTCCAATGTAATAATAAAGACGGAATCAGGTCCGGCATAAAATGCATAGACAGGATATTCCAACAGAATAGTAAGGATGGAATAATAGAAGAATGTCACCAAGTATAGGGTAGCCCGCGTATATGGGTTATTCCAACAGAATAATAAAGAATGGAATAACATAAGTTTTCTTCATGAATACAAAAGAATAACACCCTTACGAGTACAACAAATAATATTCCCTACCTTAAGAAGAAGAGTACTATATATATAAGTAGTGAAGTAGCAGAATACTTTCTTCTTTCTCTCTATAGTTTATCTCTCTAGAGTTTCAGTGAATTCGTAAAAAAATAATGAAGGAATGAGCTTCTATTTATAGAAAAATGGACTGCATAGTAACTAACTCATGAACGGTCCAGATTGATTTACTTTAATCTAACGGTCCATATTTAAAGCAAAATATTTAAAATAAAATATAATATATTCTATTTATAATCTAATAAAACGAATAACTTTATAAAAGATTTTACTATACAAACACTATGCATGCACTATGCATAATAAAATATAATATATTCTAATTATTGTCTAATAAAACAGATAACTTTATAAAAGTATTACATTTTTATATAAAAAGATTTTACTATTCAAAATACTATGCGCAGACACTATACAACACTATGCATAATAGAATATAATATATTCTATTTATAGAATAACTTTATAAAAGTATTATGTTTTATATAAAAGATTTTACGTATTATTACATTAATAATACCAACAAAAGCTGAGTAACTTATCACGTAAGCATCAATAATTAATACCGTGTGCTATTATGCAACCACGCCAGTATCAGATTTGCTTTAACACCGGGTGTTTCAACGATTAATCGTAAAACTTCCGCCGTTATTTTCATAAAGTATTTTTGTCGCGTTTTCTCAATCCGATAATAATTCCATTAATGGAGTCCACCAATGATTGTGCCGTTGTACGAATATTCCCCGACCAATCGAATATTATATAACAACTTGCGTGATTTTGCAAAATTTATAAATATTACCCACAACTATAACATTATATCAATTTCACTCCATAATATTCAAAAATAATATTTATAGAAAATTCATCTTTATTCAAAAAGTTGGGGTTTTACAATGGGAGTGTTTCATATGCTGATCTTTGCATTTTCCATGGTGTTCATTATCCAGAAAAGTTTAAAACCCCTGACTTCAGAAAATATGACGGGTTAAGAGATCCTTATACACATTTAAAGGTGTTTATTGGAGAACTTGGATCTTATGTAGAGGACAAAAAACTTAGAATGCAATTGTTCCAGAAAAGTCTAACTGGAGAAGCCCGTTCGTGGTACACAAGATTAGACAATTCAAAGATCCATAATTGGGAAGAGCTAGCACATGCTTTCCTCACTCAATACAACTTTCAATCTCAGATGGCTCCTGATCGGTATCAAATTACCAAAAGCAAGAAACAGTCTAACGAGTCTTTCGGAGAGTATGCTCAAAGGTGGAGACGCCTGGCTGCCCAAGTTAGTCCTTCCATGACAGAATTAGATATGGTCATGACTTTCATAAACATACAAGAAGCGTCGTTCTATGAAAGAGTTTTAGCCGACATCGGCAAACCATTTTCTGAAATGGTCAAACATGGGGAGATGGCTGAGATGGGATTGAAGTCCGGAAAAATTCAAGACCTAGTTGCACTCAAAGCTGTTGCTGATCACATCCAATCCGAAAATTATGGAAACAACCCCCGTAGGGTCCATAAAAAGAAAGAGGAAGATTTTTCCATTATACTACAGGGTCAAAAAGGCAATCAGAACATGCCTATTCAAAGGAGAAACTACACTCCCTTTCAAGCACAGTCTGCGAACCCTCCAATACCAAAGGTGGAGAAGTCAAACGCCCTCGAGTGTTTACAACCTTAGGGGATACCCTCGAGAACATTCTCAATCTTCTGACAACACAAAAGAAAATTACTCATCTTCTTCCACCAGCCAGCCCTAATGGACGGGGTTTCAATCCTGCTCGGAAATGTGCTTATCATGCCGGGGCACCTGGACATGATACTCAGGATTGTTGGGCCTTGAAACACAAGTTCCAAGACCTGATAGACAATGGGGAAATCGTGGCCACCAAACCAGATCAGCCTCACGTTCTAGACAACCCTCTTCCTCAACACACAGAAGAAGAGGTCAACATGATAAATTGGAGCAATAGACAGAGTTCCAATTTCAACTGTGAATCCTCCCAGACCCTCGAAGACGGTGTTGACAAATGGGACTACGCCAAGTTCCAGTTCATAATGGAACGAAAGATGAAAGCTCTATGCAAGCAAATTGAGCAATTGGCGGAACTGGTGACTTATCAGCATCAAGTGACACGTCAATTAATCAACCAGGAGCGTGCCAATCTCCTACCTCTTATCATGAATATTCCCTCGTCACTTTCAGAAAATGAAATGCTGGAAGACAAAGTGACAAAGAGAGCAAATGCCAAGGCCCGTCGGGATTTTGCCAACAAAAGGGAATTCACCTATTTAGGCCAACCTATGGAGGAAATCCTTCAGATGTTAATCAATGAAGGAAGGATCAGTTCCCTTCTACCTCCAATTAACCCCCATTTAGGGCGGTAAAATTCCGATGGAGTATGTCAATATCACTCCCAGTCTCGCGGTCAGAGCACAGAAGAATGCTGGGCACTCCGCCACATTATCAAAAATCTAATTGACAGTGGTGTCTTGCATTTAGCAGACGACGATACTGTGTTACGTGCATACAAGTCCTACTAAATGGAAGAGTGTGGTAGCATTCATATCCACTGAAACTGATGAGGCTAACAAATTACTCACAATGCCAACAATTCAACTCAAAGGAAGCAACAATCCTTTGAAAGTGGTAGCTCCTGAGCCAATCAACTTGCCGTGCAGAGCACAATATCCTATTGTTAGCTTGAGCAAAGTTCCGTGGAATTATGGAGAAGGTAAAGGATCCACCTCACATACAACTGCTACAGTGTCGAAGGAAAATCCAATGTATCTTCCCCAACGGGTGATGAAGTCTACCATTAAATCAAAAGGGAAAATACGCATGGAGAAGATTGAAAAATTCCTCCTCACTATGGGTCATAACGAACCCACGGTGGTTTTAAGCTTAAAAGAAGCTCCACAACAAATATCAATTTTGGACTTGGTCCTAACTTCCGAGAATCACCAAAAGGTCTGGTTGAAGGTTTTAGAAGAAGCCTATCTACCAACATCAGTTGATACGGAAAAATTTCAACATCTGGTTGATCACATTTTCAACAACAATGTGATATCCTTCACTGATGATGACATACCGCCCTAGGGGACTGGTCATTGTAAGTCGTTGCACATTGCGGTCTTGTCCTCTGGATACATGCTAGCTCGAGTCTTGATAGATGGAGGATCATCTCTAAATATCTGTCCATACGCTACCTTGGTGAAGATGAATATCAATCTCAACCGAATTCGGAGTAGCCATACTATCATCAAAGCTTTTGATGGAGCCCGTCGAAATTCGGTCGGAGTATTTGAACTGCCAATCGAAATTGGTCCTCATACATTCTACATATCTTTCCATGTACTCAAGATAGATTCGGGATACAACCCGCTCTTTGGACGACCATGGATCCGTATGGCTGGGTTAGTCCCCTCCACTCTTCACCAATAGTTGAAATACATTATCAACAATAGCCTGGTCACGGTCAACGCTGAACCAGAGTGTCCTCAGCACGGAGACATGCCATTCATCAATGCCAACGCAGATGTTGAACCAGTCAGCTTTCATGCCTTGGAAGTAAGCAATACCCAATACCATGTTATTGGAATGCCATTACCCGAGCCCAAGATTTCTGCCGAGGTAATGTCGGCTACTTATGAAATGATGTCATTGGGTTATAAATCGGGACAAGGGCTGGGTAAAGATTGCTAGGGTATCAAATACCTAATTCAATTAACCAAGAAAACTGGAACACCTGGACTAGGCTATTCTGCCAGTTCTAGTCATAAGAATCCTAATAAGCATCAGCAGATTCCTTCAGCTTCAACCATGCGGCGTTTATCTTCGCCTTCAAACTCTGAGTCCGCACAACCTCTTGTAAAGGTGACGGCCAATGTAATGGCTATGTTATTTCCCAAGCCGGCACCGGTGAAGGAGAAAGAAATCTTTGTTGTTAGGTTTGTTATATTCATGAACGCAATCAAATTGCACAAAATAAGCGGAAACGTGTAAAAATCAGAGTTTAAATTTTTACAAACCATATACACAGATCATCCTTTATGCATAATTATTAATTAAACAAAAAGATATGAAGAACAAGAATCATACCCTTGAAGGTTCGAGCTTCCTCACGTACAAGTTCACCTCCAATCCTTTTCGCGTTCAACTTGAATCAACCGGGTTTGGTTCATTCCTTTGATCAACGTTAGCCACCCAAGTGTTTGGCCTCTAGAGGTGATCCACCAAGGAAGAAGAAAGATCCAAGAAGATGGATGTTTGGCAAAACCCTAGTTTTTTCTCTCTCATAGAAAAAGAGCGTACTCTCCCAACTGTTAGAATTACGTATGTTGTTAAAAAGTCAACAACAACTCTACACCCATAATAAGAATCCTCTTATTTATAGATGTGGGCAACCCTCCTTAACAATTAAGGAATTGAGTTTTATTTTAATTAATTAAACTCATTTAATTAATTATGCTCCCAATCTTATTAGGAATAATTAATTAAAATCTTTTAATTAATTAGCTTCCTAATCTTATTAGAAATAAATGAGAGTACTTTTATTAATTAATTCCCAAACTCCTTTAGGAATTAAATAATAATAAGAATAGTAATAATAATAATAAGACTCCTCTTATTAATTTATATTTAATATTTCCAAAATATTAAATAATAATATTAAACTATTTAATTTATTCTATCACCATAGATTAAATTAAATATACTTAACTTATTATTATGATTACGCCATTAATTCTTAAATAATTATTCTTCCTTTTATGGTGTGACCCTTTAGGTTCTCCATATATAAACCGGTTGTGAATAAATCAATTATAACAATTATAATCTTATTTAAATAAATAAATTAAATTATTAATTTATTTAAATAAATAATATTTATTCTACAATAGGGATAATCCTCCCTAGCGATTAACGCCTTTTCTGATAATATAGATTTCAACATTAATCATAAAAGAACCTTTGACTAAATAGTTATCGTACAATTCAATCCTTCCACCATACAATGTCCCAATAAATATAAGACATGGAATTACTGTTAAGTCTTATTTTATTTAATTATATGTATTTCGACTCTTAAATGCACAACACCAAATAATGCAAATTAGAAACTCCATTCTAATTTCATTCGCCGCCAACCAAGGACTTCGGGTTGTCATTTATCGAATCACATAAGACATTCTCTTCTTTACTAGAAGTTTATAGATTCTTTATTGATCATACATTATCTCCATGTATAACTTATTATACCCAAGCATACACTTTGATATACCCTAAGGGTCATAAGGAATAAGTCAAAGTATAACTCATCATACACAAGATACTATGATGATCTCAAGTCCAAGGATCACTTGTACTACTATCACTACATGAATTTCTATTGACATGCAAGTAAAACTCCATTAAGTATTCCTTAGCGAGCCACATTCAGTGAACTTATTCTCTAATAAGCACCTATATACTTGCTTTAGTGTCTCCACACAAATGATCATGTGATCAATCATCCTCATCCAATGAGCAAGCAACGTATATACCAATCTATCCGGATTAACTAATCCCTTATTTAGTAATCCAATGATTGGGAGCTATTTTAGTTTTAAGCTTTCTAAGAATTTAGATCTCATTAGAATGATCATCATCATTATTCTAAAAACATTGATTAAAACTATGGGTTTATCACATATTATAAAACAACATCATGTAGATAATTAAAAGCCTTTAATAAATTAATACTTTTTTATTACTAAATGAATAAGATTGTTACAAAGTAAATGCTTTATCATCAAACATGATTGGCTTGTGTGCATACTACTTTCAATCTCCCACTTGCACTAAAGCCAATCGGCATGGTATCTCATACCCTTCTTCTCTAAGTGACGATTATCCTGCTGTTGGATAAGCTTCAGTAAAGGGATATGTAATGTTGTTCTTGAGAGTCCACTATCTCTATAGTGATTTCTCATCTTTCAATGATTCCTATAATCAAATAAAAGTGCCACAACACATGTTTAGATCAAAGATGGGATTTAGGAACTATTCTTAGTTCTGTAATGAACTTTTAATCCAAACAATCAACTTGCAGCTTCATTTATAGCTATATACTTTGTCTTTATCACTAAACCAACAATTCTTTGATGTTTGAAACATTTTCAATTCACTGCACCACCGTTCAAGGTAACCCTTTACCTTAAAGTGGATTTTTTGTCGTCTTGGTCTGTCTAAAAAACTTGAGTCTGTTAAGCCCTCTAGTTTTAATTTAGACCCACCATAAATTTTAATCACATCCTTAGTACCGGTTAAGTACTTTAAGATATTTTTCACTGACTCATAGTGAACTTCTCCAGAATATGACTGATCAACATTAGGTCTCGTATATTTCATTGTATACATGATTGTCACTCATGCGATCTCTCTTTTCATGAGTATATGGGGACTATTAAGAGAGATACACTCCATGACTCATCAACATAAGACATTTTTTTGGAGTTTGCCATGCTAAACGACTTTAGCATCAAATGAATATACGTTCCTTGGATTAAGTTGAGCATCCTCTTGAATCTATCTATATAGATTTTATCCCCAATTAAAATGTTCTTCCCAAATCATTCATGGATGAATGTTTAGACAACTTTATCTTTACTGATTGTAACATTGGTATGTCATTCCTTATCCGTAGTATATCGACATATAATACTAGGAATGTCACGACGCTCCCACTGACCCTTTTGTACACACTAGGTTTATTCTTGTTGTTGATTAAATCAAACTCTTTTGATTGTCTTATCAAAATGAATGTTCCATATTTGAGAAGCTTGCTTCAATCCATTTCCCTGAGTGTCTACAACTCTTACCTCATCGTATGTAACTAGATCATCATCTTCTATGATGCGTACCTCATCATCATCATCATCATCATCATCATCTATGATGAATCCATACCTCGCAGGTATCTTCGGTACTATTTCAGATTTACGATTCGGTTGTGGTACAATAGGTCTATCTATATGTTCCTCTTATTTGACTTATAGTGTTTTGTGGTTCTTGAACTCTTCAAGATATATTATCCTCCCACTATCCCTTTAATGATAAACACATTTATCTTAGAAGGTAGCGTGTTTCGCAATAAACACTTTTTGCTAAGTAGGATTATAGAACATATACCCTAAACTTACTTTAGGATGTCCCACAAATCTGTACTTGTCAAATTTTGTCCCAAGCTTATCCTTTTGAAACCTTTTCACATAAGTTGGACAACCCCTTATCTTAACATACTTAATATTAGGAATCCTCCCTGTCCATAACTTTTATGGAGTCTTTAGGCCGAATTTTGAGGTTACCTTTTCCGTAGATATGCAGCCATTTCTAGGACATTACCCTAGAAGGATACTGGAATGTCGGTAAAATCATTATAGACCGTACCATGTCCAACAAGGTACGATTTTTTTTTCCAGATACATCAATCAATTATTGCTTATCAGGAGGTATCCATTGTGAGAAAACCATTTGAGATGATCTAGAAACTTATTTCACAAGTATTTATTCCTTGATCCGATCAAAGAATACTAATACTTTACCAATTTATTTCACTTTTGAATTCTTTGAACCTTTCAAATAATTCACACTTGTATTTCAGCAAATACACACATTCAACTCTTTGAATGATCATCTCCTTTTCTTATACTAGCTTGTTCAATTTGCAAAATAATTTTTCACGTAAGTCAAGTATACAAAATCCATTAAGTAATATTCCAGTTCTATACAAAACATTATTATTATAAATAGAACAACAATTTTTCTTAAATATAATACCAAAGATTTCATTGTCCAACCACAAAATGGAAATAATGTTTCTAACAAGAACTAGAATACAATAAAAACTTATTGACTTAATAGATTTGCCCGTAGGCATTGCTAAACTATAAGTTTCTATGGCTAATGCAGTAACCTTTGCTTCATTTCCCACACATATGATTACTTATCTTTGTTTATCTTTCTACTTCTTCTTGGTCCCTTCATAAATCTATATTTATGATAACCAAAGTCAGTATCCAATACACAAGAAGAACCTTGACTTAAAGAAAAATTTATTTTAAATCATGAACAAATTTGTATTTGTAACCGAAACTTCACTAAGCTTCTTTTGGTTAGCCTCTGCAAGATGCTGCTTCTTAGTTTCTTTCCAAGAGATCAAGCTTATTGCAGTGGAAGCAAACTCCTTTGCTATCCGTATCAGTTTTGTTCTTATTATCCTTTATTTTTGCCTTTCTATTTACCTTCTTTGAATCGTTCTTCTTTTCAGAAGATCCTTTGGCCCCTACCAGTAAGACATGGTCTTTCTTGGTTAGAAAATGACTCTCAACATTTTTTAGCATGTTAAGAAAATCAGCGAGGCTGATATCTAGCTTGTTCATATGAAAAATTTACAACAATTGTGAAAGGAGCCCGGGAGTGAGTGCAAGATCAAATCTTGGCTCAACTATCCATCCATGACAAAACCTATTATCCCAATTGTTCAATCAAATTGATCATGTTTAGGACACGTGTCTGTACTGTAGTGTCATTGGTCATTCTAGATCGGAAGAGCTCCTTAGATATTTGATATCTATTAGTCCTACTTTCCTCACCATCAACTACTTGACATACAGGAGTATAGTAGGAGCATCCATAGTTTCATGCTGACGCTGAAGCTCATTACTCATGGATGCGAGCATGATGCATTGAGCCAACTGTGCATCATCTTGTCACTTTCTAAAAGTAGCAATCTCTTCCTCAAAGGCATTGTCTGCAACTATTGCAGGGATAGGCGTATTAAGGACATAAGATAACTTTTCAGTCATGAGAACTATTCTCAATTTTCTTAACCAATCCGTTTAATTCAGTCTGGTTAAATAACATCTAATATGCTTCGCAGTGATAGTAATTTAGACATTGTAAAATTCTGTAAATGAATTTGTAATTAACAACATTTTAGCATACATTATTTTATTAATTACCAAAATAAATTAGGTCTTATTTTAAATTGGTATCTCCCACTATTTTCTTCAAACTATATTACCCTCACTTATATAGTTAATAAAAATCTAATTAAAGATTTGCTAGTGAGAATAAGGATCCCATTTCAAATGTATATAGCCTTGTGGTGACACAACAAACTATATATAAATAAATAGGTAGACAACTCTTGTCAATTACATCAACTATGCAACTCCTTGTATTTTGCCTCTTAGATGAGGTGGGTGAAGCAACGTTGTTAGGACCGGAGTTGGTATGTATGACTACAAAAAAGATTCAAACGATCCGACAACGTATAAAAACCTCACAAGATCGACAAAAGAGTTATGTTGATCTTCATCAAAAAGACGTGGAATTCGATATAGGAGATCATGTGTTGTTACGTGTTGCTCCATGGAAAGGAGTTACGAGATTTGGAAAGAGAGGAAAGCTCAATCCTCAATTCATTGTCCCATTTGAAATCCTTGATCGAATAGGAACTATGGCCTATAGACTCGCTTTACCGCCAAGTATGTCTCGTGTTCATAACATTTTTCACATATCCATGTTATGTAAATATGTGGAAGACCTGAACCACATTATTGAGTTAGAACCGGATGAAATAGCGGAAGATTTGACGTATGAACAGGTTCCTGTTCAAATCTTGGATAAGAAGGAACATATTCTACGCTCCAAGGTTATACCTCAAGTCAAAGTTTTGTGGAGAAACCACGATGTTGGGGAAATGACTTGGGAGTTAGAATCTGCAATGAAATCAAGGTATCCTTAACTCTTCGATATACCAGGTACCTACCCTAATTTCGAGGGCAAAATTTCTTAAGAAGGGGAGGTTGTAAGACCCCAACTTTTTGAATAAAGATGAATTTTCTATAATTATCATTTTTGAATATTATGGAATAAATTTAATATAATGTTATAGTTGTGGGTAGTATTTATAAATTTTGCAAGTATGCAAGTTGTTATATTATATTCGATTGGTCGGGGAATATTCGTACAACGGCGCAATCATTGGTGGACCCCACAATAGAATTATTGTCGGATTAAGAAAACGACAAAAATATTTTTATGAAAATATCGGCAGAAGTTTTTCCGTAGATACTGTTGAACTACTCGGTAGTAAAAGTACAGTAATACGCGTGGTTTCATAGTAGCACACGATATTGATTATTGATGCTTACGTGAGAAGTCATTCAGTTTTGTTCAATTATTGCTATAGTAATTGTTGCATAGTATCTCACGTTATTTGATTAAATTATTGTCGATATTTATTATATTGTTAAAATCAATAATTGAGACGACAAAGTTATTAATATTATTATTTGCAATATTAACGATGTCTAGAAGTTCTGTCAAGGAGATGTTTGGTCACCTAATTGCGCGCCAATATGGAGAAATCCTTATTGGAAAGCCACCTCTTTCTTGGGAACGACCTGGTCGATTAATATTGTGAATTATAATAAAGGTGATAAATGTTGTTAAAATTATTAAGGTGATTTTTATGAAGTTTTGCTTATTTTATGGACCCCTATTTACCTATTTTCCAAAATATTCGATATAAAATTTTTATAATAAAAGTGGGGCCCATATGTGGGGGCCCATTTGTGTTGGAAAAATGATTTTTTTAAAAATGGAGAAAGAGTATACGTATGGAAGTTATTTATATATGTATGTATTGAGTATATGGTGGGAGAAAATGATAGGTGAAAGTGATAGGTGTGTGATGTGTGTGAGTGAAAAATGGTGGAAAAGTGGTAGTGTGATAGTGATGTGTAAGAGTGTAGTGAAAGTGAGTTTGGGGAGGGGGGGGGGGGGGGTGAGGGATTGATGTTGGTTATGGGGGAAAAAAATCTAGTGGTATATATAATATTGATATATATCATGTGTTTATGTATATATATTATATTTTAATTTTTGGTTGATTGAATTTGAGAATTTGTATTCTACAAAATAATTTCGTTCATGAACAGTGCACTTCCATTCTCCTATAAATAGAAGCTCATTCCTTCATTATTTCTTACGAATTCACTGAAACTCCAGAGAGAAAAATTATAAAGAAACTATAGAAAAGTATTCTGCTACTTTCCTACTCTTATATTCAGTTTCTTTTACGGTAAGGGGTGTTATTCTTTCTTATTCATGAAGAGAACTGTTGTTATTCCATTTCTTATTATTCTGTTGGAATAACCTGTATACACGGTCTACCCTATACTTGGTGACATTCTTCTATTATTCCGTCTTTATTATTCTGTTGGAATATCATGTTCAGGCGTTTTCTACTTGGGACTGATTCCATCTTTATTATTCGTTGGAATATCCTATCTCATATGCTTTTACGCTAGACCGGTTTAAAATCTTTATTATTATTCTTTTGGAATATCCACGCTCGTGCGCTTTTATGCTGGGACTGATTCCGCCCTTATTAGTATTCTCGTTGAATAACTCGCCTGCGCTGGCAACCGCATACATGGTGATTTCGTTGTTATTTTATTCTTTATTATTCTCGTTGGAACATCCCGCTTGTGCGTAATTTACCGACTGGTTTCGTTATTATTATTATGTTGAATAACGTGTATGTATAAGCACCGCATGCATGGTGATTTCTGTTGTTATTCCATTCTTTATTATACTCAGTTGGTTAAAGTTTATACTTCTATACTCCATGAAATTAGTGGAATATTCTCTATATTTGCGCTTCATCCAGTATCTTTTCATGGAAATATTCTTCTGAGCATTCTTGAATTTTACTCTACAAAGCGGTATCATGTTGACAATTTGGACGTTATTAGTTCCTGAATAAGTTAATTCTTGAACTTGTTTTTATTGAATTCTTATATCATTGTCATCATCCTCATGTTATTTTTTTTTAAAGTCATCTCGTATTCTGTGAGTGCATAGATGGACTTGGTATGATTATGACCGAGGATTATTCGGTGTAATCATGACCGTAATTTTACAAATGATGTGGTAAAAGTCCTCATTGGCCCGTAAAGTGCATTGATGGATGATTGTTGGCATGATCATGACCATTAATGAATACACAAATATTTTTGGCCCGTGGTGCATGGATAATTGTGGTCGTGATACTAAAGAATATCCTTGGGCCGTAAAGTGTGGGTGATTCGATGATGTGGATTATTTGTTAACTTCGAGTCTTAGCGATAAAAGTCATGAAAACCTTTTAAATCATAGAAGATAGTAGATTTTATTCTCTACTTGACTCTTCTAATGGATTGCTTTGTTTCACTACTGATTAAACTTGATGTTTGTTATATTGTATCGGTTTAACACTTGTTTAAGGCTAATGATAATTTATTCTCGCATTATCTTAGTCATAATATTTCTTCTTTGGGCTAGTTGAGCTAACCCTTTCTTTCATTGTTCTCTTCGTGAAATGAGAACGTAGTTGGGATTTAGCCTGGGAGCGGAGTGATGGTGGGATGATAGTATTAGCTAGTAGTCCTCACTATTCTATTAAATAGTGTGACAATAAATGTAATGAGGACTTATTCTGAGAGTGCATATTGTCTAGAAGATAATATTTGTATTTAAACTCACAGCTCTCTTGTTGTATGTTAAAGATTCTATTTGTATTTTGTACCATGTATTTGACAACTCAGAATAGGTGATGTATACCTAATTTTGGGGGCGTCACACACAGGATACTACCGAAAGTTCAGCATCAACCCCGGAACACACTCTGGGAGTAAAAATTCCAACCTCGGATATAACCCCGAGGCGTGCAGATCCAATACCGGAAAACACACCGAAAACACCGATTAGTCTCGGAGATAACCCCGACGTATCCAGTCTCAGTCCCAACCATTGGAATAGCCACCAACCTTGGTGATCACCCCAAGGAATGCAGTTTCAGCGATAACCCTAGAAATGCTTGTTTCAAATGCGACCAGCTTCAATCCCAGCGCTCACAATGAGATACTCTGTACCAACCCAGAGATAACACCGGGAGGACAGGCACACCTCAAATATGACAATGAGTACCTTCGACAATTGCAAGCGGTCAATCTCGGTCAAGCATCGAGCAACGCTCATGATCTAATTTAATCCGTGATAACACCGGTGAGGGGAAACATCGTCATCTCGCCAACACGATGCCACGCCACATCATCTCAATATTTCATACACATCTCTACGCAAAGATGTCCCACAAGAATCAAGGATAACCAATCCTTTGAGTGACTATTGTGTATGGGTAATCGGATGGAATTTGAAGCTTCAAGACCGGAGGGCATCGTCCCATCTTCAATGACTTCAGAAAACTCTAATCATATGCCATTGTACAACTCCCGGAACAATCTGGCGGTTGAAATAGGTCTCAGATACCTCAATCGGATGCCCGGATTGCACTTCTGAAAGTTCGAGTGGACATTACAGTGCCCAAGTACACGTACTACGAGACGACCCAACCCGAAAAACTCGGGCCCACCCGGGTTGCCTCTGATACACCTGCTGCTCCATCCTCTATAAATAGAGGGCTTGGGGTAGCCATTTTGCAAGAGAAAACGGCGAGGAAGCCCTGCCCAATTTGCTCTGCACTCACCCCATACAGTGTACTTTCTCATTTTAAACACCTGTGAGCTTATATATAGCTACTTTTATACCTACAAAAGCCAGTGTTTACCCACTTTAAAGATATAGAAGTCTTCTTTGGCAGTCAACTGTAACCCTTCTCACACACTTTAAAGCCTTTCTCTTCATCTATGAACACACCTTCTTCACGCTGAGAGCTCTGGGTTACAGATTTTGCAGGACTTGATCCGTGGTTTTATTTCATTGTATATATATATATATATATATATATATATATATATATATATATATATATATATATATCCTGACTATGCCTCGATTGAGCCTAGACTTGATGCGAGCGTTTATTTACTTATATATATATATATATATATATATATATATATATATATATATATATATATATATATATATGAACTGTGTTAACTTTGTTCGATGAGCTTAGACTTTGTAGAATGCGTTATTTGCTTTAATATATATATATATATATATATATATATATATATATATACATATACTTATTGTAGGCACTCAAAATTTTCTCGTACTCATCGTTATTAACGTTGCAGGGAAAGAAGATGATTCGTCTTTTAAGAGAGAACCACGAAAGACGATCCAATCCATACACCGGATACTACCAAAAGTTTGGCATCAACCCCGGATCGCAATCTGGGAGTAATAATTTCAACCTCGGATGTAACCCCGAGGCCTGCAGATACAATACCGGCACCACCGGAGAAGAACGATTAATCTCGGAGATAACCCCGAGGTATCCAGTCTCAGTCCCAACCATGGGAATAGCTACTAACCTTGGTGATAACCCCAAGGAATGCAGTTTCGGAGATAACCCCGAAAATGCTTGTTTCAAATGGGATCAGCTTCAATCTCGGCGCTCACAACGAGATACACTACACCAACCCGGCAATAAACATCGGGAAGGCATGCATACCTCAAATATGACAATGAGGACCTTCAACAATTGCAGTGAGCCCAATCTCAAATAAGTCTGAAGTAACGTCTCATGATCAAATTTAATCCGACGATAACACCGGTGAGGGGCAACATCGTTATCTCGTCAAACATGATGCCACGTCACGTCTCAACGCAACGATGTCCCACAAGGCTAACCAATCCCGAGTGACTATTGTGCGGGGTAACGGATGAAAGTTGAAGCTTGAAGACCGGAGGGTATCGTCCCATCTTCAATGACTTTGTACAAACTCTAATCCCATGCTATCGTACAACTCTCGACAACGGCCGTCCGAAATAGGTCTTGAATACCTCAAACGGATGCCCGAATTGCACTTCTGAAAAACCGAGTGGACATTAGAGTGCTTGAGTGCACGCACTTCGAGACGACCCGACCCAACAAACCTGGGCCGACCCGACCCGCCTCTAGTACACCTGCGGCTCATATTGCCTATAAATAGAGGGCTTGGGGTGCTGATTTTCTAAGAGAAAAAGACGGGGAAACCCTGCACAATTTGCTCTACACTCGCCATACAGTGTATTTTCCCACTTTTAAACACATGTGAGCTCATATATAGCCTCTTTTGTACCCACAAAAGCCTAGTGTTTACCCACTCTAAAGATATAGAAGCCTTTTTTAGCGATCCAATTGTAAGCCTTCTCACACAATTTAGAGTCTTTCTCTTCATCTTTGCACACACCCTTCTACACGTTGAGAGTCGTGTTACTTGCTTTTGCCTTGCACATCGGTCCGTGGTTTCATTTCAAATGTATATATATATATATATATATATATATATATATATATATATATATATATATATATATATATATATATATATATTTACATATATATTGACTAACATTATCGAAAGTTATGCCTCGATTGAGCCTGAACTTGATGCGGAGAGTTTATTGCTTTAATATATATATATATATATATATATATATATATATATATATATATATATATATATATCAACTGTGCCTGGACTTCGCCTCGATGAGCCTAGTCTAGGTCTGGCAGTGCATTTACATTATATATATATATATATATATATATTTATATATATCAACCGTGTGCTCTGGGACTTTGTTCGATGAGCCTGTACATGCCAGTGCGTGCTTACTCTTTTATATATATATATATATATATATATATATATATATATATATATATATGAGTAATTGTGGTGGGACTGCTCGATGAGCTTGGATTTTATATCCCATGCGTTTACTTTTATATATATATATATATATATATATATACTTATGTATATGAACTCGTGGCTCGAACTTGGTTCGATGAGCCCTGATTTTACATCCTGCATTTATTGCTTTTTATATATATATATATATATATATATATATATATATATATATACATATTTTGTCCCACCTCGGAGTTTACTTGTGGTGGTTGATCGATTTTAAACTTTCTTTACATATATATATATATATATATATATATATATATATATATATATATATATATATATATATATATATATATGTGTAGTGGGACTACATTCGATGAGCTTGGATTTTATATCCTATATGCGTTTACTTGCTTTTTTATATATATATATATATATATATATATATATATATATATATATATATATATATATATATATACTATATATATATGAACTGTGGTCGAACTCGGGCTCGATGAGCCCTGGATTTTACATCCAAGTGCATTTATTGCTTATATATATATATATATATATATATATATATATACATATTTTGTCCCACCGGAGTTTACTTCGTGGTGGTTGATCGATTTTACTGACTTTTCTTTACATTTTTCGCCCCGCTCGGAGTTTACTTCGTGGCGGTTGACCGTATGTATGACTTTATTTATGTTTTGTCCCACCTGGAGTTTCCTCCGTGGTGGTTGATAGCTTTTAACAAATGACTTTATTTACATTTTGATCCCCATGGAGGTGCTTCGTGGTTGGTGATCTTGTCCGTATATATATATACGCCTTTTTATATATATACCGCCATCGCTTTCACACAAACCTACATGATTTTGTGAGCCTAGGAATCATGTGATCACAGATTCATCCCATTGAATCTAGATTCGGTTCCCGTGATGGACATTTTCAGCTGTAAGCAGCTTGTAAATTATTCTACGATGTCTGAATTTCCTCAGATGGTTTTCATACCCACGAGGAAGTCGGCATTATTTTTGTATATTATTTTCGTACGGATGCCTCGCATCCGTCAAATAAAATCAATTCAAATTACCACTTAATAAAAATGGGAGTGTAAAAGGTCTCAATTCTATTGAGCATCAGGGTTTGAAAAACCTCTTACATAAAACATCACTGCCATATCTTGTTAAAACTGAATTTTCTACATAAATTCAAACCTTGTGTATATAGATTTGAACGAGGCCTGGCATAACTTTCATATAACAGCACATTGACCCACACACACACACACACACACACACACACACACTCAGATAATAGTTTCTTGAAAAGAGGCAGTCACCATTGTAACACGAATGTCGGGGGGTGCCTAACACCTTCCCCCTGCATAACCAAGTCCTCGGACCCTAAACGAATCTCGGTTTCGCCGACTCGTATATTAGTGTCACATCACTGGGTCAATGTGCAAACCTTTTTATCGGTTGTATTGGTACAACCATTTAAAAACCAATGGCGACTCTTAATAGTCCCATAAATCGACATCATACATATCGGACATTTTCACTTGTTTTTTCAAACAAATCTCACCTAAAATGAGAACACCAAAGAACAAGTATGTGAAAAGGACACCAAAAAATCCCAACGTCGACAGTGGCGACTCACTGGGACTCCAAATGTAGGAGAGGAAGCCGCTTATTACAATCTTTTAAAAACTGTTATCTGCTTGTGTGTGGATGTTGCATTTACATTTGATGAATGTATACGGATGCATTTCCTTGTTGCACTTAGTGCTTCGCACCATAACTGCTTGTGATATTAGTGCTTCGCACTTTAAACTGCTTGTGATATTAGTGCTTCGCACATGTCATCATTTCATACGGTGAGACGCAATGTATGTGAATGTTTGTTGTGTGGTCCCTTCACCGGGAGGCTATCCCGTTGGTGTTTAATTACTGGACTCGTGAGAAGCCTGATTCTCCGAGGCTCAGGAAAGGCACCACCCAAATTTGCTCCAGTTGAAAGACCGGATTAACTTCCCGTCAAGTAGATTGCGATGATTTGGGAACCTTTATGCCAAAAAGCTGCGAGAGTAACCTAAGATAGGTCAGCCTTTGATAAACCCAAAGCGGAGGAAAGTCTCTTCATGCTCTCATTTCAATTACTTGTAAACGCAATTAAGTGTAATTTCATTCCATATCTATCTCCATGTAATAAGAAATATGAAGAAATGTGTACACATACATGCTACAAACAACTGACATCCGTTATGCAGGATAAAATTCCTAAAATAGACACATCACATAGCATGTTATTTCATACATCCCCTAAAGACTAAACTATGCCAGTCTTTCGCTGGGAATCAATCGGACCTACTACCTGGTCAAAGTCCAAAAGGCAACAGTTCACTGATCAATCATGTCATTATCATCCGACCAGGTGAACTTAATCCGATTTCTAAAGAATTGACGGATTAAGCAAACAAATCACATATTTGGTCGTTTCTACTCAAAGAATTACACCAATCTACACAGGTCCGAAAATACCGTACATGCGCTGAATCCTCCACACAAGGGGGAACCCAGGTCATTACCATACCTGAACCACAGTTGGATACAACCAACAAAATTCATGATGCCGCCCATCCCACTGGAGATCCAGACAATTGTGACATCAAAAAGAAAGTCCTCCAAATGGAAGAGACCCTTCGCGCTATCAAAGGAATTGGAACACACGAGAGTGTTTCATATGTTAATCTGTGTATTTTTCCCGGTGTTCATTATCCAGAAAAATTTAAAACTCCTGACTTTGAAAAATATGACGGGTTAGGGGATCCTTACACCCATCTAAAAGTATTTATTGGAGAACTTAGATCCTATGCAGAGGATGAAAAACTCATAATGTAATTGTTCCAAAAGAGTCTAACTGGAGAAGCCCGTTCGTGGTACACAAGATTAGACAACTCCAAAATCCATAGCTGGGAAGAGCTAGCACATGCATTCCTCACTAAATCTGGTTTCCAAACTCATATGGCTCTGATGGTTGGGACACAAGATCAAGAAGCAATCTAACTAGTCTTTCAGAGAGTATGCTCAGAGGTGGAGACGCATGGCTGCCCAAGTTAGTCCTGCCATGGCCGAACCAGAAATGGTCATGACATTCATAGACATACAAGAAGCTCCCTTCTATGAAAGAGTTTTAGCCGGCATCGGCAAACCATTTTCTGAAATGGTCAAACATGGGGAGATGGCTGAGATGGGATTGAAGTCAGGGAAGATTCAAGACCTAGCTGCACTCAAAGCTGTTGCGGATCACATCCAATCTGGAAATTATGGGAACAACCTTTGAGGGTCCATAAAAAGAAAGAGGAAGATGTTTCCCTGATACTACAGGGGCAAAAAGGCAATCAAAATATGCCTATTCAAAGGAGAAACTACACTCCCTTTTCAGCACAGTCTACAAATCCTCCGGTACCAAAAGGTGGAGAAATCAAACGCCTTCGAGTGTTTACCCCCTTAGGGGATACCCTCGAGAACATCTTAAATCTTCTGACAGCACAGAAGAAAATTACACATCTTCTTCCACCAACCAGCCCTAATGGATGGTGTTTTAATGTTGCTAGGAAATGTGCTTATCATGCTGGGGCACCTGGACATGATACTCAGGATTGTTGGGCCTTGAAACACAAGAACCAGGACCTGATAGACAACGGAGAGATCGTGGTCACCAAACCAGATCAACCTCACGTACAGGACAACCCTCTTCCTCAACACAAAGAAGAAGAGGTCAACATGATTAATTGGAGCAGTGGACAGAGTTCTAATTTCAGCTATGATTCCTCCCAGACCATCAAAGACGGTGATGACAGATGGGATTATGCTAAGTTCCAGTTCATAATGGAACGAAAGGTGAAAGCTCTCTGCAAACAAATCGAACAATTGGCAGAATTGGTGACTTACCAGAATCAAGTGACTCGTTAGTTAATCAGCTAGGAGCATGCCAGTCTCCTACCTCTTGTCATGAATATTCCCTCGTCACTTTCAGAAAATGAAATGCTGGAAGACAAAGTGACGAAGAGAGAAAATGCCAAAGCCCGTCGGGATTTCGCCAACAAACAGGAATTCACCTATCTGAGCCAACCTATGGAGGAAATCCTTTATATGTTAATCAATAAAGGAAGGATCAGTTCCCTTCTACCGCCAATCAACCCCCGTTCGAGATGGTACAACTCTGATGGAGTATGTCAATATAACTCCCAGTCTCGCGGTCACAGCACAGAAGAATGCTGGGCACTCTGCCACCTTATTCAAAATCTGATCGACCGTGGTGTCCTGCGCTTAGCGGACGACGATACTGTGTTACTTGTAAGTGAGAATGTAGGCCCTACTAAGTGGAAAAGTGTGGTAGCAGTCATATCCACTGAAACCGAGGGGATTAACACATTACTCACATCGCCAATAATTCAACTCAAGGGAGCCAACAATCCTTTGAAAGTGGCCGCTCCCGAGCCATTCAATTTACCATACAGAGCAAAATATCGTATTGTTAGCTTGCGCAAGGTTCCGTGGAATTATGGAGAAGGTGAAGGATCCACCTCACATACAACTGTTGTAGTGTCGAAGGAAAATCCATTGTATCTCCCCCAACGGGTGATGAAGTCTACCACCAAATCAAATGGGAAAATACCCATGGAAAAGATTGAAAAATTCCTTATCACCGTGGGATATAATGAAGTTGCAGTGGTTTTAAGCTTGAAAGAAGCTCCACAACAAATATCAATTTTGTACTTGGTCCTAACCTCCGAGAATCACCGGAAGGTCTTGTTAAAGGTTCTAGAAGAAGCCTATTTACCAACATCAGTGGACACAGAAAAGTTTCAACATATGGTTGATCACATTTTCAACAACAATGTGATATCATTCATCGATGATGATATATCTGCTTGAAGGAACCGGCCATTGCAAACCATTGCACATTCTTGGTCTTGTCCTCCGGATATATGGTAGCGAGTCTTAATAGATGGAGGTTCATCTCTCGAATATCCGCCCATATGCTACCTTGGTGAAGATGAACATCAATCTCAATCGAATTGAGTAGCCATACTATCATCAAAGCTTTTGATGGAGCAGTCGGTAATTTCGGAGTAATTGAGCTGCCAATCGAAATTGGCCCTCATACATTCTGCGTATCTTTCCATGTACTTAAGATAGACTCGGGATACAACCTACTCTTGGGACGACCATGGATTCACATGGCAGGGAAAGTCCCCTCCACTCTTCACCAACAGTTGAAATACATTATCAACAATAGCCTGGTCACAATCAACGCTGAACCGGAGATTCCTCAGAATGGAGACATGCCATTCATCAATGCCAATGTCGATGTGGAACCAATCAGTTTTCATGTTTTGGAAATAAGGAACACCCAATACCATGCTGTTGGAACGCCATTGCCCGAACCCAAGATTTTTGCCGAGGTAATGTCAGCCACTCAAGAAATGATGTCGTTGGGTTATAAGCGGGGACAAAGGTTGGGTAAAGATTGCCAGGGTATCAAGTACCCAATTCGTTTAACCAGGCAAAGTGGAATAGCTTGACTAGGCTATTCTTCCAGCTCTAGTCACAGGAATGCTCATAAGCATCAACAAATTCCCTCAACTTCAACCATGTGGCGTTTGGCTTCGCCTTCAAACTCTGAGTCCGCACAACCTCCCATAAAGGTGCCAGCCAATGTAATGGTTATGTTATGTCCCAAGCTGGTACCGGTGAAAGGAAAAGAAATCTTCATTCCAAATCCCGTAGTGGAAGAAGAGGAACGAAGAATCAAGCAAGACGTCATACGGATGATGTTCGATATACGCATCATCGTTCATGATGAACATACCAACAGATACACCCCAGATGATGATTGCCCAGACATAATGGTCGTCATTCGAGACAGGGAGGATGATGACAATCCCTCCATCACTGCGGTCCACCCAGACTTTTCCCTTGCCAATTGGAACATCATTCCTTGCTTTGGTCGACGAGGGTAAAACGGGCATAACTCTTTCTGCCCTGTAGATATAATAGCTGCTTACTTTTCTGTACAGTATTAGCAGTTTATTTTGCTAGTATATGCTAACACTGTGTATGATCAATGCATTTCATATATACTAAGTGAAAGCATATTTTGTTTCAGGACTCTAAATTTAAATGTGCTCTGTCTTTTGCGTCACGGTGCCTCTTACATGCGAGGATTGTACCTTTGATGTAGAGATGAATTCAGCCTTGATGGATATACAGGATGACATTGAGGTGCCTCCAGAAATTTAGGAATGGGTCAAAGACAAACCCAAACCCAACCTTGATCAAACCACTTCTTTCAATCTCGGAACCTTAGAAAACCCTAAGTTAATCCAGATTGGTTCAGACCTTACCCCAAACCAACGGAATGATATGGTTACTGTATTAACCCAATTCTAGGATGTGTTTGCATGGTCTCATGAAGACATGGTGGGTTTATCCACTGACATTGTCCTTCATCGCCATCCCATAAAAGAGGGATTTAAGCCAGTCAAGCAAAAACTCAGGCGACTGAAACCTGAGTGGAGTTTGAAGGTGAAAGAAGAAATTGTGTAACAATTTCAAGCTGGCATCATAATGGTGTCTACATATCCTGAATGGATATCCAACATTGTACCCGTGCCTAAACCCTGAGGGAAGGTGCGAGTTTGCGTGGATTATCGGGATTTGAACAAGGCTTACTTAAAAGACAGCTTTTCCGTGCCATTTATCCACATTCTCATTAACAATACTGCGAAATACGACATGAACTCCTTTGCTGATTGCTTTGCGGGGTACCATCAGATCATGGTTGCCGAGGAAGATCGTGAGAAAACTGCTTTCATCACTCCTTGGGGAACTTTCTGCTATAGACGGTTGTCATTCGGCCTCATCAATACCGGAGCTACCTATCAATGAGCTATGATGGCTCTTTTCTGCGACTTAATGCATAAAGAGATCGAGATCTATGTGGATGACATCATTGTCAAGTCCCGGAAGGAGGATGACCATATAGAAAATCTTAAAAAATTGTTCAACAGGTTGCGTAAGTACAACTTGAAGTTGAATCCAGCTAAGTGTGCCCTAGGCGTCAAATCAGGCAAGTTGCTAGGATTTCTAGTCAGCCACAAAGGGAATGAGCTGGATCCTGCCAAAATCCAAGCCATCACTGAAATGCCCATTCCTCAAACAGAGAAAGAAATATGGGGATTTTTGGGAAGAATCAACTTCATCAGCAAGTTTATCTCCCAACTCACAGCAACCTGTGAGCCAATCTTCAAGCTATTAAGGAAGAACTCCTCCATGAAATGGAATGATGAGTACCAGAATGCCTTCCTTACAATCAAGAAATAGCTAGTCAAAGCTCTCATCTTGGTACCACCCAGGGACGCTATTCCCCTGTTCATGTATCTGTCCGTAAGTGACAATGCCATGGGCTGCATGCTGGGACAGAAGGACGATAGAGGCCAACAACGAGCTATTTATTACCTCAGCAAAAGGTTCAGCAGCAGTGAACACAAGTACACTCTGATCGAGAAGACATGTTGTGCTTTAGCATGGGCTTCCATGAGGTTACAACATTACCTCCATGGTCACACAACCCATCTCATATCCCATGTGGATCCTCTCAAGTACGTCTTCAGCAAACCCATGTTAAATTATCGGTACGTCCGGATGGCGATTGATCCTACAAATTGTTGACATCATATATGTGACTCAAAAAGTCCATCAAAGGTCAAGGAATCGCGGATCAATGGCGCCGCACCTTTTAGGGATTTCAAACCCTTGAAACATATTTCCCGATGAAGGAATAATGACGGTCAAAGAACACCATCGAAGACGATCACGCTCCAATCATGGAAGATGTATTTTGATGGAGCTGTTAATATGAAAGGTTACGGATTTGGATCGGTTCTAATATCTCGATATGGGGAGCAAAGTATCCGTTCTTAGTCAAATTATAGTTTGGCAACACCAACAATATATTTGAGTATGAAGGTCGCTCTCATGGGGCTAAAACTTTGCATTCAATGGGCATCGAAGTGGTTAATTGTCCTTGGGGATTGAGTTGGTAATCAGACAATCCACCGGAATCTATCAAACCAAGGAACTACATTTGCTGCCTTACCATCGGCAGGTGTTCAAGATGGCTTTGGAGTTCGAAGAAATCTCCTTTATACACATTCCTTGTAATAGGAATGACTTTGCAGACGCATTAGCAACTTTGGCCTCCTTGATTCACATATCAGATAAGGAACACTTGCCAAGCATCACCATTTCCCTGCACAAGGCCCCACCCAATGGGAATTACGTTGGAGAGGTATCGGATGAGCTACCTCCCATCCAACATCCTTGGTATCAACATATCAAGGAATATCTGCGAGATGGATCAACACCCGATGAGGCGAGCCCGACCGAGAAAAGGCGGATCCATCGACTTGCTATGAAATTCTATCTGAGTGGAGATGCGCTCTACAAAAGAGATGCAGGTTTAGGTTTCCTCAGATGTTTAGAAAAAGATCAAGCCCAAAGGCTTATGGATGAAATCCATGGTGGAGTCTGTGGCCCCCACAAGAATGGCTCCCTCCTTGTCAAGAAAGTCCTCAGGACGGGACATTATTGGCTGTCTCTCAAAGCTGATTGCAACGACCACATCAAAAGATGCTATCGATTGCAGATTCATGGGAATGCTATACCGCCCCTCACGGGAACTCCACAATATGAGTTCGCCTTGGCCCTTCTCAATGTGGGGAATGGACGTTATCGGGCCCATTGAGCCTAAAGCCAGTAATGGTCACCGATTTATCTTCACCATGATCGACTACTTTACCAAGTGGGTAGAAGCAGCCTCCTTCCCCAGGGTTACTAAAGAAGTAATCATTGTTTTCATCAGAAACAATGTCGTTTGTCGATATGGACAACCAGAGGTGATTGTGTCAGACAATGCCAAAAACCTCAACAACAAAATGATGGAGGAATTATCCAGTAAATTCCACATCAAACATCTCAACTCTGTCATCTATCGTCCAGAAGATGAGCGGTCTCGCTTTTGAAGCGGCTAACAAAACATCGAAGAAGATTATGCAAAGATGTCCGTGACCACAAAGATTGGCATGACTTATTGCCCCTGACTCTGTTAGCCTACAGAACCACAATGCGTACTTCCACTGGGGCAACCCCATACGCTTTAACCTATGGGATGGAAGCAGTACTCCCCATAGAAGTTGAGATGGAATCTCTCAGAGTGTTGATCGACGCTCAGCTGGATGAAGACCAATGGGTACAAGACATGTATCACCAATTGTCTCTAATAGACGAAAGGCGAACCACGGCTATCTTCCATGGTCAGTTATATTAGCAAAGGGTCGCCAGATCCTACAACAAAAAAGTTCGGCTTTTAAACAACATGACTTGGTCTTGAAGAAGATTCTTAACAACCAAGATCAGGCTAAAAGAAAATTCGCCCCTAACTGGGAAGGCCCATTTGTTGTCAAGGAAGTATTGGCAGGAGGTGCTCTCAGATTGCAAGAAATGGACGGCGATGAATTTCCACAACTCATCAACTCAGACACCGTGAAAGCGGTATATATGTCCAAGTAACCAAATAAACACCACGGTGCATAATCAGCCGGGTCTTGATTATTAGGTTCTTTAACCCTTTACCACATACAGCTTATCTACACTTTGCCCCTCAGGGAAACGTACTCTTCAAGCTAGCAGCCTAGCTTTTTCCTCTGCATTCATACAACTTAGGTCATCCCACCACGGATTGTACAGGTACCCTTACCTGGGATCAAACTTCTCATACCTGCAGTTTATCCTCAACCTAGGATTAAACTTTCTCCTCCTCGCACTCTGACCTGCACATGGGATTGGGCTTTTCTTCTCGCCCTGAGGGGCGAATTACGTCGACCTGATCTCCTCTTCAATAGGATTACGTAGGCAACCATGTTACATGGCCCGATCGCAATAAAACAAAAACAACAAAAACATTTCTACCCTCTTCTCCTTACAAAAATAAAAACAACCAAAAACATTCCTACACCATTTCTGCCATACACAGCTTTGAACCTCTTACACCAGGTTCGAACTATGCAGACCTGATCTCCTCTTCAATAGGAGTACGTAGGCAGCTATTCATGGTGCGGTCTCACCCCCTACCAAAACACAAACCATTGTCAACTGGTACTGGGATTCTCTTTCAATCCACTACATTCGGCTCCAGATCAAAGTGATGGAATTACCTGAACTCCTCCCAAATAGGAGATTCGGCGACCATCTAAGCTGCGGTCATACCTCGAAGAGCAACACCAAACCATAAGAGGTGAAATTAACTAGGCTTCTCCTAAATAGAAGTACTGGCGACCATCTGTGGTGCGGTCAATCTCAGAGAGGAAAGTCACACTCCTCTCCACGTTTCCATCCAGAAACAAGTCCCAAGACACCAAAGATGGTAGGGATACATAGATTGATGATCCATTCTGAACTATCCAGAGATAACTCAATGTCCATCCACCAAGGAGGAATTCAGAATACATCAAGATCACAAGCCCTGAAGCAGCAGGCAAAATATCAAGCAAAAAGCAAGGCATATCTAAAAGTGAAGTGATCCAAAAATATATTTCCCTGTCATATATAATGTTGTTTGATATATATACAATGTAAATTGTACATGACAAAATGGCTAAGCTAGTCTGTGCAGGTAAATACAAGCTCATCTACAAGTCAGGGTATATGCGTGCTAACAAGCCCAACATGGCGTCCCTCTCCGAAGACAGAGGTGCAGCTGTGGTCTCCTGTATGAGAATATCCACACGACCCAACAGATCTACAGTCACCCTGTCTGGCGGTGACATGCTATCATACCATGATCGCATACCTAATACCACCAATGACGGTGGGGTATGATCTATACGGCTAACTGTCGAAGAGGACATCTGTGCGAACCGTGTCATAATACCATCCAGGGGTCAATGCCGAATATCTCTGAACATACATACATATGCATAACATGATACATGCATAACAGATAATGGATGGCAATATGATATAGGGAATGAAAAATAGTTCATACATTCCTAAATATATCATCATCTAATACATCAGCTCTGTACAGCTACAAATACAGGGAAATGGGGCACAACCGCCCTACTACTAATAGAGGCCTATCAAAAGATATAGCGAGAATGGGGAACAACCACCCACTATCTAACAGAGGCCTATCAAAAGATATAACGAGAATACACATCCGAAGAAGACCAGGGTCTCGATGTCCACATCCTCAATCCTATCCACCTGATGTAACTCCTCCTGAGTCACTAGATCTCTATCAACAGGGATGTCATGCCTATAAAGAGGAGGATCTGCGGCGGCAAAACCAAATGGGTCATCTGAGGGACCAGCACCTGAGCTGGAAAAAACAAATGACTCTGCCTCTGCTGGATCTCTGCCCAAATGCCAAATAAATACATGTGTCTGATCCAACTGCCGGGTCAAGCTCTCAATCTGGGTAAAATGAGTCGGAGCTCGGACACAAGCTACCCAATCCATCATCATCAAAGATCCTGGAACCATATCCCCCATAAACCGTGTGGCGCGGGACTGGGCTCCAATAGTGCGGAGGAACCACCAACGCTGGAACGTCTCCTGTCTACATGGGCCCTCTGATAATGCAAAGCCGTCAACCCCCAACAATGGGATATCAATGACGGGTGACTGTGATACAGGCCAATGACGCCTGGCAGGAGGCAAGATCGGTACATGGATCTCCCCTGTAGTGCTCCTAATAGCACGCTCTCCTAAATAGAGCTCCCAGCCTCCATCAATGAAGAGAGGAACTCTCCTAGTAGAGATAAAATACTCGACTCCGGTCGGATGTCCATCCTCAAAGCCGATGGTCAAATGCTCCCTCTAATAGGGAATCCATGTAATGGTACCTCATGCGTCGGCAACTTCTGGTACACATCTGAAGTGAGTGAATCCCTCGAATCTGAGGGACCTCCGGTAGAATAGAATGGTGCCATCGTCGTCCTCGTGGATAGGTATCTAAACCTAACACACTCACAGGACGCAAACATGGGAGCCTATCATAGACCCAAAACTGTAACACAATGGCAAAACATCTGCTATCAGTAAACACTCTTAACCTATGAATGGGAAAAGATAAGAGAAATACTCACCAGCAGAAATGGGTAAAATCCTAGCCAAGCCTAAGTCAAACCCTATGAGCGTATGCGCATGCCCCGGAGGAAATAGGCAAAGGTGTAAGAGCCCCAATCGTACTCTCCAATACGGTCCACATCGCGTGTGGCACTGACGAAAGTGAAAGATACTGTGGAAGAGTTATCTGCTATGAAGCAGCCTCGAATGATCATCAGGAACAATCGCCAGTAGAATCCACGATCCACGACGGCGTCATCGGGCATAGGCTCACTCAATAGCCCACTCATAGCATCTACGCTCAAAGGACCTGAACGGATAGTCCTGCCCTTGAGCGCCCCCACCGAAACTCCTAGTAAGGATCGAATGGCAGTAGGGGTGATATTTGACATGCAAGGCACTGGCTCCCCTCCAAACTCCATACCTCTGATAAATCGCCAATCCATAGGCGTCATCATCACCTCGCAATCCAGTAGGTGGAGTGACTGAGTCTGATGAAATCATCGCTCAGACAATGCCCTGAGGTAACCCCAGGGACAGCGACGGGGAAGGATGGAGAAAAATACCCCAAATCCTAACTCATGCACTACTGCTCTATAGTCAGGATGAAGCACCTGATACATGGAGTGGATACTAAACCAGTTCCCTCGAGGCTGTGTAAATCCTGGAACCTGCATAAAATGTAGATCAACATCAGAACCCTTTAATCCTCATCAATAGGAAAGAAGGAAGATCAAAGTCTAACGCCATACCTCGTTAGCATGCAAATACATCGATGGATATCTGTCCAAATCACCCAGCAACTCTGGGTTCACCACGTGAATGCTCAGAAGCTCCCTGCGAGGGACATATGCAGCAAGAGCGGGATCCTCAATCGGAATATCTGCCTCCTCATCCTCAACATCTAGAACATCCGCACGGGATGGGACGTATCACTGACCTCCGAAGAACCAAGCGAGGTATGTCTCGAGAATGGGGACGAGGCACTTCAGAAGCCGTCCGCCGTACGCCAGAAGCGGTCCTATAGGAACTACTCGGCTGATCCGGATTCATAATGTCTGGACAACAAGTCTCCAAATCACCTCAGAAAGGGTGTGGTATTTCCTTACCTGGAGCTTTCTAAAATGCATTATATGACTATATGCATGCATGCATTTACTTTAACATATAATAGAGTAGAATGCATAACTACCCAATGCCTACATTTGGAAAATTTTTACCATAGTCCCCTTTGAAAATAGGACTATCCACATGCACACAGGCATGTCTAGGTGGCCATTCAGTAGCACACCTGCCCCAAAGTCATATACATAATATATGTATTAAAAATCAAAATCATCATGCATAAGGCCAACCTCAATGCTAGGAGTACATTGCCTTTCTACCTTTTGCTCATTGGACCTCAAATAGGACAAAAAATAGCAGAAAAAGGTGCCAATTTGATTATCTCAGAAGTCAAATTTTTTCACATCATTATGTTCAGCATGGTTTAATACTAACATTTACTATGTTGACTATTTTTTATCAAGTCATATGTGCATACATAATCACTACTATGTGTTTAGATGCATTTCGTGCAATATTTCACAATATAACGGACATAAACTGGAAAAAAAATACATGCATACGTTACTAGGATAGTGTAGAACACTTGTACGGTGACAAAATTTGCAGAAAGTAGCCCGAACTCAGCAGATCTGAAGATGGCTCGTGGTTTTTCAAAGTGAAACATGAAAGTGACTTGTGAAGTAAAGCATGCTGGAATTTATGATCCACGCTGGCGCGAGCCTACTACTGGCTACGGCGAGTGCATCTGCATGCACCCCTATGTGGGTCCCACCCCTCTGGCTCGGTCCAGTTCGAGTTGAAACGGAGTTCTTACGGACTAGAAAGATCAAATCGAGAAGAAAGATCAGATGAGATTTTGAATTTGTCCAGCACTCATTAGTAGTCACCTAAGTACAAGATATACCCTACCAATGATCCCAGTTATCACAAATCACATCCAGCAATACCTTATACAGGTCTTATGCCGCCAAACTCTGGTTCGTTACCCTAAATGAGTCCCCGACGGGGGTTACAACATGGGTCCCCGACGGGGATTACAACGTAGATCCCCGACGGGGGTTACAACGTGGGTCCCCGATGGGGGTTACAACACGTTCATCCATTAACATGCCTATCAACGAAGGTCAAGCAACCTTGACGTCATTTCAGCCGATAGCGTTCAAACCTATTAGAGCTACAGAGTTCTTCGAGGTTTTTGTACCCAACGACTCGTATTCCCCAGCGGATCCACGACGGGGGTCACAATGCAATGCTCCTTTGATTTACACGACAGCGAAGGTCAAGCAACCTTGACGTCATTTCAGCCGGTAGCGCTCAAACCTATCAGAGCTATAGAGCTGTTCGAGGTTTTCATACCCAACTGCTCGTATTCCCCAACACAATGTTCTATTGATTCACACGTCAGCGAAGGTCAATCAACCTTGACAATTTCCTCACAGAGTCTCAGCCGTTGATTCACACGTCAGCGAAGGTTAGGCACCCCTGACAACATTTGTTGTTGGCAGTAAATCCAGCAGGATCTTGACATGTGCTGGCGATACCAACCAGAAAAGGACAATGTTATCAAAGAGGATAGATAATGGAATATGTTATACACATCCTCAAATAGATCAAGTTTTATCCCCACATATCTCTTACACATAAGAAGTACCTCTTCAGGATCAAGTCGTTATCAAGAACACATGAAGTTGGTGATAACTCTAACATCAACATCCTAATAGATTCAACTTACACATCCGATCTGGTCAATATTGCCAATCCCCAGTTGAAGCAACAGGGATCCAGTCATCATCCCGACGTGTTGGGCTACAACCCCGTACACACGCATTATACATTTGCATCATGTTGTTATCCATAGTACCATGTTTGTCTTATTCCGTTTTAAGTGTCTAGGATTCTTTATCCCACCCATGCATCGCCATGCATGAGTATGATAAAGAGGGGCATCTGTAGACACTTAAAATTTTCTGTACTACTGTTATTAACGTTACAGGAAGACATATTCGTCTTTTAAGAGAGAACCCTGAAAGACGATCCGAATCCATACCGGATACTACCAGAAGTTTGGCATCAACCTCGGATCACAATCTGGGAGTAACGATTTCAACCTCGGATGTAACCCTGAGGCCTGCAGATACAATACCGGCACCACCGGAGAAGACCGATTAATCTCGGAGATAACCCCAAGGTATCCAGTCTCAGTCCCAACCATGGGAATAGCCACTAACCTTGGTGATAACCCCAAGGAATGCAGTTTCAGAGATAACCCTGAAAATGTTTGTTTTAAATGCGACCAGCTTCAATCTCAGCACTCACAATGAGATACACTACACCAACCCGATAATCAACATCGGGAAGGCAGGCATACCTCAAAGATGACAATGAGGACCTTCAACAATTGCAAGCGATCCAATCTCAGCGAAGTGCGAGCAGCGTCCGCTTGATCATTAATCGGCGATAAACCCGGTGAGGGGCAACATCGTCATCTCGTCAAACACGATGCCACATCACGTCTCAACGCAACGATGTCCCACAAGGCTAACCAATCCTGAGTGACTATTGTGCGGGGTAACGGATGAAAGTTGAAGCTTGAAGACCAGAGGGCATCGTCCCATCTTCAATGACTTCGTACAAGCTCTAATCCCATGCTATCGTACAACTCTCGACAACGACGGTCCAAAATAGGTCCCAAATACCTCAAACGAGTGGACATTACAGTGCTTGAGTGCACGTACTTCGAGACATCCCGACCCAACAAACCCGGGCCGACTCGACCCACCTCTGGTACACCTGCGACTCATATTGTCTATAAATAGAGGGCTTGGGGTGCTGATTTTTTAAGAGAAAAAGACGGGGAAACCCTGCACAATTTGCTCTGCACTCGCCATACAGTGTATTTTCCCACTTTTAAACACCTGTGAGCTCATATATAGCCTCTTTTGTACCCACAAAAGCCTAGTGTTTACCCACTCTAAAGATATAGAAGCCTTTTTTAGCAGTCAGTTGTAATCCTTCTCACACACTTTAGAGTCTTTCTCTTCATCTTTGCACACACCCTTCTACACGTTGAGAGTCGTGTTACTTGTTTTTGCCCAGACATCGGTCTGTGGTTTCATTTCAGTCTGTATATATATATATATTATATATATTTACATATATATTGACTAACATTATCGAGTTATGCCTCGATTGAGCCTAGACTTCGGTCTGGAGAGTTTATTGCTTTAATATATATATATATATATATACTTATATATATCAACTGTGTATCGGACTACATTCGATGAGCCTAGACTTGATGCAGTGCGTTTACTAAGCTTTTATATATATATATATACTTATATATATCAAGCTGTGTGTCGGACTTTGTTCGATGAGCCTGAACTTAGAGTGCAGTGCGTTTACTACGCTATATATATATATATATATATATATATATATATATATATATATATATATATATATATATATGAGCTGTGGTCGGACTACTGTTTGATGAGCACCGGATTTTATATACAGTGCGTTAACTCGCTTATATATATATATATATATATATATATATATATATATATATATACTTATATATATGAAGCTGTGGGTCGAACTTCGGTTCGATGAGCACAGATTTTACATCCGGTGCGTTTATTGCTTTTATATATATATATATATACATATTTTGTCCCACACAGAGTTTACTTACGTGGTGGTTGATCGCTTTTCTGACTTTCTTTACATTTAAATCACTTTTAGTGTTTACTTACGTGGCGATTGACCGTATGTCTGACTTTATATTTATGTTTTGTCCCACTTGGAGTTTCCTCAAGTGGTGGTTGATAACTTTTAATGACTTTATTTACATTTTGATCCCTCATGGAGGTGCTTTGTGGTTGGTGATCTTTATGCGTATATATATATTCTGACTTTTATATATATACCTGCTACTTGCTTTCACATAAACTGTAGTATTTTGTGAGCCTAGGAATCATGTGATCACAGATTCATCCCATTGAATCTAGATTCGATTCCCGTGATGGACATTTTCAGCTGTAAGTAGCTTGTAAATTATTCTACGATGTCTGAATTTCCTCAGATGGTTTTCATACCCACGAGGAAGTCGACATTATTTTTGTATATTATTTTCGTACGGATGCCTCCCATCCGTCAAATAAAATCAATTCAGTCGCTCACTTAATAAAAATGGGAGTGTAAAAAGTCTCAATTCCTATTGAGCATCAGGGTTTGAAAAACCTCTTTCATAAAACATCACTGCCATATCTTGTTAAAACTGAATTTTCTACATAAATTCAAACCCTGTGTATATAGGTTCGAACGAGGCCTCGCACAACTTTCATATAACAGCACATTGACCCACACACACACACACACACTCAGATAATAGTTTCTTGAAAAGAGGCGGTCACCGTGGTAACACGGATGTCGGGTGGTGCCTAACACCTTCCCCCGCATAACCAAGTCCCCGGACCCTAAACGAATCTCGTTTTCAGAGACCCGTATATCAGAGTCACATCACGGAGTCTATGTGCAAACCTTTTATCGGTTGTGTTAGTACAACCATTTAAAAAACAAACTGGCGACTCTTAACAGTCCCATCGTCAACATCATACATGTCAGACCTTTTTCACTTATTTTTTCAAACAAATCTCACCTAGAATGAGAACACCAAAGAACAAGTAGCTGGAAAGGACACCCAAAAATCTCAGCGTCGACACTTATATATATGAATGCATTGCCGGACTTTTGTTCGATGAGGCTGGATTTTACACCAGTGCGTTTATTCGCTTATATATATATATATATATATATATATATATATATATATATATATATATATATGAAGCTGTTGTCGAACTCGCTCAATGAGCACAGATTTTACATCCGGTGCATTTATTACTTTCCTATATATATATATATATATATATATATATATATATATATTCGTCCCACACAGAGTTCACTTACGTGGTGGTTGATCGCTTTGACTTTCTTTCGTTTACGCTTCATTCACGCTGGAGTTTACTTCATGGATAGTTGATAACTTTGTACAACTTTCTTTATGTTTCATCATGCAGAGTTTACTTCATGGCGGTTGATAACTTTGTACAACTTTATTTATGTTTTGTCCCTTTGGAGTTTCCTCAAGTGGCGGTTGATACTTTTACTGACTTTATTTACATTTTGGATCCCCATGGAGGTGCTTTCGTGGTTGGTGATCATGTTTGTATATATATATTTACAGCTTTTATATATATACCTGCTTACTGCTTTCATAAAAATTGCGGTATTATGTGCGCCTAGGAATCATGTGATCACAGATTCAGTCCATTGGATCTAGATTCGGTTTCCGTGATGGACATTTTCAGCTGTAAGCAGCTTGTAAATTATTTTGCGATGTCTGAATTTCCTCAGATGGTTCTTATACCCACGAGGAAGTCGGCATTATTTTGTACATTATTTTCGTACGGATGCCTCGCATCTGTAAAATAAAATCAATCAAGTCGAACACTTAATAAAATGGGAGTGTAAAACGTCTCAATTACAATTGAGCATCGGGGTTTGAAAAACCTCTTTTATAAAACATCTTTGCCATGTCTTGCTTAAAATTGAATTTTACATAAATTCAAACCACAATAATATATAGTTGCGACGAGGCCTCGCAGACTACTTCCAAATAATAAAGACACATTGACCCACACACACACATTAGGATAATAGTTTCTTGAAAAGAAGGCGGTCATAGTGGTAACACGGATGTCGAGGAAGTGCCTAACACCTTCCCTCCATAACCAAGTCCCGGATCCTAATGAATCTTGGTTTCACAAAACCATAGTTTAGCGATGCCACATCTTTGGGTCGATGTGCAAACCTTTCTCGGTTGTGTTGGTACAACCATTTTAAAAACCAACTTCATGACTCTTAACGGTCCATAAATCGACATTATACATATCAGGACCTTTTTCACTTGTTTTTCAAACAAATCTCACCTAAAATGAGAACACCAAAGAACAAGTAACGGAAAGGGACATCTAAAAATCCCGGCGTCGACAAATTGTATAACTTGAATAAGTCATTTAAATTAGACATGAGAATTAAATAACCTAAATGGTTATCGTTATTTAGTGGTCCTAATATTTTATTTATATACTAGTGGCCTAATCTAAGAGAATTGTGGAGCATGTCACAATTTATTTAATTATTTTATATGACTATGTGAGTAAGTGAATATGAATATTATGTGATGGTTTATATTTGTTTATTATATAAACAAATAAAAGAAACTAGTGTGATCCTAATTATATATTAGGAATGAAGAATTGAATAACTTAATGGTTATGAGATGAAAGAATTATGGTATTTAGAATATACACTAATTCTAAAAGATTTATTTTATACATCTCAATTAATTAATTTTATAACCTAATTATAGCAAGTCTAATTGGATTAAGGAAATAAATGTGCATGAGTAAGGATTTATGTTATAATTGAGGAAATGAAAACCCTAATTAAATAATTAGGGAATGGTAATATTAAGAGTGTTGAAATATGTTATTTGTTATGGCCCAAAGAAACTAATTTTGTAAGCCCAAAACATTAAAAAAAATGGCCCAACTTTTAGCCCAATGTTGGGTAAAATCTAATTACGCACAATAAGCAAGTATACGTGGTCAACAAGTAATAAAGTGAAAGTAGAGTATCGTTCCCACGAGGAATATTTTAATAAAAATCACCAAGTACTAACCCGTAACCAACTCAATCTTATTTAAATGAATGAATTTCAATTTATAAGTAAATTAATTCTAATTACCACTAGTTAAATTAAGATTACGGAGATTTAACATCAAAACTTCACTTATTGCTTCATTTAAGTTAACACACTTCTCATCAATTATTCTCTATCATGAATTGTTAATCAAGAACAGTAAAGAAGATATAACCACCTCTCGATGCATAATACCCATACTCACTTAAATCCATGAGATATAGAATTAAAGCAAGACACCTAATTAACTAATCCATTATATCTCTATGTGAATTACAATTAAAAAGGATTTAAAGCACAAGTTCTCTATAAGATTACATATGGCATAAAGGCATATCTCTATCCTAAACACGAATCATGAATTCCATCTATGCAGAAATCACAAACACATGCTATCATGATCAGATCTAAATCTAAACTTCATCTCTCGAGTTCATATAGATTATCACGGTAATTATTAGCTAGGCAATTAAGTCCAAATCATAATAGACAATCCTCACAATATAACATAATAATTGATAGCGAAGTATATTAAATTAAACTACACAATAAGATCCATTGTAATCTCAAACAAAGAATTAGTTCATTGAATTAAAACTAAGTATCCACAATTGAATAATCATTAAAAGATAAAGATAGATGAAGATAAGAATATATAATCTATTGTCTGTAGATTTGAAGCTCCCTCATTGTTCCTACTTTGAATCTTCAATGGTCTCCCAGTTGCTTCATTCTCCAAAACTCATTAAAACTATGGTTTTGATCTAATCTACTCTAATATAATCTAATAGAATCCTCTCTCTAATCAAATCTCTCCTCTAATCCTTGTATTTCTCCTCCTTTAATAAGTCTCTTTATATGTCTTTAAGTCATCTTGGAAGTCCTTGAGTCAATCTGATCGAAACAATCCTTCCCAAACTCAAACTTTGAGAAAAAACATATTTTCAAGGAGTACCCCCGCCCCGGCGGGGGTTTATACTTGTAAAGGGCCCGCCCCGACGGGCTAGGGGAATGTTTTCTAGCTGGTATGCCCGACCCGGTGGGGGTTTTGTGAAGGAAAAGCCTGCCCCGGCGGGAGTCCCTTTTCTGTTCTGACGTCCTTTTGGAAAACGGCCATAACTTTTGATCCGGGAAGAGTTACAAGGCCTGCCACCTATCAAATCGAAGATATCGACGAGCTCTACAACTTTCTTTCTTGAGAATTGAGAAATAACGAACAGATGAAGGTCGAAATTGGGCTGTAAGTGACTACTATGCAAATGGCCACCCAAAATAATGACGTTCAACGTCAGTTGGTACAAATGTCATAAATCTTGCATCCGAACTCCGATTGGAATTATTCAAGTTGTTACGAAAAGCTAAGAAAAAGCTCTACAATGTAAGCCAAGTTCCAAGCCAAAAACATGAAATGAACATGAAAGCCCAAACGATGTCCAGATTGTTTTTCTTTGCGATTTTATACCAATTCTTTGTGATCACAGCTCCCAAGCATATAATCTACAAAACGAACACAAAATGCATGAAAAGTAACTAAGAAACATGAGATTAAACAACTAATTCAAGTAACAGATACCGAATAAGTAGGTACAAAACTTACTTATCAAATACCCCCAAACTTAAAACATTGCTTGTCCCCAAGCAACACAACAAAAATGCAATGCAATGCAATGAAAGAAACTAATCTCTATGACTCCAAATCTAGCAATAAGGACAGAAACAAGTCTATTCAACTGACCTCAGTGAAATCAAGCAAACATGACAATACTTCATATCAAAACCAATCAACAATTTCCTAGTCAATCATCAAGTCTTAAACTATTATTACTAGTATAGTGCGTGTGTGCTCAACATCCAAGCTAACTGATATAATGCTAAATACAACACATATAGATATCTTTAAAGGCATCATACAGTTCAAACTCACAAAATTCACAAATAAGCTAAATCCAACAAAATTCAAACATCCACCAAGTTCAAGAGTCCAATCTGGGATACTTATGCTTTACTTTTCATTACGGGGGCTTTTATTTCTTTTCCCGTTTTATTGTTGTTTTTTTTAACCATGACTGTGCAATGTCTCATTCCATTAGGCTAACAGTGCTACCCCTTAGAGAGCTTTCGATCAACGACTCCCAGACCATATAAGACCTTAGGGCGCTAGGTGTAAAGACACTCCCTCGGGCGTACTTGCTCAAGTAACAAAGTCCTCGAAACAAAACTAGCCACTATAATTTTTTTTTCATTTTTCCCCTTTATTTCTTTTTTCGTTTATTTTCTTTTCTTTTTTTTTTCTTTTTGAAGCTTATATATCCCAAAATTTCCCCCGAAACTTAAGTTTTTGTCTAAATTTAGTCATCTCCGCCTTTTCATATCTTTCATTCATTTAAACTAGTATTATCCTTAAGAAGTCAATTATGTATCAATTTAAACTTAATCAGTCAACAAAGTTGTCTCTAACGTGCTAACCTTGATTATAATAGTTTCAAACAGGAAAAGATCCACTTCATAACAAAAAAAATCACGTCAAAGCTCTAATAATTAGTACTATACTTGTCTACTCTATTCAAATTTCATAATTGGCCAAAATAAACTTAAATTCTCTAACAACTGGATTCATGAAAATAAACATAGTAACTAACTAATATTTTTTGAATTTTTGATTTTTTTTAACAAGAAACTGAATATAATGCTATTAAAACTATACTAATATGCAACTATTTATGCAGTTGTATTACATGAATGCAAACATAATGAACCTAAACTAAATTAACAACATATGCAAAATAACATAACATAAACATGAAACTAAATATGCAATAAAGAACTAAACTAAACTCCCCCAAACTTAGCAATTAAAATGTTATCATTGTAAGAATATAGCGGTAAGTAGAAGAGAACTTCCCTGTAATCAAATAAGCATGAGGTGATGGTGGCGATGGCGACAACGATCATTTTCCTATCCATTGAACCTCCAATACCCGCAATGAAGAGAGACAACATGGATTAGAATAGCACTTGGATTGGTAAGAGAACTTAATAAGCAAATTAATTCCTATCTACTAAATAAACGAGTAAGGCATATAAATATAAAAATTCCTTAGTTGCCTCCCAGTTAGCGCTTGAATTACAGTCTTTCAGTCTGACTTTGTCTGGTCAACACTATCCAATTCCTCTTCGATAATTGAGGAACCCTCCATCCATCGGAAATAATATAGCTTTTTGTAGGTACCTATTTGTGATGGCCAATGCATCAATGTCACCTAGCATGCTCTGATTTGGTATGATCTCAATCAAGAACGTCCCACAGCTAGGTGTTTTCTCCATTATGTATGTGATCACTTTGGGGCATGGAAACTTGTCACACAGAATGGGCTCTTCATCTATGTTCTCTTTCTCGTCCCACCATGGATTCAAAATTATACTCGCTCATATGTCATCAAGAGCTTCGTCGACGACATGACTACCAAGTGGGCATGATTTTGCAAATATGACTGACTCTTTGATCTTTAGTGGATACCCATTTAGATCTTTGCCGACCTCTATTTCATTATCCCCAATTGTCTTCACACTTTTGATATCTTGTGGCTCATCCAGTAGCAGATTTGGTTCAAGTTCTCCGTCAATTTCGTCATCCATGTCATAAAGCCAACTGTTTGGAGGAAGGTTGCTTACGGCTTTGGTCATTTGCTCTATTTGATCCGCAAGATTTTGAATTGACCTCGCTTTATTACTCATCTGCTATGAACTTGGACAATAATTCCTCCAGCCTTGAATTTTTTGTTTCAGTCTCGGAAGCCATGTATTGAGGACCATTGGTTGAGGTAGTGACGAGTTATTCCATCCGATTATTAAAATTTTGGGTTGATAGCTCTTGGCTAATACTCATCTCCTCTAGGTTTGCTATGCCGTTCAATATTACATCCCTCAGATTTGGCTTTTCTTCTTGTGGCAATAGAGTTGGACATGAAAATTCCGGTGTGTATGTTTGATTTGGAGCGTAGTATTGGTCTTCAAAAGTATAGCTCCATGACGAATTCGGGTGATACCCCCAAACTTGATGATAATTAGCATGTGTATAATCGTTGAGGTATTGACCACCGTGTTGTCCCGGTCGAAAACTAACGGTGCATTGATGACTTGGATGATTACCAGCACAATAATTGTAATTAACTGTTATCCTTCGATTACGTTGGGCTGCAACAACGTCCAATCTCCTCGAAAGTGTCTCAAGCTGCGCTGATAATGCAGAAAATGCATTGAGACCATCAATCCCCGCTTCCCTTGACTGAGTCATATTCAAATAAGGCCATTCATAATTGCATCCAACCATGGTACCTGAAAAGAGAGAAAAATAGAAAGAGAATTAAATAAAAAGAAAAAAATGTTTAAATTAAGATTAATTTGATTGAAGCTAATATTGGCAAAAAATATATTAACTAATTCCCCAACAACGACGCCAAAAACTTGTTGGGTAAAATCTAATTACACATAACACGCAAGTATACATGGTCAACAAGTAATAAAGTGAAAGTAGAGTATCGTTCCCACGAGGAATTGTTTAATAAAAATCACCAAGTACTAACCCGTAACCAACTCAATCTTATTTAAACGAATGAATTTCAATTTATAAGTAAACTAATTTTAATTACCACTAGTTAAATTAAGATTACGGAGATTTAAGATCACAACTTCACTTATTGCTTCATTTAAGTTAACACACTTCTCATCAATTATTCTTTATCATGAATTGTTATCAAGAACACTAAAGAAGATAAAACCACCTCTCGATGCATAATACCCATACTCACTTAAATCCACAGATGATAGAATTAAGCAAGACACCCTAATTAACTAATCCACTATATCTCTATTGAATTACAATTAAAAAGGATTTAAAGCACAAGTTCTCTATAAGATTACATATGGCATAAAGGCATATCTCTATCCTAAACACGAATTATGAATTCCATCTACGCAGAAATAACAAACAAATGCAATCATGATCAGATCTAAATCTAAACTTCATCTCTCGAGTTCATATAGATTATCAAGGTAATTGTTAGCTAGGAAATTAAGCAATTAAGTCCAAATCATAATAGACAATCCTCACAATAGAACATAATAATTGATAGCGAAGCATATTAAAATAAACTACACAATAAGATCCATTGTAATCTCAAACAAAAAATTAGTTCATTGAATTAAAACTAAGAATTCATAATTGATTAATCATTAAAAGATAAAGATAGAAGAAGATAAGAAGATATAATCCATTGTCTGTAGATTTGAAGCTCCCTCCTTGCTCCTACTTTGAATCTTCAATGGTCTCCAAGTTGCTTCGTTCTCCAAAACTCATTAGAACTATGGTTTTGATCTAATCTAATAGAATCCTCTCTCTAATCTAATCTCTCCTCTAATCCTTGTGTTTCTCCTCCTTTTATAAGTCTCTTGAAATGTCTTTAAGTCATCTTGGAAGTCCTTGAGTCAATCGGATCGAAACAATCCTTCCCGAACTCAATTTTTTGCCAAAAAAGTATTTTCTAGGCGTACCCCCGCCCCAGTTGGGGTTTATACTTGTAAAGGGCCCGCCCCGGTGGGCTAAGGGCATGTTTTCTAGCTGGTATGCAGACCCATCGGGGGTTTTGTGAAGGAAAAGCCCGCCCCGGCGGGGGTCCCTTTGCTGGTCTAACGTTCTTTTGGAAAACGACCATAACTTTTGATCCGGGAAGAGTTATGAGGCCTGCCACCTATCAAATCGAAGATATCGATGAGCTTTACAACTTTCATTTTTAAGAATTGAGAAATAACGAACGGATGAAGGTCAAAATTAGGCTTTAAGTGACTGCTATACAAATGGCCACCCAAAATAGTGACGTTCAACATCAGTTGGTACAAATGTCATAAATCTTGCATCCGAACTCCGATTGGAATGATTCAAGTTGTTACAGAAAGCTAAGAAGAAGCTCTACAATGTAAGCCAAGTTCCAAGCCAAAAACATGAAATGAACATGAAAGCCCAAACGATGTCCGATTTGCTTTTCTTTGCGATTTCATACCAATTCTTTGCGATCACAACTCCCAAGCATATAATCTACAAAACGAACACAAAATGCATGAAAAGTAACTAAGAAACATGAGATTAAGCAACTAATTCAAGTAACAGATACCAGATAAGTAGGTACAAAACCTACTTATCAAATACCCCCAAACTTAAATCGTTGCTTGTCCCCAAGCAACACAACAAAAATGCAATGCAATGCAATGAAATGAAACTAATCTCTATGACTCCAAATCTAGCAATAAGGACAGAAACAAGTCTATTCAACTGACCTCAGCGAAATCAAGTAAACATGACAATACTTCATATCAAAACCAATCAACAATTTCTTAGTCAATCATAAAGTCTTAAACTATTATTACTGGTATAGTGCGTGTGTGCTCAACATCCATGCTAACTGATATAATGCTAAATAAAACACATAATAGATATCTTTAAAGGCATCATACAGTGGAAACTCACAAAATTCACGAATAAGCTAAATCCAACAAAATTCAAACATCCACCAAGTTCAAGAGTCCAATCCGGGATACTTAAGCTTTACTTTTCATTACGGGGGCTTTTATTTCTTTTCCCGTTTTATTGTTGTTTTTTTTAACCATGACTGTGCAATGTCTCATTCCATTAGGCTAACAGTGCTACCCCTTAGCGAGCTTTCGATCAAGCGACTCCCGGACCATATAAGACCTTAGGGTCTTTAGGTGTAAAGACACTCCCCAAGCGCATTTCTTTTGAAGTAACAAAGGCCTCGAAACAAAACTAGCCACTTTATTTTTTTTTCATTTTTCCCCTTTATTTCTTTTTTCTTTTTCTTTTATTTTCTTTTTTTTTCTTTTTGATGCTTATATATCCCAAATTTTCCCCCCAAACTTAAGTTTTTTTTTTAATTTAGTCATCTCCGCCTTTTCATGTCTTTCAATCATTCAAACTAGTATTATCCTTAAGAAGTCAATTATGTATCAATTTAAACTTAATAAGTCAACAAAGTTGTCTCTAACGTGCTAACCTTGATTATACTAGTTTCAAACAGGAAAAAGATCCACTTCATAACAAAAAAAATCACGTCAAAGCTCTAATAATTAGTACTATACATGTCTACTCAGTTCCAATTTCATAATTGGCCAAAATAAACTTAAATTATCTAACAACTAGATTCATGCAAATGAACATAGTAACTAACTAATATTTTTGATTTTTTTATTTTTTTTAACAAGAAACTTAATATAATGCTATTAAAACTATACCACTATGCAACTACTTATGCAGTTGTATTACATGAATGCAAACATAATGAACCTAAACTAAATTAACAACATATTCAAAATAACATAACATAAACATGAAACTAAACATGCAATAAAGAACTAAACTAAACTTCCCCAAACTTAGAAATTAAAATGTTATCATTGTAAGAATATAGCGGTAAGTAGAAGAGAACTTCCCTGTAATCAACTAAGCGTGAGGTGATGGTGGCGATGGCGACAACTATCATTTTCCTATCCATTGAACCTCCAATACCTGCAATGAAGAGAGACAACATGGATTAGAATAGCACTTGGATTGGTAAGAGAACTTAATAAGCAAATTAATTCATATCTACTAAATAAACAAGTAAAGCATATAAATATAAAAATTCCTTGGTTGCCTCCCAGTCAATGCTTGAATTACAGTCTTTCAGCCTGACTTTGTCTGGTCAACGCTATCCAATTCCTATTCGATAATTGAGGAACCCTCCATCCATCAAAAATAATATAGCTTTTTGTAGGTTCCTATTTGTGATGGCAAATGCATCAACGTCACCTAGCATGCTCTGATTTGGTATAATCTCAATCAAGAACGTCCCACAGCTAGGTGTTTTCTCAATTATGTATGTGACCACTTTGGGGCATGGAAGCTTGTCACACATAAAGGGTTCTTCATCTATGTTCTCTTTCTCGTCCTACCATGGATTCACAATTGTACTCGCTCGTATGTCATCAAGAGCTTCGCCGACGACATGACTACCAAGTGGGCATGATTTTGCAAATATGACTGACTCTTTGATCTTTGGTGGATACCCATTTAGATCTTTGTCGACCTCTATTTCATTATCGCCAATTGTCTCCACACTTTTGATATCTTGTGGCTCATCCAGTAGCAGATTTGGTTCAGGTTCTCCGTCAATTCGTCATCCATGTCATAAAGCTAATTGTTTGGAGAAAGGTTGCTTACGGCTTTGGTCATTTGCTCTATCTGATCCGCAAGATTTTGAATTAACCTCGCTTGATTACTCATCTTTTCCTCATCTGCTATGAACTTGGACAATAATTCCTCCAGCCTTGAATTTCTTGTTTCAGTCTCGGAAGCCATTTATTGAGGACCATTGGTTGAGGTAGCGACGAGTTATTCCATCCGATTATTAAAATTTTGGGTTGACAGCTCTTGACTAATACTCATCTCCTCTAGGTTTGATATGCCCTTCAATATTACATCCCTAGAATTTGGCTTTTCTTCTTGTGGCAATGGAGGTGGACATGAAAATTCTGGTGTGTATATTTGATTTGGAGCGTAGTATTGGTCTTCATAAGTATAGCTCCATGACGAATCTGGGTGATACCCCCAAACTTGATGATAATTAGCATGTGTATAATCGTCGAGGTATTCACCACCGTGTTGTCCCGACCCAAAACTAAAGGTGTATTGATGACTCGGATGATTACCAGTACAATAATTGTAATTAACTGCTATCCTTCGATTACGTTGGGCTGCAACAACATCCAATATCCTCAAAAGTGTCTCAATCTGCGCTGATAATGCAGAAAATGCATTGAGACCACCAATCCCCGCTACCCTTTACTGAGTCATATTCAAATAAGGCCATTGATAATTGCATCCAATCATGGTACCTGAAAAGAGAGAAAAATAGAAAGAGAATTAAATAAAAAGAAAAAATGTTTAAATTAAGACTAATTTGATTGAAGCTAATATTGGCAAAAAATATATTAACTAATTCCCCTGCAACGACGCCAAAAACTTGTTGGATAAAATCTAATTAAACACAACACACAAGTATACATGGTTAACAAGTAATAAAGTGAAAGTAGAGTATCGTTCCCACGAGGAATTGCTTAATAAAAATCACCAAGTACTAACCCGTAAAAAACTCAATCTTATTTAAACAAATGAATTTCAATTTATAAGTAAACTAATTTTAATTACCACTAGTTAAATTAAGATTACGGAGATTTAAGATCACAACTTCACTTATTGCTTCATTTAAGTTAACACACTTCTCATCAATTATTCTTTATCATGAATTGTTAACCAAGAACACTAAAGAAGATAAAACCACCTCTCGATGCATAATACCCATACTCACTTAAATCCACAGAAGATAGAATTAAGCAAGACACCCTAATTAACTAATCCACTATATCTCTATTAAATTACAATTAAAAAGGATTTAAAGCACATGTTCTCTATAAGATTACTTATGGCGTAAAGGCATATCTCTATCCTAAACACGAATCATGAATTCCATCTACGCAGAAATCACAAACACATGCAATCATGATCAGATCTAAATCTAAACTTCATCTCTCGAGTTCATATAGATTATCAAGATAATTGTTAGCTAGACAATTAAGCAATTAAGTCCAAATCGTAATCGACAATCCTCACAATAGAACATAATAATTGATAGCGAAGGATATTAAAATAAACTACACAATAAGATCCATTGTAATCTCAAACAAAGAATTAGTTCATTGAATTAAAACTAAGAATCCACAATTGATTAATCACTAAAAGATAAAGATAGAAGAAGATAAGAAGATATAATCTATTGTCTGTAGATTTAAAGCTCCCTCCTTACTCCTACTTTGAATCTTCAATGGTCTCCAAGTTGCTTCATTCTCCAAAACTCATTAGAACTATGGTTTTGATCTAATCTAATCTAATAGAATCCTCTCTCTAATCTAATATATCCTTTTAATCTTTGTGTTTCTCCTCCTTTTATAAGTCTCTTTATATGTCTTTAAGTCATCTTGAAAGTCCTTGAGTCAATCGGATCGAAACAATCCTTCCCGAACTCAAATTTGGACAAAAAATGTATTTTCTGGGCGTACCCCCGCCCCTGTGGGGGGTTATACTTGTAAAGGGCTGGCCCCGATAGGCTAGGGGCCTATTTTCTAGCATATATGCCCGCCCCGGCGGGGGTCCCTTTTATGCTCTGACGTCCTTTTGGAAAACGACCATAAGTTTTGACCCGGAAAGAGTTATGAGGACTGCCCTACAACGTTTATTCTTTGAGAATTGAGAAATAACGAATGGATGAAGATCGAAATTGGGCTGTAAGGGACTGCTATGCAAATGACCACCCAAAACAGTGACGTTCGACGTCCATTGGTACAAATGTCATAAATCTTCCATCTGAACTCCGATTGGAATGATTCAAGTTGTTTCGAAAAGCTAAGAAGAAGTTCTACAATGTAAGCCAAGTTCTAAGCCAAAAACATTAAATGAACATGAAAGCCCAAACGATGTCCGGATTGCTTTTCTTTGCGATTTCATATCAATTCTTTGCGATCACAGCTCCCAAGCATATAATCTACAAAACAAACAAAAAATACATGAAAAGTAACGAAGAAACATGAGATTAAGCAACTAATTCAAGTAACAAATACCGGATAAGTAGTTATAAAACCTACTTATCACCCCAGTGGGAGAGGACTTTTAGTAAATTAAATAAATCATAAAAGGAAATCAATTTTGGGTAAGAGAATGGCCACATGGCCGGATGTAGAGAAGGAACAAAAAGAGAGAAGATTGTATTATTTATTTTACTTTAGTTGGTGGCCAAACCTAACAACTCTTCCTTAGGTGTCATTTCCCCATTTAGCCAACACTTTGACCATGCTCCCAAGAAAAGCTATAGTGGTTTAGTGAGAGAGAGAAAAATCAAGGAATATGGGAGAAATTAAATAGATATACATAATATATCTATACACATTTTATTAACAATAATTAAAATCTATTGTTTTCTCTCTCTTTTCTTTTATTTCATTTCCATATTTTCTAGTAAAATAAACTAGGGAGAGGGAGGAGAGAGGTTCGGCAACCATAGAAGAATAAAGAAAGAGAGTTTTGTGTGTTCAAAGCTCCATAATCAATCATAGAAGAAGGAGATCAAGGAGATCAAAGGTATAAATACCTTTTGGTTATGTTATTTTTAGTTATGTTCAATCAAAACTTTGATTGATGATTTCAAGGTTTAAAACTCTAGATCTACATGATCTAGAGTGTTTTATGTTTGGATCTATCCATCTTGTGTGTTAAAGGTTAGATCTAAAGTATGAAATGGAAACTAGGTTTTTCAAAATATAGAAAATCTAATTTTTCTTAGCCTTGATTGTGTTTAACCTTGTGTTTGATGATTGATTGATGAAATAGATAATGTATTATGGTAGATTCATGTTTATATGAAGTATTAGTAAGTGTTATGATGAGATATGTTGGTTTTTATGTGAAAACACGAAAGTTTTCTTAGAAGACACCAAGAATTAAAAATTAGATTTTTGTGAAAACGAAACACGAAATTCAAATGATCATATCTCCTATTATATTTAGAATTTTTGAGTGTGGTCAAGACCTAGAGTTAAATCTATGAGTTTTATAACATCTCCAAGTGGAATCACTGGAAAATGTGTTTGTATATGTTTGAGTGGACCGATTTTAGCAAAGGAGTTAAAAACAGAAAAATGACAAAAGTAAACTGTCCAAATGTTTGCAAGGGCTTTTTCGGCCATTTAATTTGTGAGAAAAATTCCAGACTTTTGGAAAATGAAAATATATGGTATTAAGTACATCTTGTCCATAAAGGAGCTCATTCCGACTTAAAACGACCAAGTTATATCCATTTCAATTTTTGTGATTTTCTGACGAAAACGTCTATCGAAGTTTTATAACTCCGATGGCCACAAAATTTAAACTGGAGGCTCATGTTAACACGTATAATATTATGTCAAGAGACGGGAATTTTTAGATTTGGAATCTAGGTTGCTGGATTTGGAATCCAGGTTGCTGGTTTGGTATTTGACTTATTAGAGTTTAAAGAAGAACGTATAATATATAAGATTAAAGTGTTAAATCATAATGTATATGATATAGTGATTAAAGAATTATAAAAGGACGATAATAATATTGATGTGTTAAGATGTTATCTAACATTTGATTAAGTGTTAGATAATCTATGGATAAAGTAATAGTATACTGAGCTATCAGGTATGTTATGCTGACTGAAAGATCAATCTTATAGTGATAGGTCTTTCATGAGAGATTAAATTAGATTGCTTAGCGGTAATCAGCAGTACATGCAAGTTTCCCTAACTCAAACTTAAGTTGTATGTTCAAAGCATGTTAAAGAATAATTATTGTAGATTATTCACGTCTATACCAATTATTGATTCGCACTTAGTACATGTTGTATATGTTCATCAGGTATGAAAGGTTGATCACCTTTATTACCATAAGGTTCAGTTAAATTGTTCATGATCATGGTTGACCTCCAAACTTTATTGATTCAGCCATGTAATTATTGAAACTTGATTGATGTTATTTCACAATTATTATATTGTTGAAAACTTGAAATCTTATTCATTCTTTTTAATCATGATATATCTTCATTGTATTTAAAACTTGTTGGGCAAATTTGTTGCTCACCCTTGCTATATCATGATAAAAAAATTTCAGATTAAGATGAAAGTTCGAGTAAAGAGAGAAACAAAGACAAAGTGCAAGATTAAATTATGGTGCAGTTAGATCTATTAAATTTTCTGACGAAAATAGCATTGTAAACCTTTTTAGATATTAAAGGTATGTATTTAGTTAAGGTTGTAGACCTTGGGAATGTTATGTAAAAGTTTAATGTATAAACAATTTATTTTTATATCTTCCGCAATAGTCAAAGAAACGATGTACCAGATCTGAGGTAAAAAGTACCCGAATTTGGGGGCGTCACAGTCCTTGTGTAAGGAACATTTATATGTCATGATCGCAGTCCAAAAATATCATATTCTCCAGATTCAATTCGGTCAAAGTTTGTCAAAAAATTTGTTCATACGGTTTCTGGGTTTTCCAGAAACTCAAAGTCAGGCTCGGATGGCTACTTTGACCTTCTATTACTTATAATATGTTGATTGTTTACATGATCTAAAGCCATAAATATAAAGTACATATGTCAGGCTATAAACTGGATGCAAACACATCATCAAAACACATAAAACCTGATAGATCTGAGCCTTGAAAAAATTGTCAGACTCGGATATATGATTTATGGGTTACCCAGAAATCATCCGGTCTTGCTTTCAACGGGTTTTGACCAACAATATCTTGAAATCTGGACATGGAATAACTTTGATTCCACTTCCAGATTACAATACTCATGTCAGACTACAATTCTAAAACATAAAACAACAAAAATAATAAACAAAGAATGATCTAGGGACACTGACATTTGCTTGTCAGACCACTATTAGTGCTCTTGGGCAGTTTTTAAAAAACTTCATTTTTACTAATTTTGATGCTATAGATCTATGATAGATCATCATAGATCATCATAAAACCTCTACTAACACATAGATAAACACATAAACACCAACTTGAACTTAACATACAAGATCAAAAGGGGACTTAGGGTTTATACATTTCTAATTCAAAGCTTTGATCTTAGCTCTCCAATCTGTTCTTGGTGTTCTAAGAGGTGTTTTAGGGACTGATACACTTGTGATTTTTGGAGGTTTGGAGAGAGAGAGAGAGAGAGAGAGAGAGAGTTGGGTGAGAGCTTGAGTGAAAATGAGCCAAAAGTTAAGACTTTCTCTCCCTTTAATCCTCTAAGTTAGATACAATGTGTGAATGCAATGCAAGGTGTCACTCTAGATCAGTTTATGGCTGAGATATAAGTCACATACAAGTCAAAAGTTGGTGAACAACTAAAGTTGTTGGCAAATTTTACAAATTACATATTAAAGAATACAAAAAGGGCATTTTGGTCATTCTCCTTGTAATTTTAATGGCATTCTTGACAATTGATCCAACCCTTAGGGTTTAACCCTTAGGTTCTAAGCCTTAGGTTTTATAACTTTAATTTTTAGGATTTTCTAATCAGGGTTTTAAAATAGAAAATTAATATTTTTAAAGTATAATTAGGGTTTCCTAAATATATTAAAGATTAATAATCACATTAGGGCTTACTAATTAGGATTAAGGTTTCCTAATTAGGGCTTAGGGTTTCTAAATTTAAAAATTAGGGTTTCTGGGCTTTCGATTAGGGTTCCTAAAGGTACATTATTGTTTTTAATCGTGATATTAGGGTTTTTAATCCCTTATTAGGGTTTAATAATATTGTACCCTACCCGATTAATCATTTATCAAAATTTCTATATAGAAGGAATAAGTTCTCACAGTTATGTTTATTATAACTGTAATTTCTATCTAATCACTATCCGAACTTAAAGTTTGGGTTTTTATTCTCTGTTAAGCACAACTCTACTCTTATGCTCTCAGTCAATACACAAATTGACCACATCCCAAGTCTCGTATCACAGATACACGACACAAAATTGATAATCAATATCAATATTAAATAAATAAAAAATTATTCAGAAAATTTTGATTGTTCGAAATCCTGGGTTATCACATTCTCCCCTCCTTATAAGGATTCTTTCCCCCTGTATCACCGCTTTTTTATTCTCTACAATCTTTTAAAGTTGTATCATCAATTCATTCTTATCAACACAATATTCATTTGTGTCTCATATTCTAACATGTGACTTGGATCTATAAAAGAAAACAATTCACAGTAATATCTAACTCATATTTCTCGCGTAATAAAATTTCTAAACGGAATCGTTACATATCGCCACCTCCTGGACAGCCACTACATCTTGCATCGCCATGTTGAATGCACGGTCCGTTGTTCTTCATGGCTGTGCATGTCCTCAAATCGACAAGGTTTCGCTACCGGGTCCCTTGTTGACACTTTCCTTCTCCACATTTCTCTTCGGACATTTCTGAATAAGATGATCAGTCGATTCACACGCAAAAGAACCTTGTATCTTCTTTGGATTGGGACAATTGGGTGACATGTGTCCCTCTTGACTGCAGTTATAGAAAACTCCCTTTTTCTTCAGATAAACTCCTGAATGGTTCTTTCCACAAGTCACACATGGCTCCCTCCTTTTCTTATTCTCTTCTGTCTTATTACCTGACTAGGTATTCTTGCTCCACTTTCTCTTGTTCTAATCACTACCACCACTACTACCACCTTCATTTGTCTTCTTCTTCTCTTGATGAAATCGAGATGCAGCTTCGCTCCCTCCTTCAGCAATTAACGCCTTTTCCATTAAAGCCGAAAATGTATTGATCTGCAATATCGCTACCTTATTGAATATCCCTGGCTTCAGTCCATTCTCAAATCTTCTCACTTTTCTTGCCTCTGTGTCCACCTAATGAGGTGCAAATCTCGCTAACTCGTTGAATTTGGAAATATACTCAAAAACTGACATGTTCTCCTGCTTCAATTCTAGACATTTGACTTCCATCCTGGATTGCATACTCGGCAAAAAGTAGTTCTCAAAGATAACTCCTTGAATCTTGTCCAAGTCACCACAGTTGTACCAGCTCTCGCCTGATTAGTCTCCCACCAGTAATTGGCTTCTCCCTTCATCAAATATATTGCAAAAGCTATCTTTTGCTCTTCCGCCACCCTCGCAATAATGAATGTTCTTCATCTAAGTTTGGGCTTCAATTGGATTTGTAGTCCCTTTCAATTTTAGCCGTCCTACCGCTTTAAAGTCCTTGAAATTTGCCAATCTATTAACTGGCTGTTCTCTCGCTCTTGCTGTTGGCACTCTATTCCCCATAGCTTCGGCTATCATATTTGCAAAGTTTTGCATCGGGTCTGCTTGACCTCCCTCATTATTCACTGATTGCTCTTCTCTTTGATTTCGCTTCTGTCGTCTAGGCGACATGATCTAATTTAAATAAAAAATCTTACATTAATTCTCTTTATTCACAAAATTTTTTATTAATAGCACAATAAGAATTTAACACAATTTCTCATATATTCGCATAGCACATAGCACATTTAGTACTTAACACATATTACTATCCCTTTTTAAATAAATTTTAGGATTAACCCACACAACTTTACATAAAAAGTTGCAATTCTCCAACTTTACACAAAAATTTGCAATTCACCATTCACACATAGCTATTCCCAGTTCGTCAAACTTACCACACTTATGAGTTTAGGAACTTGCCACAATTATATGAGTGTATGAACTTATCCTAGTCAGACCTTTGACATCTATTTGCTGAGGGGTTCAAAACATTTCATATAATTACGAGTCATGAACTTACCATAAGTATGAGTTTTAAGAACACACAAATTAATCTTAATCTTATATTCATATAGAAAATAAAGATTTCATTCATACAAATATATATATTTTTACATATGCTTACACATCATTCTCGATATTACAACCTTTAATATCATAACCTACTACCAAAAGATACCACCGCTTATATCTAAGTTGTCTACCGCCCACTCCCTTCACCAATCTTCTTTTTGTTGGGACACTTGTTGAATCTGTGACCCGTTCTCCCATATGAAAAACACTTCCTCATATTCGGCTTAGGACAATGTAGGGAAATATGACCTTACTGCTTACAATTGTAGCACACGTTCTTCCACATCATCAATTCTCCCACGTTAGTCTTTCCACACTTGCTACAGACTTGCTTCTTCTTCGGGTTTGAATTTTTAGAATTATCACTATCGTTGTCCCTCTTTCTCTTATTCTTGCCCTTCAACTTGATTGTTCCTTCAGACGATCCACCACCTTCAGTCTTCATCCTTTCCACTTGTGCCTTCAACTCATTCTTTTCTTCAGTCATCTCGCGTAATGCTTGCTCCATCTTCCATAACTCTTCCAAGAGAAACACTTTACTCCGGAGTTCTTGTACTTCTACAGATACTTAATCTTGTTCTCCAACTTTGGTCTTATTCTCTTTCTGCTCCTTAGATTCTTCGGACTCTGCCTCCTCATCACCACTCAAATACATCTCGAGATAATTATCATGATCACTCCCCAGATTGATCATAGATTCATCTTTTCCCACTTGTTCAACTGATTCACTTTGCCTTTAGCACCTCATTCTTGGCCTTTGTGCAATGTACCTTGCCTAAGCATTTCTGTACTCATTTCATCTTCTCCTGACATCCTACAATCAGTTTAAACAACTTGATTAGTACTTCACCAGTACAAAATTCTCTCACTATGTGACCACATATCTCATTATTGATGCACTTCGGCAATCCCTCACTTAGTACTCTAAATGAGTATTTTCGCTTATGGTTATAATCCTAGGGTTCCCCACCCCCCACTTAAGGTTTATAACCTACAACTTTGATACCAACCTGTGACGCCCCCAAATTCGGGTTACCTGACCCCCGAGTTTGGTGCTCACGATCGATAATATAATAACATCTAACTACCCATTCATATATAAATAGCAATACATATATCATTAACAGATGTTGTTAATACATATGTCCCGGGTTATCTAACCTTAACATTACAAACTTACCCTTTAGATATACAAAAAGGTTTATAAAATACAACATAATAATAATGTTCATAATATAACTAGCTACTCCAGCACTATGCCTTTGCATTTGTTCTTCTTAGCCCCGCTGGCCTCTTTGTTCCTAGCTGAAATATTTTATTTAGCCAGGGTGAGCAACAAATTTGCCCTGCAAGTTAAGACTTACAATGAATATATAAGAATCAAGAATAACAGACTATCTATTTTGATAGAATGACACCAAAGTTTGGGGAACTTTGAAATAGCTGAACAATTCGTTAATTACTAACAAGTCTTCTCGCATTCTATGCAACACAATAATTTGATAATGAAAGGGTACAACGCTTTCAATGTTTCTACGATATTCAATTGAATAATCAAGAATCAATTCTACGCAATAACAAAGTGGAATGTTTTCCAGATTTATGCTGAGCGATCTATTAGATCTTGAACTTCTCTTCTCGAGTAACTATAAAAAATTTGACTTTGATATACCCAGGTGTATTAGATAACCATATAGATTAAATTATACCCCTCTGCAAGTACTTAGAGCAGCCAACTCCATGTACCCTATATTATGCATAATATTTACACGCGCGTAAAGGCCGAATATACGACCAAAAATGTTTCCTTTATATAAAAGGTTGTTCTTCTCAGTCTTATAATCAAAGTTTGACTTATGACAATGAAATACAATGATTTCAATATCTAATCACTTCTCGATCTAGCCAAAATTATTGGCATCGATCTGTCAATAATAATTAAATTCTCTTCTCGAACCTATCAAGTTCTAACAAATGTTCGTCTCGCCAGAGTAATTAGCTAAGACATTTCTCAACACAATTCGACAATAGACATGAATTATCTGTACTGTCAATAATAGCTTCTATGGATGTAAGTATCCAACAACAATTATTCTCCAAGTATATTCTCAGATTCACTAATTCAATTTGAATTAATAAACATGCACTAACTGCGAATAATCAGCAATAATTCTCAGACATGGTCTAATAAACAATAATTAACCACCATAATATTTAAAAAGTATAACTCAAGGTTGAGTTAAGGAAACTTGCCTTCCGCGTTGATTATTGCTACACAATATACTTATCTGCGTTTGAAAGACCTATAATCACAATATCGGTCTCACACTTAGAACAATAAATCACAACACGTATCACTGTAATTTATAGTCATTCTTTCTCCTAGGCATATTACCACATAGTCACATCAGTGTTTATAACCTATATAAACACTATCAAGTCTAACTAGTTCGGTCTGGTTGGACTTCAGTCTATTCTCAGTGTCCTAATCACCATATTCGACAATTAACACACTTATTGTCAATTAAACTCGGTCTCAAAGCTTCAATATTATATTAGATAAGTCATATATCATTCATAATAATTTTCGGAAGCTTTTAATAATTTTGAAACAATTATTATAATTTATTTACTGATTAATCACACCATCATTAATATTTAATAAAATTAAAATATTAATGACATAATTATCAAAATATTAAAGTTATTATTAATAACTAAAAATATTTTTAAATCATCAATATTATCCTTAAATGATTTTTAAAATAATTAAAATTATTTTTAAACCATCACCATTAATATTTAAATATTAATGAATTTATCATAAAAATATTAAAAGTCATTAGTTATAGCTTAAAATATTTTTAAATCATTTTTCTCATTTTTAAATGATTTCTAAATCAATAAAATCATTTTCTATCATTTATTTAATATAATAATTAAATTAATCTAATATCATTAATATTAATTTATTATTGAAAATTCTCCAAAAATATTAAAAGTTACATTTTATAACTCAAAATATTTTTAAACACTTTATTCTTATTTAAAATGATTTTTATAATATTAAAATCAACTTTTCCTAATTTATTTAATACACTAATTAAATAAATTAAATATCATTAATATCAAATAATTATAAATATTAATGAAAAATATCCCAAATTATCATAAGTTAATTTTCATAATTTAAAATAATTTTTAAAATCATTTGTTTAATTTTTAGAATTTATTTTCTATTTTTAATCAATTTTCAGAAATTCGGAAAATTAAATTAAATAAACTGTCGCTATTGGATATAGCGACACTTTCTGTCGCTGTAGGTGTTCTTGGGGCTCAAGAACACTGACAGTCAGTGTTCAAGGTTCATGTTTGACCGCTTGCAATTCTCAGTTCAATTTGTTTCTGGGCTAACTTAAGCTTCAATCTTGTAGTATACATGTAGTACTACACTTATCAATCATCACCAGAGTCTTATCGTATTACACTATGAAGATCTGGCCATTCCAAGTTGCTGTCAGACTTAATTTGGGTTTTCTAGGTAATCTAGAAACCCAAACAGTGTCGACTAGGCACTTTCTAGCTCAATTTGCTCAAGGTTTTTGTCATCCAATTGGTGTTCTTAAGGTTCAAATCTATAGTCCTTATGTCAAGGAACATTTACATGTCACGATCGCAGTCCAAAAACATCATATTCTCCATATTCAATCCGGTCAAATGCTGTCAGAAAATTTGTTCATACGATTTCTGGGTTTTCTAGAAACTCAAAGGCAGGCTCGGATGGCTACTTTAACCTTCTATTACCTTACAATATGTTGATTTTTTGAACGATCTAAAGCCATAAATATAATGTACATATGTCAGGCTATAAACTGGATACAAACACATCATCAAAACACATAAAACCTGACAGATCCGGGCCTCGCAAAAATTGTCAGACTCAGATATATGATTTATGGGTTACCCAGAAATCATCCGGTCTTGCTCGGTCAACGGGTTTTAACCAACAATATCTTCAAATCTGGACATGGAATAGCTTTGATTCCACTTCCAGATTACAATACTCATGTCAGACTACAAGTCTAAAATATATAACAACAAAAATCATAAACAGAGAACGATATAAGGCCACTGGCATTTGCTTGTCAGACCACTATTAGTGATCTTGGGCAGTTTTTGAAAAACTTCATTTTTACTAATTTTGATGCTATAGATCTATGATAGATCATCATAAAACCTCTACTAACACATAGATATACACATAAACACTAACTTGAACTTAGCATACAAGATCAAAAGGGGACTTAGGGTTTATACCTTTCTAATTCAAAGCTTTGATCTTAGCTATCCAATCTGTTCTTGGTGTTCTAAGAGGTGTTTTAGGGACTGATACACTTGTGATTTTCGGAGGTTTGAAGAGAGAGAGAGTTGGTTGAGAGCTTGAGTGCAAATGAGCCAAAAGTTAAGACTTTCTCTCCCTTTTATCCTCTAAATTAGATACAATGTATGTATGTAATGTAATGTGTAACTCTAGATCAGTTTATGGCTGAGATATAAGTCATATGCAAGTCAAAAGTTGGTGAACAACTAAAGTTGTTGGCAAATTTTACAAGTTACATATTAAAAAATACAAAAAGGGCATTTTGGTCATTCTCCTTATAATTTTAATGACATTCTTGACAATTGATCCAACCCTTAGGGTTTAACCCTTAGAGTTTAACCCTAAGGTTCTAACCCTAAGGTTTTACAACTTTAATTTCTAGGATTTTCTAATTAGGGTTTTAAAATAAAAAATTAATATTTCTAAAGTATAATTAGGGTTTCCTAATTATATTAAAGATTACTAATCACATTAGGGCTTACTAATTAGAATTAAGGTTTCCTAATTAGGGCTTAGGGTTTTTGAATTTAAAAATTAGGGTTTCTAGGCTTTCGATTAGGGTTCCTAACGATACGTTAGGGTTTTTAATCCCTTATTAGGGTTTACTAATATTGTACCCTATCCGATAAATCATTGATCAAAATTTCTATACAGAAGGACTAAGTTCTCACAGTTATGTTTATTATAATCGTAATTTCTATCGAATCCCTATCCGGACTTAGGGTTAGGGTTCCTATTCTCTGTTAAGCATAACTCTACTCTTATGCTCTCAGTCAATACACAAATTGACCACATCCCAAGACTCGTATTACAGATACACGACACAAAATTGATAATCACTATTAATATAAAATAAAAAAAATTATTCATAAAATTCAGATTATTCGAAATCCCGGGTTATCACACATACAGCAAGATCGAGTTGCCTGTGAATACCCCTGGAGAATGGGTGTGGCAATACGCGTGACAACCCGAGAATTTTGAAAATTTTGAAAATTTTAATTAATTAATTTTGGGTTCAAAATTAGAACCTAGACAAAAAATAAGTGTATGCGTTTTATATTTTTAAGATAGAATTTTGAGGATTTCAAAATTCTGTGAATGATTTAGGTGAATTATTTAGGATTAAGGAAATACGAGAATATGGTTGTGTATATGTGTACAATATGTGGTTAAGGGTCAAGGGTTGACCAGATAAACGATATCTGTAACAAACCCTAAGTATATATTAAGAACGTCAACGTTCGGTTAGAAAACCCTAGCGTTTAACAAGAAACCCTAAAACCGGTTCTGAAAATCCTAATTTCAGTTTCGAGAATCCAAAACCCTAATTCGGAAATTTAAAACCCTAATCTGGGAACTTAAAGGATAATTATAATTCTTAAGTGATATTAATTATAATCTTAATTAAGGTAAAGCTTAATTATTTAGTAAACCATAATTTCAAATTTAGAAAACCCTAAATTCGGGATTTGAAACCCTAATTTATAATTAGGGAAAACCAAAGTGTTAATAATTTTAATGTTAATTAGGAAATATTAATCCTAATTTTCAAGTTTTAAGTAATTAGGAAACCCTAATCTAATTACGAAATCTAATTTCTATTTTAGAAAATTAATTTTCTATTAGAAACCCTAATTCGAGGGTTGTAAACCCTAATGATCAATTTTGACCCTAATTGCTAAATTAGTAATTTTAATTAGGAAATATTAATCCTAATTAGCAAGATTTAATTTGTGATTAAGAAATTTTAATATAATTAGAAAATCCTAATTATAATTTAGAAATATTAAATTTCTATTTTTAAAACTTAAATTGGAAATTTTAGAAAATTAAATTGTAAACCATAAGGGTTTCAAACCCTAAACCCTAAATGTTCCAAACCCTAAACCCAAACCCAAACCCAAACCCAAACCCAAACCCTAAGGGTTTGGCCATTTACTAAAATGCCATTAATTTTGTATGCAAAAATACTATTTTGCCCTTATGTGCATTATTTAGGGTTGCTTGTAAATCTAGACCTATGGTGAGTTGGTGAACCAAAACCTAGCCTAGCATGTGCCTTATATCCAGCAAGCTCAGCTGATTTGACAGCCACATACAATGCATTATTACATTATATAAGATTAAAGAGAGAGAAAAAGACTCACTTTAATTTTTCATTTTCACCAAGACTCTCTCTCTCTAAAATTCGGGAAGGAAGAGTGAGAAAGTGAGAAAAGTTAAGCTAAGATCATGTGTTCGATCTCCAAGAACAAACATCAAGGATCAAAAATCAAAATCCAAGCTAGAAAGGTATAAACCTTCAAAATTTGAAATCTTTAGATTTTATGTTAGATGATATGTTTTGTTGTTTAGATATGTGTTAGAGGGTGTCACTTGATGATCTGGGTTGCCAAAACCTAGATCCATATCATTTAGATACTCGAATTTAAGGATTTCTCAAATCTGGAAAAACTGGGAAAATAAGGCCTGACAGCCTAATGTCAGGGCCTCTAGATCTTAAGGTGTTTTATGTTTTGTGTGTTTTATGTTTTAGATCTATTCTATGTCATGTAGGCTTTGATCTGAAACTGGATACAGGGTCAGATCAAGCCTAGATCTTCTGATATGACCGGTCAAAGACCGTTGACCAATCACGGATAAGCTTTCTGGGCAGCCCAGAAATTTCCAGAAATTCCTGACAAGCTTTTGCAAGCCTCTGATCTTGCAGTCGTTTTATTTTGTTGGCCATGTTGTTGTTTTGTTATTGTAGCCTGACATTCATAGTACACATCTAAGCCATCAGAACCACCAGATTGATCACAGGATCAAAGATAATACTAAATTAAACAACAGATTGATTAAATCGCTTTCAAGAACATTTCTGGGTTTTCCAGAAATATTCAAGAACAGTTGGTGTGGCCTAGTTTGACTGGCCTAGATCGTACTGTTTTGATGTTTTTAAGTTGATTTGTTTAATTTTTGTTGTACGTTGACATAACTACTATATATTGGAACCTTAATATCACATGAAACATGACTGGAACATGTAAAAAATTAAGCCGCAAGTTGGTCGTTCGAACTGACTGGGAATCTGGGAAACCCAGAAAGAACCCAGCAGCCTCTGACATATAGTTTGAGAGCTTATATCTCTCAGTGGTGTTAAGTTTTGGTCATGCAATTGATTTAGGATTGTAGTACTACATTAGTACTACACTATTAAAAGAAGAACAAGCTCAGAATACATTGGGAACTTATAGAAATATATGGTCAAAGTAGCAACCGGCAAACTGACGAAGAACACTCAAGAACACCTATAGCAACGGTTCTGTCGCTATAGGGCCTTTTTATAATTATTATTTTTCAGAAATTAATATTTTAATTAAATAAATCTAATTAAATGGTTTTTAATTATTAAAAATACAAAATAAATTCTGAAAAATTATTTTAAATTCTGAAAAATAGTTTTTAATTATTTAGAGTATATTTCATAAATATTTAATATTTTTGGAATATAAATGTTATTTAATTTATTTAATTATAATATTAAATAAATTATTTAAAAATGATTTAAATACATGAAAAATCATATACAATAATATTATGGTATAATAAAATATTTTAAGTTATTTTCGGTGACTTTTAATGTTTTAGGATGAATTTCATTAATTAATCAATATTAATGGTAATTAATTTATTTAATAAATATATTAAATAAATTATAGAAAAATAAATTAATGATTTATAAATCATATAAAAATGATTTAAGTATTATAAAAATATTTTAGGTTACAAAATATAACTTTTGATATTTTGTCATGAAAATATTAATATTTTAATATTAATAGCAATTATCGGGTAATGAATTTAATTATTTAAAATCATATAAATGTGATTTTAAAGTATTAAAATTACTTTGTGATATTATAAAATATATTATAATAGTATGACATGTATTTCATTAATATTTTATAATAAATAAATATTAATGATAAAGGAATTAAGTGATATTTAATTCATTTAAATACGTTTTTAATGATTGAAAAATCAAGATAAATAGTAATAATTATTTAAAAATTATTACGAGCTTGTGAATATTATTTTGACTAATATTAAAATTATCTGAGATAATTCTTAAGTGTTAGGCAAAGTATAATTGAACTTAGACTCGATAAAAGTCCGACTAGACCGTCGGGATGTCAGATTTTTGTCGAACTCAAGTCAGACTGATATAATTTGACTTGATACCGAGTCTTATGTGTGTTATAGACTGATAGGGTTATGTGTTATGTGTTTATGTTATTCTATGTATATCTATATAAATATAATAGTATTATATTGTGATGATATTATTCTAATATTGGAGATCTATATTACTAATATTAGGTCTTCGGATAAAGCGTTATAAATTGTGTAGCGGTAATCAACGGTTCAGGCAAGTTTGTTTTTACTTAACTCTACTAAGAGTTGTTTCATTCGGATAAGCTTATGGTTAATCATTGTTGGTTGCCATGAATTGTACTCTATACATATTGCATGTATAAGTTAGGTATAAAAGGCTGATCACCTTCATTACCAGTTGGTTCATATATATTTGTTCATGTTTAATACTTGTTCAGTCAAAATTTTGTTCCTGCTAGTTCACAATTATATTGTTGAATTATAGCCAGCTTATTATTCAGACTCTTTCAATCATGATATATCGTTATATTATCGAACTTAAACTTGCTGGGCAATCTTATGCTCACCCTTGCTATATCATGATAAAACATTGCAGATTAAGACGAACGCGTCGGATACAAGGAAAGGTTAAAGACAGTTCCAGCTTAAAGTTAATATGCGTGATTAGATTTGTAATAGTTGTATAATAATAATGTTATGTGTTAAATAAGTTATGAATTGTGTATTAAGTTAAGGTTACTCGACCTTGGGGAAAAGTATGTAAGTTTAATGTATAAACAATTTATGTTTATATCTTCCGCAAATATAGTAATAGTGGTATAAAATGATCGAACTAGATCCGCGGTGATTCAGGACCTCGGATTCGGGGCCCTCACAATATGTGGCTGACCTCAAGTCTCTGCCACAATCATTGGTATAATGGTATGTCCCTCCCTGAGAGCCCGCACTGCCATGACGAAACCGATGTCTAGATGATCCATGTATAGTGGCATGTACAGATAAGCCACTAAACACATCATGAGTATATATACTATGGAAACACGCCACTCATCTTCCGACGTGGTGAAAACCCCGGAGTGTTGTGCATAACTGTCCAAGGAGTCGAATATGTCTATCAGAAAGGGCATGGACACAACATGCCCAGAGGTGATCTCATTCTGGGCTACTCTACGCCTCAAGCCAGTGAGGGTCATAAACTGTCGACTCATATCACCGATAGCCATCTGAGCGCAAGGCATGTCCAGTGGCAAAGGTGTCAAATGCTCATACTCCTCTAAGGTGGGAGTCAACTCATGGGTCTCAAACCGGAACACCTGCCTCTTCGGTACTCAGTGCTCCAGCATGCCCTCTACAAAACCCTGGAACATCAGGAGGGTCATGGAGTGATGCAACAACTGATCTACAGTCACCCGATCTGGAGGTGACAAACTATCAAACCATGATCTCAAACATGAGGCTACCAATACTCATGGGGTGTGATCAATGTGGCTAACTGTCGAGGAAGACATATGTGTGGGCCGTATCATAGGACCATCCAGGGGTCAATGCTGAACATCTATGGACATATATATGCATAATATAATACATTCGTGATAAACAATCGATGTCAATATGATGTAGGGAATGGAAAATAGTATATATACATTCCTAAGTACATCCTCATCTAATACATCGTCTCTGTATACAGCTGGAAAATACAGGGAAATGGGGCACAATCGCCCAACTACTAATAGAGGCCTATCAAAAGATATAACGAGAATGGGGCACAACCACCCAGTATCTAACAGAGGCCTATCAAAAGATATATCGAGAAATTCATCAGAAGAAGTCAATGGTGTTGATGTCTACATCATTTATCATTTCCATCTGATGTAACTCCTCCTAAGTCACTAGATCTTCGCCAAAAAGTATATCAAGCCGATATAATGGAGGATCTGCACCCGCAAAACATTATGGGCCACCTGAAGGCCATCCCCTAAGCTGGAATGATCAAAAGTATCTGCCTCAAAAGGATCTCTGCCCAAATGCCGGATTAAAAAATGTGCCCGGTCCAACTATTGGGTCAAGCTATTAATCTGCGTCAAATGAGTAGGATCTCAGATGCATGCCATCCAATCAGTCATCATCACGGATCCAGGAACCATATCCCCCATGAACTGAGTGGTGCGGGTCTGGACTTTGATGGTACGAGGGGACCACCAGCGGTATAATACCTCTTGAGTGAATGAACCGTCTGACAAAGTAATGATGTCAACTCTCATCAACGGGATATCACTGATAGGCAATTGTGACACAGGCGAATAACGCTTAGCAGGAGGACAAATTAGTATACGAATCTCTCTTGTGGTGCTCCTGATAGCACGCTCTCCTAAATAGAGCTCCCTTCTTCCATCTGTGAAGAGAGGAATCCGACGGGTGGACATCACATGCTCGACACCAGTCGGGTACCCGTCCTCAAAGCTAATTGTCAAATGATCCCCAGAATAGGGAACCCAAGTAATGACATCAGTTATCAATAACTCCAAATATAGACGACAATGGGTGAAACCCTCAGCTACAGGAACATCCGCCAATGCGGAGTGATGCCATCGCTGTCCCCGTGGGTAGGTGTCTAAACCTAACACACTAATGGGACGCAGACATGGAAGCCTCTCATAGGCCCAAAACTATCAATACAAGAGCAAACATCTGCGGTCAGTCAACACTCTTAACCTGTACATGAGAAATCAAAAGAGAAATACTCACCATCAGAAACGGTTAAAATCCTAGCCAAGTCTCTGTCAAGCCCGGCGAATGCATACGCATTCTCTTGAGGAAATAGGCAAATGTATAGGAGCCCTAGTCATAATCTCCAATACGGTTCACCTCTCGTGTGGCGCTAACCAAAGCGAACGACAGTGTGGCAGAGTTATCTTCTAAGAAACAACCCCGAAGGATGACCAGGAACAATCGTTGAAGAATGTAGTCCCAGACTATCACATCATCGGGTATGGGCTTACTCAATGCCCCACTCATAGCATCTACGCTCAAAGGACCAGTGCGGACCGTCCTACATTTGAGCGCCTCAGCCGGGACTCCTAGCAAAGATCCAACGGCAGTCGGGGTAATGTTCACCGCACAAGGCACTAGCACCCCTCCAAACTCCATACCAGTGATAAACCATCAATCCATCGGCGTCATCATCACCTCGTAGTCCAATAAATGGAGAGACTGAGTCTGGTGAAACCAGCGCTCAGATAATGCCCTAAGGTAACCCCAGGGACAACGATAGGGGAGGATGGAAAAGAGTGCCTCAAAGCCGTAACCATGCACAATCTCTCGATACTCTGGATGAAGAGTCTGATATAGAGAGTGTATGCTGAACCAGTTCCCCCGAGGCTGTGTAAAGCCGGGAACCTACATCACAAAAGTAAATCAATATTTGAACCTTTATTCCTCATCAATAGGGAAAAAGAATATCAAACCCAGCGTTTACCTCGTTCGCATTCAAGTAGACCGAGGGGTGGCGACTCAAATCATCTAGAAGCTCTGGAATCATCACATTAATGCCTAGAAGATCCCTACGGGGAGTATGAAAGGCAGGAGCAGGATCCGCAACCGGTACATCATCCTCCTCGTCCTCAACATCCGGTACTTCAACCCGAATAGGACGAATCACCGCCTCCACCAAACGACGAGGATGTTAAACTGCGCGAGGCCGAGGCATATCAGAAGCCCTCTTCCTCACACCTAAAGTGGTCCTGCGGGAACTACTCGGCTAATCTGAATCCATATATATGGACACAAGTCTCCAAATTACCTCAGAAAGGGTGTGGTAAATTCTAAATAGAGCTTTTCAAATGCATTTTATGTCTATAAGTATGCATGTATTACTTTATCATATACCTATAGTAGAGTTAAAAATGCATGTCTATTTAATTCTTTGACCCATGGAGAAATTTCGCCATAGTATCCTTTGTAAAAAAGATTATCCACATGCACGTAAGCATGACTAGGTGGCCATTCAGTAGCACACCAACCCACAGTCATAAACATCCTATATGCATAAGAATATCAAAGTCATAATATGTAAGGGTAGCCTAATACCAGGATTCCTTTGCTTTACAACCTCTGCTCATTTGTCCTCAAATAGGATAAGAAATAGCAGAAAAAGGTGCCAATTTGACTGTTTCAAAAGTTAAATTTTTTCACATCATTATGTTCAGCATGGTTTAATACTAACATTTACTATGTTGAATATTTTTTATCAAGTCATATGAGCATGCATATTTACTACTATGTGTTTAGAAGCATTTCATGTGATAACTCATTTTCCAACAGATAAAAACTGGAAAAGAAGACATGTATACGTTACCAGGATAGTGTGGAACACTTGTACGATGACGAATTTTGCAGAAAACTTCCTGAACTAAACAGATCTGAAGAAGAACTCTTGGATTCTCTATGTGGCGCAACTTCAAAATGACGTGTGAAAGCAATGGGAGCCTCAAAAACACCCACGGATGGCCGCAGGTGTACCTGTGGCTGTCCTAGGTGGGTCCCACCCATTCGGCTCGGTCCAATTTGAGTTGCAAAGGAGGTCTCACCAGCTGAAAAGTCAAATCAGGAAAAAAGACGCTACGCGATTAAGTGAAAAAGCCTGAAATCCTGATTTTCAAAGACCAAACTACGGGTCTACATATCACGCATTGGTATTCACCTAGATTTAGGGTTCATAACACCAATGATCACATCTATTACAAACTGCACTCGGAAATACCTAACAAAGGTCTGATGCCGTTAGTTCGGGGTCGTAACTCCAATCGTCACCACGCCTTTTAACAAAAACCTCTCCCCATCGAGGACTTCTTACAACTTCAGCCATTGAAGAACATTTTAATGAAGGTCAAGCAACCTTAACGTTCTTCAGCCATTGGTAAGTAAATCCAGTGAAGCATCAGAGGTGGCCCGATGATTTCATCTGTTGAAGCACATTTCAACGAAGGTCAAGTAACCTTGACGTTCATCAGCCGTTGCCAAGTAAATCCAGCGAAGCATTAGAGGTGGTCCGATGATCTCAGTCATTGAAGCACATTTTAAAGAAGGTCAAGCAGACTTGACATTATCAGTCGTTGGCAATTAAACCCAACAAAGCATCGGAGATGGTCCGGTGATGGTATCCATTGAAATACATTTCAATGAAGGTCAGGCAGCCCTAACAACACAAACTATTGGCAGTAACTCCGACAGAACACTAGAAAGACCCGGTGATGCAAACTAGGGAAAGCCATCCTCATCGGGGAGGACTGATGATGGAATTTGTTATATAAATCTTCATCAGACAGAGCACAATTCCCCGCAAGTCTCTCGTACATGTGAGGTAAATCTTCAGTGGGAAGTCTGTACTCAGGATTAAAGACTTTGGTGACAACCCCAATGTCAACATCCTGGAAGTTCATGTGAGTTTTAGAGTTGACATCTAAGCAGGTTATCAGGATCATCAGTGATAACTCCAATCCCCAACAGAATGTGTGGGGGTAGACAGTCATCACATCTTGTTAGAAAACGATCCAATAGGCCACATTCACCATACATTTGCATCATGCTGCATTACATTGCATCATGATTATCCTATCACATTTCAAGTGTCTAATATTCTTTATCTTATCTGTGGGGAGAGTGCATATTTTGATTTGATGTATAAATATAAATGCTCATGATTATATGTAAAGTCCTTAGAGAAATATGTGTACAAGGACTTAGTGATAGATCAAATTTTTTAGGTTGATCTACATCTTGAAGTGAAATAGATAGATCGTAGTGTATCAAGCTGATCAAGATTATAGAAGCCAAGGCAGAAATGTAGAGCATCGAGGATCGTAGTGTGCCTGCCTTGAAGGACCTCTTCGGAAATCGTAGAGTGGTCCCAACGTTTGCCGAGCCAACTCAGTGATCGTAGTGTACTATCGAAAACGTAGAGCTTGCAAACACAAACAAGTAAAGATCGTAATGTGCAAGTCTCTTAAGAGAAATCGTAGTGCTCTTGTTCGATAGCATCAGACCAAGCACCAAGGTGACAAGACATCACGATCTGTATCGTAGAGTATCATCTGCCATATGTCAGAAACATCGAGCCCTACCTTTTATTTGGAGACAAATTCCAACAAATATGGAATAGGTTTTAAATGTTGAAGTCCTCATCAGTCCCAACGGTACAAAAGATATCCTTAGTATACAACGAAAGAAACGTATTGAGAAGCTAAGGGAAGGACCATAGGACAGAAGAAAACACCTTTTCAGGTTTTCGGTGAGAAAGCAGACTACTATGTCAGTGAGCCAGAATGCAAATCAAAAGGTGTGCAGAAAATTCTCCATCAAAGCTCAGAAATGTCAAACACATTTAATGCTTCAACAAAAGGCTTCAACAGATAGATTTCAAGGAACACATATATGCAGAACATGTGCAGATGAGAGAAGTAAGCAAGCATTGAACAAAACGCACAAGAACTCACAACGCTTAACTCTACGATCTAAGAAAAAGAGAAAGATTGCTCAACTACTCAGTTCTTTCGAACAAGTGCTTAACAGCAACTGAGTAGCAATAATCAAGAACTCAACAACTACCAATCAACTGAAGTAGGAGTTCCAAGTCAGAAGGACTTGAAGAGTTCTAAGTGAACTTTGAAGAGCCAAGTCTACTGGACTTAAAGAGTTCAAGAGTGAACTAAGAAGTTCCTAGACTGCTGGTCTAGAAGGAATCTGTGTGATTCATAAAGTGTATAAGACATCCTTAGTGGATTTCCTACTCGAGGAGTAGAAGAGTGGACTAGGAGCTTTAAATTCTCTGAACCACTTAAAACGACTGTGTCTATTACATTATTGCTATAAGCGCGCCATATCTCGCCATAAGCTCGCTATAATCGCCTCACTCTCATTAACTCACTATCTTAAGGAGATTAAAACAAATATTAATTCATTTGAGTTTTAATCATTATCAACTAACAAGTTAAAACGAAAAGATTTTTAAAATATCTATTCAACCCCCCTTCTAGATAACTATTGTGGCTCAGAGAACTAACAATTGGTATCAAAGTCGTGACAACAACCCGAAAATTTATAAAATCTTGAATGATTAGAATAAAGGTTAAAGAATAAAACCTAGATGAGAATTTGAGGATTTATTTAAAATTTTCAAGTAAAACCTATATGGTTTGCTATTTGAATGAGAATAGAGAAAATATGGATTACAAAAATTTCAAAACCCCAGAAATGAATTAATACATACTTAAAGGAATATCAAGAATAAGGTGTTACGATACCTGTAAATTCGATGTGAACTGAATAGTCTAAGAAATGTTATATAAGTATATATGGAAATTTAATTAAGGAAATAAGATTTCACATGAAAAGATGTTATGAGGCTGAACGAAGATGACTATATGTATAGAAATATATATACCGATTAAGGTGCTATATATATTTTAGCAAGGGTAATGATGAATTAAATTAATGATATAAGGATTAAGATAAAACTATGTTATTAATTAACATAGTTTGACCGTTGGCCTTGACTGGCAAATAAGAATTTGAATAAGTATAAAGTCGTTAGTTAATACGATTAGCAATAAGAAGGGAGTAATTTAAAACTCAAAATTTGAGTTAGAGATAGAATTTTGAAGCACGGACTGCTCGGTTGCGTCCAGAACGTCAAGTTTAGTCAGAAAGGATAATTAACACAAAATGTGTCAAGGTTGACATTTTGGTCAAAGTCAACAGTTGACTTTTATAGAAAAAGGTCAAAATTGGAGTTAGAAGTGAAGCATGTTATGATTATGTGAATTATGTATATGATTAAATAAATATACATTATATAATGTGAATACATTTATTTTGTATATAAAAGTGAATTAAGAATTAATTATGTAACCTAATATATATATTAGGTGTGATAATTAAATAACCTAAGAGGTTAAAATATGGTAGAATATTAGTATTTATAATATATACTAATTTTAAGAGATTTATTTTATACATCTCAGTTAATTAATTTTATAACCTAATTATAGCAAGTCTAATTGGGTTAAGGAAATAAATGTGCATGAGTAATGATTTATGTTATAATGGAGGAAATGAAAACCCTAACTAAAAAATTAGGGAATGGTAATATTAAAAGTATTGGATCTAATCTATTTTCATGGCCCAAGAAATTAATCTAGAAGTCCAAAGAGATTAAATATGGTGGCCCAAGAGTTGGCCCAATCAATAATTTAAAAATCCCAAAAATTTGATCCAAGTATGGGGGGATAGTTTTGGACAAGAAAAGGCATAAGTAAGGAATTTATTTTCTAGTGTGAGGAATAAAAAAAAACCCTAATTAAAATAATTAGGGTAAAATAGAATTAAAAGTAATGGACTATAATAATATCATAGCCCAATAATTTATTTAAAGTCCAAAAGAATTAGATTTAATGGACTAAGGATGTTATATTATTTAAACAAGTCTAAATAATTAATTAAGCTTGTGACTTGTGGATATAGTGATTTAAGGGTGATTAAATTATTTAATCTAGCCCAATATAATATGTATATGACAAGATTTATAATGGCCCAATCAAATTTTGGATGGAAGCCCAAATTTATTTTGTTAGTAAGCAAAATAATAAAAGTTCAAGCCCAATAGAATTTAATTAATAAGTGGCCCAAATTTTTACCCAGTTAAGGAGGGGCTATCTAGTCATTTGTTAATTAATTAACAATTAAAATAAAATAAGATTTGGATTGGATTTTTGTTGGAAATAAGATAAGAAGAAAAGAAAGATAAGGAAAGAGAGAGAGAGAGGAAAGAAAAGAAAAACGTGAAAGAGAAAGAGGAGAAGAAAGAAGAATGGGAAAGAGAGAGAGGAGAGGGACGGCTGGAGCTAGAGGGAGAAAAGGAGAAAGAAGAGTGGCCATGGAAGCCATTAAGAAGAAGAAAGAAGATTTTGATGAAAGGTATAAAACTATTTTTCTTCCTAAGCTTTATTCTCTTTCTTTTTGTAATTTGATGAATAGGGGGTTTTTGATTTGGATGTTCAAACCCCTATGATCTATGTGTTTTCCTTGGATTCAAGTATGGATTTATCCATTTCGGGTGTTGATTTGGTTTGAATCAAAAAGGAAAAGAAAAATAATTTTTCTAGTTTTGAACCCAAATTTCTATGTACTTTGAAAATCTACCGTTTTAAATCTATAACTCCTTTTTGTGATCCGTCAAAGAGGGGTGCTAGATATATGTGTTTACTAGTTAACCCAAGTGGTAGCACTCAAAAATGTTGAGTTTTCATGGGGTAATGACTGATTTTGCTAAAACAGTCCCGTTTTTGGTAGAAAAATACAAACTGTTTTGGGGTAGTCTGAAACGGGGGTATTTTCGACCACTTTTTATGCTTTAAAAATTCTGGAACAATTTGGAGTTGTAATATCAGAAGATTTACAGGTTGTGTAAAAAGTTGAGAATTTTTGGCCATACGGTTTGAGAGTTATGGATTTTACGGTGAAGGGTTATTTGTATGAAGCCACCCGAATAACTCTCTGTGTATAAGTCCAACAATTACAAACTTTTTACTGGAAGTACATGTGTATAGCAGGAGCATACTGTAAAAATTTCAGAATATTTGGAGTTAATCTCGATTTATGAAAAATCAGAGAATATTTGGCTATTATGGACTATTTAAATATAGTAAATGTATTTTAAAAATTCTGGGAAAAATATATATTCAATATGGAACTATATTCTGTCAAATCCCATAAAAGAAATATTTTTGGAACTGATTTGGTATTTTTCATCTAAATGATGATAAATGGATAAATAGATTTAATTAAATATATGATGTCCAAAAATATGAAAAGTACGATTTATGACTTGAGACCCTTGAGTATGGCTTATGTAGGTTTTTGATGAAGTTTTGGGTCGGGTGTGAAGTGTTGTGATGTTTATGGCATTTTAGAATGCTTAAACAAGTGTATTAATAAAAGGAAAACAATTAAAAACAATTGTTTATTAATGTGATTAATAACTTAACTTATTGTTATATGACTAATAATATTGGATTAAGATATTATTAGTAGTATTTGAATGTAATGTTATTAAAAGGTTAATAACCTTAGCGTAAAATATTATTACATAATTAATAATATTCGACGGATGATTAAAATAAGAGATTTATGATATTTTTCAATGTAATTGTTGAAATTGATATTCAATGAACTATATTATGTGTTTGGACAAAGGATAGAAAAATAATATGTGATTTAGTGTTTTTCATGAAAAGAAGCTTGCTGGATTGAAAGATTTATGAATCCAGGCTTGCTGGATTGAAGGATTATGAATCCAGCTTGATGGATTGAAGTATTGGTGAATCCAGGCTTGCTGGATTGGAAATCTGTTGAATCCAGGTCGCTAGATTTGGAATCTAGTTAGCTGGATTGCAGTTTGGGTTGTTGGATTTAGAACCCAGGTGGCTGGATTAGTATTTGACTTATTAGATGTTAAATAATAACTTATGAAATGATAATGAGAGTGTTAAATCATATTGGATAGAATATAGTGATTAAAGAATTATCAAAGGACAATAATAATACTGATGTGTTAAGATGTTATCTAATATTTGATTAAGTGTTAGATAATCTATTAATAAAGTAATTGTATTATGATACAAAGTAGAATATGTTGATTGAAAGACCAATCTTATTATTAACGATAGGTCTTACCAAAAGAAGTTAACTTAAACTGCGTAACAGTAGTTAACGAATCAGGCAAGTTTCCTTAACTCAAACTCGAGTTATATTTCAAAGTATGTTAGTGAATGATTATTGATGATTATTCATGTCTTAACTGATTATTGATTCTCACTTAGTGCATGTTGCATATGTTCATCAGGTATGAAAGGTTGATCACCTTCAAACATTATTTATTCAATCATGAAATTATTAAAACTTGATTCATGTTATTTCACAATTATTATATTGTTGAAAACTTGAAAGCTTATTCATTCTTTTCAATCATGATATGTCTTCATTGTATTTAAAACTTGCTGGGAAAATTTGTTGCTCACCATTGCTATATCATGATAAAATTTTGATTTAGATGAAAGCTTCGAATAAAAGATGTAGCAAAAGTCAAAGTGCAAGATTAAATTATGTTGTAGTTAGATCTATTAAATTTTCGGACGAAAATAGCATTGTAAATCTTCTAAGATATTGAAGGTATGTATTAAGTTAAGGTTAATAAACCTGGGAAAATGTTATAGAATTATGTAAAATAAACAATATATGTTTATTTATTCCGCATTAGATGATAGAATATGTATGATGATGAAGTATCGTAACGTACCAAGTTCGTGGCTCTTGGGACCCGAATTTGGGGACGTCACAAAAGCAAGTTCTATTATATAGCCTACAAAGCTTAAGTAGATCCAATGGCACACTTACCAAGCGAATCAAGGACTAGAGGAGGCAACAAGCCACCAATGTGCAACAAAGATAAATTCGCAAACTGGAAAGTTAGGATGCAAGCATACATGGACTTAATAGATGAAGATCTATTTGAGACTGTTCAGAATGGGCCCTATGTTCCAACAAAGCTTGCACCAACTACAGACGATCCAAATAGAATACAAATCAAAGTTAAAGAGGATTGGACAGACAACGAGAAGAGAGCTGTTCAACTCGACAAGAAGGCCAAGAAGATTTTGTTTCAATCCTTAGAAGACGATCTGTTCGAAAATGTGGTCAACAATAAAACAGCAAACGAGGTTTGGGAAGCACTACTCATCATGCATGAAGGAACGGAAGAAGTAAGAGAAAACAAACAATCTCTCCTGACACATCAGTATGAAATGTTCGCTCATGTTCAAGGAGAAAACGTCACTGCCACCTACGAGAGATTCAACGTTCTGTTCAACTCTCTACGAGCTTATGGAAAGATCTATCCAAACAAAGATCTAATCATAAAGTTCATGAGGGCCTTACCAACCAGGTGGGATGCCAAAACCACTGCTATTAGAGAGTCAAAGAATCTCCACGAGATGACTGTTCAACAACTATACGGTAACCTTCTCACATACGAACTGGAGCTAACTCAACGAGCAGAAACTCTGTTAGAAGGCAGAAAGAAGGATAAGAGTGTTGCTCTCAAAGCAACTGAAAGTACCTCCAAGGTTAACACTGAAATTGACTCGGACTATGATGAAGACGATGATGAAGATCTTGCAATGCTGGTAAAGAGATTCAGAAGGTTTATACGTCAAGGAAAAACCAACAAACCAAAGAAGGTCAACAACTACAATAGCCAGGAGAAAATGAATGATCTATGCTACAACTGCAAGAAGCCTGGCCACTTCATTGCCAATTGCAACAAACCTCTCAGAGAAGATCTAAAGAAGAAATCACATCCAAAGAAGGAATACAAAGGCAACAAATGGCCTCAGAAGAGAGACAAAGGCCTTGTAGCTGGAGTATCGTGGAGTGACTCAGACAATGACTCAACTCATAAATCTGGAGATGATGAAGATCCCCAAATGACAAATCTTTTCCTAATGGCCAAAAGTGCAAAAGATAAACAGAACTCCAACATACATGAAGTAAGTATCGATGAGGTATTTGACTTCAACTCTCCTGATGTAGACATTAATGATTTGAAGCGCGATCTGCATGGCATAACAACCTGATTCAGATCAATACATAAAGTGGTTTGATTTTTGTCGAAGGATTATTCACTTCTGCAAGAGGAGAAAAAGAAAGTTCAAGAAGAACTGGAAACAACCCTTCTAAGTACTAACTTTCTCTCCAAGCTTGAGGCTGAGAATGAAATCTTAAAACAGATCAATGAGCTCAATGCACAAAGAGAGTCCAATCTAACCTCTAAAATTGAGGAACTAGAAAAGAATATCTCTACATGGAATAAATCTTCATCATCCATAGACTCCCTACTCTCTAGTCAGAGAAGTGCATCTGACAGAACAGGACTAGGCTTTGGGGGATCCACCTTAGAGCCATATGTTGAAAAGATAAAGGAAACTAGCACTAGTAATGCTTTAAGTTTTAGTAGAGGCATTACATATATGAAATCCTCACAAAAGGAAGAACCAGCCCAACCCTGTTCTACTAATTCAATCCATACTCCTAGGAGAAAAGGACCCCATGCTGGCCTGGGCTTCATAAAAGAGAAGAATAACCCATCCACTACTCACCAACCTCGAAGGATCGTAGAGTCAAGTAAGACCAACTCTACGAATCAACATGGCAGGTACAGTAGAGGTAAGGTACACTCCTCACAATTCATGAAACACAAGGACACGTGGAAGAAGGAAAATCAGTTTAATAGAAGGATGACTAAAGAACCACAAAAGTCCAAATGGAGAATGAATTCTCACACACACACAAGCATGCATCATATTAAATGTTTTGTGTGCTACAAAATTCTTCACAAGGCTGCAAAGTGCTATTATAATTCCATGCATGTGAGACCCAAGATGAAACAGATTTGGGTCTCCAAAGGTACTAACAAAATAGGACCCATGCAAATATGGGTACCAAAATGAAGGTTTAATGTTACCACATAAAAAGAGCTCCACGATCATGACCTGGTATCTGGACAGTGGATGCTCAAGGCACATGACTGGGAACAAAGCCCTTTTGTCTAACTACATAGAAAAGGAAGGTCCCTCAGTCATCTTTGGAGACAACGGCTCTGGCAAGACAAGAGGATATGACTCAGCTGGAAATGGAGCAGTGTCCTTCAGTAGAGTGGCCTATGTGGAAGGACTACAACACAATCTTCTAAGCATTAGCCAACTCTGCGACAAGGGTCATCAAGTAATATTCCTCAAAAATCAGTGTCAAGTCAGAGATTTGAAGACATCTGCTATAAAGCTAACCGGAACAAGAGAAGGAAATTTCTACACAATGAATCTTGGACAGCTAAGCTCAGATAAAAAAATATGCTTTCCGGCTAAAGCATCTAAAGAAATGAGCTGGCTATGGCATAGACGATTGTCTCATTTAAACTTCAAAAGTATGTCCAAGCTGGCCTCAAAAGATCTTGTTGCAAGCCTACCCAAGTTCAACTTCATCAAAGAAAGGCCATGCAATGCCTGTCAGCTTAGAAATCAAACCAGAAGCTCATTCAAGAGTAAAACTGCTAACTCAATCAACAAGCCCCTACAGCTGCTCCACATGGATCTTTTTGGGCCAATTCCAACAACAAGTCTCGAAGGGAAAAGATACTCACTGGTCATAGTCAACGACTACACCAGTTTCACATGGGTGTTCTTTTTAACCTTAAAGGATGAAACAAGCTCCCAACTGATCAAGATGTTCAGGATAATGATGAACGATAAAGGAGAGAAAATCAAGGCTATAAGGAGTGATCATGGTAGAGAATTCAACTTCTCAGAAATGGACCAGTTCTGCATAGACAATGTCATCAGTCATAACTTCTTAGCTCCATGAACTCCTCAACAAAATGGAGTAGCTAAGAGAAAGAATAGAACTTTGATAGAGGCTAGAAGAACTCTACTAGCAGCAGCCCATCTGCCTGAATACTTCTGGGCAGAAGCTGTCAACACTGCCTGCTACACTCAAAACAAATCACTCATACACTCTACGATCAATAAGACTCCATATGAACTGTGGAAAGGAAGAAAGCCAAGTGTTAGCTACTTTCATGTATTCGGCTGTGCATGCTACATTCTCAATAATAGAAAGCAGTACTTGACAAAGTTTTAACCCAAGTCAGATGAAAGAATCTTTCTTGGATATGCCACAGATAGTAAAGCCTACATAGTGTTCAATAAGAAGACACTGAGTGTTGAAGTCTCGATTCACATCATCTTTGATGAAACAGACTTGGACAAAATAGTTCCTCAAGACATTATGACCGACAGTTTAGACACTACGAACGAGGTCGTCGAGCTCAACACTACGATCATAGTACCAGATAGTGAAATCATTGAGCAAGGAGATGAGATCGTAGAGAGGCCTATGCTAGACAACGAACCTCCATACCTAGAAGAAGAAACAGATGGGCAAGAGATCACATTCAAGATCTAATCATTGGAGATCCGAGTGCAAGAGTAAAAATAAGAGCTGCCACCCAGAATGAATGCTTTTATCTAAGCTTCCTATCACAAATGGAACTAAAGAAGATAGAGGATTATATGGAAGACTCTAGCCGGATAGAAGCCATGCAGGATGAACTAAACCAATTTGAAAGAAGCAAAGTATGGAGATTGGTACCAAGACCAAAGAGTTATCCTGTCATTAGAACCAAGTGGGTCTTCAAGATCAAGATGAATGAAGATGGAGTAATAACCAGGAATAAGGCAAGACTAGTGGCCAAGGGCTACTCTCAGGAAGAAGGCATTGACTACGATGAGACATTTGCACCTGTTGCCAGACTAGAAGCCATCAGAATCTTCCTTGCCTTTGCTGCTCACATGAAATTCAAGGTCTTTCAGATGGATGTCAAAAGTGCATTCTTGAATGGTGAACTTCAAGAAGAAGTCTATGTAGAGCAACCTCCAGGTTTCATCAATCCATCTCTTTCTAATTATGTTTATAGATTAGACAAAGCCTTATATGGTCTTAAACAAGTACCTAGAGCATGGTATGAAACACTAAATAACTTTCTTATTAAAAATGGATTCACTGCAGGTAGAGTATATACCACATTATTCCTTATAAAGCATAAAGACAGAGTCTTATTGGTTCAAATATATGTTGATGATATTATTTTTGGTTCTACTGATGAAAAGTTATGTAAGAGATTCTCCAAGATTATGCAGAGCAAGTTTGAAATGAGCTTGATGGGTGAGCTGAACTTCTTCCTTGGACTGTAAGTAAAGCAGACTAATAAAGGAATATTCATAAACCAAGCCAAGAACATCAAAGATTTACTTAAGAAGTATGGCATGAAATCAGCCTCTCCCATGAAAACCCCAATCGCTTCTGCAACCAAACTTGACAAAGATGAGAAAGGTAAAAGTATTGATATAACTCAATACAGAGGTATGATAGGCTCTCTTTTATATCTAATCGCCGAAGAGACCCGGATATAATGTTTGCAACATGCATATGTGCTAGATTTCAGGCTAATCCTAAATAATCACATTTAACTGCTGTAAAGAGGATTTTTAGGTATCTCAAGGGTACACCTTACTTGGGACTTTGGTATCCCAATGAATCCTCATTTGAACTAACAGGATACACAGATGTTGATTTTGTAGGCTACAAAATAGATAGAAAAAGTACTTGTGGCACCTGTCAATTGCTAAGAAACAGACTTGTGTCCTAGTTTAGCAAGAAGCAAAACTCAAAGATTCTACCTCAACCGAAGTTTGAATACATACTGTCTTTGGCATTCTTTGTACTTTCGAGATCCTATGGATGAAAAATCAGCTAGCAGATTATGGGTTTGAATTAAAATCCATACCTATTCACTGTGATAACACAAGTGCCATAGAAATAACTCATAATCCTATCATGCATTCTAGGACTAAGCACATAGAAATAAGGTATCACTTCATTAGGGATCATGTGCAAAATGGAACTATATCTTTACAATATATCCCTACTGAAAATTAACTTGCTGATGTCTTTACCAAGCCTATAGATGAATCCAAATATAGCAAGTTAATAAGTGAGCTAGGAACGCCTAATTTACAACCATGAAATATATGCTCTAGTATGTGCTAACCATACAGATATAAAGGCTATGGTTGAAATTATAGACATGATCAATGAAAGTCCACGATCGCAGAGTTGCAGTAACACAAACTTAACGATCGTAGCACAGACTCAACGATTGTAGAGCCCCATCAACAAAACAAAGGAGCATCCTGTGATGAGAAAGTTCAAAACAAAGTAACCCCTCTGATAAGAGCCTCAGGAACAAACCTAACCCTTGATTCACTCTATGAGGTTGGCCCTTCCTGAGTTACCTTAAAAGAATGCTAAGTCAAAAACACATCACAAGGATCCGGACAGATTCGACGATCGTAGTTCAGACATGACGATTGCTAGACAAACTAGACGATCGTAGTTCAGACACGACGACTGCTGGACAGACTTGACGATCATAGTTCAGACACGATGATTGCTAGACAGACTCGATGATCATGGTTCAGACACGACGATTGCTGAACAGACACGACGAATGCTGAGCAGACGATCGTAGTCCTCACTAAGGACAAATAAGATCAGAAGGAGCTAAGGGAAATTCAGTACAATCCTGCTCAGTCAAATTTGCAGAGCCAAGCAGAATTTTACACCTGCCCCACTAAATAAAAATGGAGAGAGGGAAACTACAAGTACATTTTGAAAACACCTTTTGAAATCAGAAGTTCAAAAAGCTTATCTCTCTCCTCTCTCTCTACAAGCAGAAACCCTAACCCTTAAGAAAGTTTAGACAACCATTCTCCTTGCAAAGAAATCAATGGCAGCCTCCAACATCGTCTTTGGTTACAGACTATGCTTCGATGAGTTCAAAACTGTTGAACCCAAATTTCACAAGACTCTGACATTGATAAAGAAGGCAGGTCTCGAAGAAGCCCTAGGTATGAACACCTGGATCTACCCAAAGCTGATAAAGGAGTTTTACAGGAATGGGGTATTCGAATATAAAGTTATCACAACAAGGGTCAAGGACGTGTAAATCAAACTCAGAAGTGAGGATATCAACTTAGCCCTAGGCTTCAAAAATGAGGGGTGCCCGATAATAAATGGCATTGACTTTTATGAAGGCCTAAAGAAGATGCATCACAAGAAAATCCCCACGGTCAAGGGATACAAGAAAATGGAGTTTCCTAAGAGGTATGAATTTCTTGCCGATATTATTGGGAAGTGCATATGTTGCAAAAGCTCTGGCCATGACTCTGTAAATGAGGTGCAACTCAAGCTCATGACTGCCATAAGTTGTGGAATACAACTCAACTATGGAGCTCTACTGCTTGAATGGATTAGGAAATGGATCACCAGCTCGAAGAAGACAAAGAGCTCTCAAAAGATGCTCTACGGGCGATTTATAAGCATCATCCTACAGTCTGCTCTGGGTGATAAAATTGGGCAAAATGAAGGAGAATCCATAAATCTAAACCGACGAATAACTCAGCAGCTGTTTGAAAACTGGAAAAGGAACCTAGCTGAGAATGTACGCATGATGTCAAAGTCCAGTGGAAGAACTGGTGATATAAAGGAATCAGGGATTCTAGGAAACATGTCAGTCGTCAAAGAGACTAAAGAAGGAGTGGAAGAGACCAACAAGGGAGAACCCACTACCCTTATCAGAAAAAGCAAGGGCAAGAGAAAGCTAAGGACTAGGATGGTAGAAGAACCTCAAGGGTCTACTACTGATATACCTATAGAGTCCTCTTATATTGAGACTCTGAGAATCCTAAGGAGAAAAGAACAGCTAGCTGAGGCAGATGAAGATAAAGCCACCATATCACAGCTGTTGAAGAACAAACTCAGTCACAAGTCCAAGAGGCCATATGTCTCTTCGATCATAGAGTCTCTATCGATCGTAGAGACCAGACTGAACACCTCTAGCAAGGAAGCTACAGCACCAGATGTTTTGACTGATCAACAGGACAGAGCTGAACCTCATGGAAGTCCTGAGGCTATGGCTTAGCCTAGAAAACCAAGACGAAAATTGGTTAAGAAGTATATCCTTGTCAATGAAGGAGTGCTCAAAGAGGAAGACAAGAGGAGTGCTGCTAAAAAGGAACTATCCAAATAAAGCCAAAAGGACATAGTTCAAGTTGAGGGGGAGACACTTGAAGTTCTCATGATAGAAAATGCTCCAGCTGAGGGGGAACTATTAGTCCTGCAGATGAATGATCATGTTGAGGGGGAGCTGATGGGTAGGTTTTTAACCTATGATTTATGTTCATTTGGCTTGTTATATTGTTAGTTTTTTGGCACTTGCATGTTACTTTTGATGGGTTTTACGCTTGTTGTAGTTTAATCAGGTTGATCCATCAAGATGTGAGCATTGGAGGAGTTTTTGAGCACAAATTGAAGTTTTCTATTGACATAGCGTGGACCACGCTGTGATAAAGAGTAGTGTAGCGCGGAGCACGCTGGAGCATGAATGGTTACTGATGGCCTAACGCGGGGCACGCTGCAGAGACACTATGGCTAGCGCGGAACGCGCTGGTGCGGGAAGCTGTCTTGGATAGTTATGTTGGATTGGGAGAATAGGTTGTCTTATGAGTTATTAATGCATTACGTAATAGATTTATATTAGGATTATGCCATGATGGTTATTGAATTTTCTTAGGAGTATTTGGTGTACTTGTTGAGGTTGACAAGAACTTGGTTTCTTTAGAGTCTCTCTCGGGCAGGAGTTAGAAGTGGGTTAGGAGTTATGATATGAAGCGGAGAGAAGTTATATGCTTAGCAAAAAGGACGTGTGAAGGGGTCAATCAATCTAGACACACTTGGAGAACGAGATTGAAGAGCAAGAGCTTGGAGGAACGAAGAAGAGGAATAATTTCATGAAGATTTCAGAATCGAAGGGCGAAAAGGGTGGTGTATTAGTATTCTCCTCTAATTTCTATCTTCTGTAATTGGGATGATGTTTTCTTTTATTTATTCGGTATTTAATTCATTAGCTATGAACTAAATTACTTATTAGGCTTATAATGGATCTTTAAGTGGAACAATGATTGTGTAACCTCGGTTTTCAGTTTAATAAAGCTATTATGCAGTTTATCTATATTAATTTGAGCTTGAATTAATGAATTGCTTGATCAACAATTTTATGTGGATTTGTATGAATTCGAGAGATGAAATATAAATCTAGACTTAGTTAATATAACATGTGTCATGAATTTTGTGAATAGCAGATTCTTGATTATTGTTAAGGTAGAGATATGCTTGACATCGCATGTAATCATGAAGAGAACTTGAACTTAAACCTTATTTATTTAGAATTCATATAGAGATATAGTGAATTAATTGATTAAGGTGTTTGACTTAATTCTATCTTAATTGCGGATTTGGGTTAATACATCGACAGGTGGTTAATACTATTTATGTGTTCTTGATTAATAAACTGAGATAAAGAATTAAACTAGAATAAGAGAATAATAATCAGAGGGATGCTTAGAGTGAAGTTACAAGCCTAATTCTCCAGTATTTGTTTGAAAATTCACTCTAAGCATCAAAACAGTGTTCCCACATGGCGCAATCGAACTCTACTGCTGAAATCCATTAGAGACATTCAAGGTCAATGGTCAACGGATAAAGCATTACTGGGGCGAAGATGCGAACAGGGATGCTATCAACATTACTCTCATTGACACGCAATGATACAAGAGGCACTGTCGGGCTAGCGACGCTAAAACTGGCGCTACTTAGGAGGCAATCCAAGCTCTAAACTATTCATCTTAATTATTAGTACATTTTAGTTTCTAATCTAGTCAACTACACGTTTTAATAGGAGAATTAACTACATCTGTGAAATAATTATAGGAAGTTCAAGGAAAATCGGGTCATGCAACTCATCGCCAGATACAATATGAGTACGCTTGCAATCCAAAGTCATCAGATGTGTCCAAAGCGAGGTGCGCTACATAATGCATAGACCGAGCGCACTAGCACTACAGAAACAACTGCATGCCCAGCGCTGACCGTGCTACATCACCGACCAGACAGCGCGGACCGCACTCTTGCTCACTTAACATACTGACTTCCTAGCGCGGGCCGCGCTACACACTGCATAGATCAAGCACGGGGGGCGCTAGCACTTCAGATCTACTGCTTGCCAAGCGCATTGCGCACTATACCTCGCCTACACATAGCGCGGACCGCGCTATTCGGGACTATCAGACTCTGAACAGCTGAAGCGACGTGTTCTAAACTGATCCAAGCCACCTCTCCTCATTACATGAAAACTCTCCACTTCTCCTACACCTATTGCATTTCCTATTCCCCATAACCCCCACTACACCATCTTTACTTCTCCTTTTCCTTTTAAACTTCAAATCCCATTAATCCCATCCATGCCAATCTCCAACTCACGTTGGTCTCCTACCTCCTATATGAACTCCTACAATCCAAGAAGTTATGATCATAGAAAGCTTAAACACAACACTCCAATCCTAAATCTAATTCACTCCTTGCACAAATTCATACAATTTGGGACATCTTTACAAAGAGGGAGACCCAAACTTATTAAAGGAAAGCACAATTATCTTCATCAGTCATACAATTCTCTGTTTTGATAGCAATTTGAAGGGAAAATCTGGGGAATTGAGTGCTCAAGGAGTGGGTTGTGTGTTTATAAAAAATTGGTTAACAGAGTAACATTAATCAACAAAGTTTAAGGGAAATAATCAGTCCACCCACCAACTGTTTGATTAAAGTCCAGAACCAACTTCTTGTGTCCAATCACACCGGAAACAACATGTCTTCCCACAAAAGACAATGGGCATCAACTTCCACGACTCGTCCTGCATATGACCCTATAAAATTTGTTAGTGAAAGGGTAGCGGAAAGATTCAAGTCATCCGTCGACAAGAAGAACCTGGTGCTAGAATGAGGATTGAAGCCAAATGCAAATTTGGATGGCGACATGGCTCTGTAAATTGTAGAACGCAACTGGTTTCAGCTAGTATAACAACCACTTCCAGCGGAAATCAACATAGTTAAGGAGTTTTATGCCAATGCAATGGAATATGTCAATCATGTCGCCATAGTTTGGGGCAAACCGGTGGTGTTTCACGCCGATGCGATCAACGCTTATTTTGGGTTAAAGACACCACAAGATGACCGATATGAAGATGGGTTGCCCGAGCTAGAAGATTTGATTGCCCAATTATGCAAACCAGGGACTCAATGGGTAATTCAAGCCTGAACGAATGAAAAGATAAGTTTTCCTCAATCAGCACTTAGTCGATATGGTAAAGCATGGCATGCATTTATATGTGCTCGTCTAATGCCCACTCGCTACCAAATCGATGTAACAAAGGCACGAACTCGACTATTGTATGGGATTGTTCACCACCACTATCATGTGAACAATTCAATTGCATTTTACGATGTTGATGTGGGGGAGTGTATTCAAGAATCAATTGACCGGGCATTACGTGGGAGTACTACGGGAGGGCTGCTGCACGGGTTCCTAAATATCAATTTATACCGAAAAGCTGGGGTGCAGTGGCAACCTACTGAGTCAATAAAATAACCAATGGTGATAATTGATCATGCCATTATTGAGAGGTACAAAGCATGGGATGGGGCGCAATCACACCTACGTGGTGAAGGCTACATTATGATCCTCCAACCTTCACCCCCAGTTAGTGCGGAACAATTGTAGGTCCCAAGGAATCGATTTATGTGGTTGGCCCAACGTCAAGAGTTAATGCATCAGTACAATGTAAATGCCTTCAACACGCTTGCTGATGCATTTTCTCGTTGCAATCCTACTGTTCCATCGGTGGTTATGCCTAGTCCTCCTATCCTGCCAACATATCCTCCTTTAGACGACGAGTAGTAACGCGTTTTCAGGGAAGTCCTCATCTTTTTATTGAGCATATTTGACGTAATGAGGGCATTCCTTGATTTAAGTTTACGGGATTATATTTTCTTATGTTTTCTTCTGCCTAATAATTTGCATGTTCAGTTTTTATATTTTTGCGTACAAGCATATTAAAAAAATGAAAAAAAAAATACAAAAAATACAAAAAATAAAAACATATAGTTGCATGAATCCAGTGGATAGTTGTCATATGTTTATTTTTGGCCATTGATGAGATTGGAATTTAGTGAACAAATGCAATACCAATTAAGGGAACTTTGAAGTAATTCCTTGTTATAAGTTGAATCTCTCTTATGTGTGAAACTATTATAATAAGGATTGCACAAGAAAACCAACCTGCAGATTGATTGCGTTTAAATTGATTCATAATAAGACTCTAAAAGGCATTACTAGTTTAAATGAAGGAATGACACGAACAAGTAGTGATGGCTAAAGTGAGATAAGAACCTAAGTTTGGGAGAATATTTGGGGTATATAAGCTATCTAAAAAAAAGTATGAATAAACGTTGTAGTGTGCTTGTCTAGTTTTGTGGCCTTTGTTACTTGAGTAAGTAAGTCCGAGGGGATTGTCTTTACATCTAGCGCCCTAAGGTCCTAATGATCTGGGAGTCGTTGGTCGAAAGCTCGTTAAGGTAGCATTGAAAAGCCTAAGGGAATAAGACTTGCATAGTTATGTGTATTTATCTATATACAAAAATGAATAAAACGGGAAATAAGAACAAAATGCCCCCGTAAATGATAAGTAAAGCATAAATATCCCATGTTGACCCTTGTTGTTGGTTATTGTCTGGCATTGGTTGGAATTAGCTTGTTGTGGATTTCTTAAATTTATTCTGTATAATGCCTTAGAAGAGATTTAATATGTATTAAATTTGATGGTATGTCAATTTTTATTGTTGGTACACACACACACTATAATAGTGATAACAGTTGAGATGCGATGGTTGGCAAGGAATTGTGGATTGGTTTTGTTATGAGGTGTTGATATGTTTACTTGATTTCTCTGAGGCCTTATGAGTGAACTATCGTGACTGTCATAATACTGGATTCGTAGTTTTAGTGTTAGATGCATTACATTACATTGCATTTTTTGCTTGAGGACAAGCAATGTTCAAGTTTGGGGGAATTTGATGAGTAGGTTTTTAACCTATGATTTATGTTCATTTGGCTTGTTATATTGTTAGTTTTTTGGCACTTACATGTTACTTGTGATGGGTTTTTCGCTTGTTGTAGGTTAATCAGGTTGATCCATCAAGATGTGAGCATTGGAGTTTTTGAGCACAAATTGCAATTTTTTGTTGACATAGCGCGGACCGTGCTGTGATAAATAGTAGTTTAGTGCGAAGTGTCTTGGAGCAGCATGTTGATTCTTGATGGCTAATAGCTGAATGTTCATGGAGACATTATGGCTAGTACGGAGATCGTCAAAAGTAGAAGTCTTCTTGGATAGTTTTGTTGGATTAGGAGAATAGGTTGTCTTATAAGTTATTAATGCATTACGTAATAGATTTATATTAGGATTGTGCCATGATGGTTATTGCATTTTCTTGGGAGTATTTGGTGTACTTGTTGAGGTTGACAAGAACTTGGTTTCTTTAGAGTCTCTCTTGGGCAGGAGTTAGAAGTGGGTTAGGAGTTATGGTATGAAGTGGAGAGGAATAATTTCACGAAGATTTAAGAATCGAAGGACGAGAAGGGTGCTGTATTACTATTCTCCTCTAATTTCTATCTTCTAGAATTGGGATGATGTTTTCTTTTATTTATTCAGTATTTAATTCATTAGCTATGAACTTAATTACTTATTAGGTTTATAATGGATCTTTAAGTGGAACAATGATTGTGTAACCTCAGTTTTCAGTTTAATAAAGCTATTATGCAGTTTATCTATATTAATTTGAGCTTGAATTAATGAATTGCTTGATCAACAATTTTATGTGGATTTGTATAAATTCGAGAGATGAAATATAAATCTAGACTTAGTTAATATAGCATATGTCATGAATTTTTTGAATAGCAGATTCTTGATTATTTTTAAGGTAGAGATATGCTTGACATCACATGTAATCATGAAGAGAACTTGAACTTAAACCTTATTTAGTTAGAATTCATATAGAGATATAGTGAATTGATTGATTATGGATTTGGGATAATACATCGAGAGGTGGTTAATACTATTTATGTGTTCTTGATTAATAAACTTAGATAGCGAATTAAACTGGAATAAGGGAATAATAATCAGAGGGATGCTTAGAGTGAAGTTACAAGCCTAATTCTCCAATATTTGTTTGAAAATTCCGTTTTAGGGTTTGTTGGTATTTAGTTGATTTTTAATAATTTTAATATTTTCATTATAAACTGGAAATTGATTAGTTTAATAAAATTAGGATTAATAGAAGACTGATAGTTGCGAGGTTAATTTGTTGATAAATCTGTGAGGGAACGATACTTTACTTACTATTATATTACTTGTTGACCATGTATACTTGCGTGTTATGTGTAATTAGAATTTAACCAACAGGAGCCTCATGATATCCCCATTACAGAAGAAGCTGCTCCTGCAGAAAATGAGGGAGAGCTTGAGCAAGAAAATCAAAAGGAAGTCATTGACATAGTGGAATCCTCAAAATGAGTTGGAGAAGAAGAGGAAGACAAAGATGATGATGAACTTGAGATCACAGGCGTGGGCCGTGATGGGTAAAGGAGTTATCTCTATAATCAGTTGTTCTCCTATGTCCCCATGATGCCCTATCATCAAGCTCAAATTCTAAACTCTTGGAGTCACATGTTTTGGAGCTTGAAAGAATATCCAGCCATCTTTGTGCTAGCTCATGGATTTCCAGGAAACTTCAACTTTGCCAAGAAGCTGATAACAAATGGTCCCTCCTCAAGGATGGTGCATGAGGTATTATCTATCCCAATCCTATTCAGAGTTAATCACTATCCACTATCTTTCTTCAACCAGTTTTATGAATTCCCAAGCTGGTTGGAAGTAGTTCAAAATCCACCAAGTCAATCCCCAGTTACTGAATCTCAAAATTCTGTAACTGATGAACCAAATGTGCCTAACTTCATATTGATCCCAACTCCCATCATCTCTATGATTGATGACCCTAGCCCCATCGTAGAGTCCCAAGCTCAAATCGTAGAGCCACCCTTTTCAGACACCTAAATGAAGTCCCCTCCATCAGATATTCCCTCTTCATCCACTAAAGAATACTTCAACCTTGATCTTTCCCTCTACTCCTTGTAAGATCAATACAAGAAAACATCCCCTCCTTTAAACAATTCACAACTCAGTGAAATACTCTCCGATCTGCCCACCAAAGTTGAGTTGACAAAAAGTGATCAAGGACATCGATGATAGCCTTGAAGCTCACTTAGAACTAATTCATCTCAGACTGACAAACATGATCACTGCTACAAACAATCACTCAGGCACCCTAAACGCTGAGCTTACTAAGAAGCTGAGGGAGATTATCAAGGAAATGATTAAAAGCATAAAGGACAGGGATGATATTCACTTCCTAGAAGCTTAAAGACATAAAGATGTTGTTCTTGCATTACATAACACTCAGGAAGCCCATAATAAACTTATGATGGAGAACATCATCAATTTGAAAACCACCGTCAAGGAATTTCAACAATCCTACGTCAACGAAGGACAACAAACTGACAATGTTCTAGCCGTCTTCAAAAATAGGGAAGCTCGATCTGAAGCTCTGATCAAGGAAAATCGAGAGGACATTGCTCAAACGCAAAGCCAACTCAACGAACTCGTCCAAGGAGGGACTCGACTATCTGAAGACATTTGAACCCTTGATGCTGACATAAAGGGGGAGAATAAAGGGAAACGAGTTCAAGGAGGCAAAGGCAGGTGCAGAGGAAAAATCCAAACTCAAGCTTCAAGGAGTCCTCCTACAAGACAATTCCAACAGACTCCACGATCCAGCCATCAGACTCAACAATCTAATCAGCAGGAAGTTTTAATGGCTCGGCCAATAAGGAGTATAGGACCAGCTACCAGCTCACAAAATGTCACCACCACAGGCCTTAGAATGCCAACTGGAGATCCTGCATTCATGAATAGGCATGATCAAAATCCTAGGATAAGCCCGAGTGAGCTGGAAGATCTATCCAGGTGGGATGAAGCAAGCTGGAAAAGAAGAGCTGAGGAGTATGCCAATCCTCCTCGCAAAAGATCAAGGAAATAGAGATAAGTTGAAACTGATTCTTATTGATGTAAAGCTTAACTGTAATATCTATTCTTCAAACATCAATAAACTCATGCTTATTCTCTAGAAATTTCAACTGCTCACTGAAATATTAAGTCATGTTTACTCTCCTACAAATGCATCTAGAAACTAATAATCATGATAACAAATCTCCTTGGTTATGTCAACATCAAATAGGGGGAGATTATTGGGAGAGTGCATGTTTTGATTTGATGTTTAAATATAAATGCTCATGATTATATGTAAAGTCCTTAGAGAAATATGTGTACAAGGACTTAGTGATAGATCAAATTTGTTAGGTTGATCTATATCTTGAAGTGAAATAGATAGATCGTAGTATATCAAGATGATCAAGATTACAGAAGCCAAGGCAGAAACGTAGAGCATCAAGGATCGTAGTGTGCCTACCTTGAAGGACCTCTTCGAAAATCGTAGAGTGGTCCCAACGTTTGCTGAGCCAACTCAGATATCGTAGTGTACTCTCGGAAACGTAGAGCTTGCAAACACAAGCAAGTAAAGATCATAGTGTGCAAGTCTCTTAAGAGAAATCGTAATGCTCTTGTTCGATAGCATCAGACCAAGCACCAAGGTGACAAGACATCACGATCTGGATCGTAAAGTATCATCTGCCATATGTCAGAAGCATCGAGCCCTACCTTTTGTTTGGAGACAAATTCGAACAAATGTGGAATGAGTTTTAAATGTCGAAGTCCTCATCAGTCCCAACGGTACAAAAGATATCTTTAGTATACAACGAAAGAAACATATTGAAGAAGCTAAGGGAACGACCATAGGACAGATGAAAACACTTTTTTAGGTGTTAGGTGAGAAAATAGACTGCTATATCAGTGGGCCAGAATGCAAATCAGAAGGTGTGCAGAAAAGTCTCCATCAAAGTTTAGAAATGTCAAACGCATTTAATGCTTTAACTAAAGGCTTCAACGGATAGATTTCAACGAACACATATATGCAGAACATGTGTAGATGAGAGAAGTAAGAAAGCATTGAACAAAATGCACAAGAACTCACAACGTTCAACTCTACGATCTAAAAAAAAGAGAAAGCTTGCTCAGCTACTCAGTTCTTTTGAACAAGTGCTTAACAACAACTGAGAAATCAAGAACTCAACAACTACCAATCAACTGAAGTAAGAGTTCCAAGTCAGAAGTACATGAAGAATACTAAGTGAACTGTGAAAAGCCAAGTCTGCTGGACTTGATATGTTTAAGAGTGAACTAAGAAGTTCCTAGACTGCTGGTCTAGAAGGAATCTGTGTGATTCAGAATGTGTATAAGACATCCTTAGTGGATTTCCTACTCGAGGAGTAGAAGAGTGGACTAGGAGCTTTAAGTGCTCTGAACCACTTAAAACAACTGTGTCTATTACATTCTTGCTATAACTGCCATATCTGCCATAACTGTTATAACTGTCTTACTCTCATTAACTCACTATCTTAAGGGAGATTAAAACAAATATTAATTTCGCTAAGTTTTAATCATTATCAACTAACAAGTTAAAACGAAAATATTTTTAAAATATCTATTCAACCCCCCCCCCCCCCCTTCTAGATAACTATTGTGCCTCCGGGAACTAACATTATCCATGCCAATACATTGCATGAATATGATAAAGAGGGGCATCTGTAGACACTAGAAATTTTGCATTCCTGTTACTAACCTTGCTGAAAGGTAAAATCGTCTTCTATAGATAACCCTGGAAGTCAAATCAGCTCAATCCCGGAGACAACCCCGGGATACTTAGTTTTCCATCTCGGAGATAACCCCGAGATATTCAATTCCTATCCCAGAGATAACCCCGGGATATTTAGTTCCAACTTCGGAGATAACCTCGAGGGATGCAGTTTTAGTTCTTGAGATAACCCCAGAAAATTCTGTTCTAAATCCCTAAAAGTCAGCTTCAACCTCGGAGACAACCCTGAGGCACTCAGTTCAAACCCTGGAGATAACCCTGGGAGGTCAGGAACACCTCAGAGATAACCCTAAGGCAAATTAGTACCTACAACAGCCTAATCTCGGAGATAACCCTGAGCAACGACTGCTAAATGAGTCCAGAGCCAGAGATAACCCTGGTGAGGGGCAGAATCATCATTTCTCCACCTCAATCCCACATTCATGTTGTCTCAGCATCATTACATACCACAAGAACCATAGCTCAAATCTCGAGTGACTACTACGTAAGACAATACACCAGATAGAATTTGAAGACTTGACGATCACGTCATGGACCCATATCCTCGGCTTCGTACAACCTCTTATCCCATGTCATTGTGTAGCTCTTGACAACAGCATTCCAAAAAGGTAGTATACGCCTCAATCGGATGCCCGGATTGAAAGTTATGAATGTTCGAGCGAACCACGCGTTGCATGCAAGCACGTACTTCGAGACGGTGAGGACCATGAAGCCCGTGGCACCCCGGGTAGCCGCAGGTATGCTTGCCGCAAACCTGCGGCTCCCCCCTCTATAAATAGAGGGCTTAGGGTGGCCATTTTGAGAAGAGAAAAAGCGAGGAAGCCCTGTCCATTTTACTTTGTATACACTTTCAACTGTGTGCTTTCTTTTTCCAAACACCTGTGAGCTTGTGTTTTGCTATATTTTACTGGTAGAAACTGAGTATTCATTCATTTAAAGCTATCTGAAGTCTTCTTGGCAGCCCACTGTAAGACATCTCAAATTTCTTTCAGTTTTTCTCCACTTACATCCACACAACTTATTCACGTTGAGAGTCGTGTTGTGTGTGTATGCCCGGATCGTCGATCCGTGGCTTTATATATATATATATATATATATATATATATATATATATATATATATATATATTTAGGGCGTAAGTGGAGACAAAAGGATGAAGAATCAAAGTGGTGCATACAGAAACAATTGAATTACTAAAATTATAAAGTTTTATTGATAACTGAATGAAAATATTTACAATACAAAAATTTAAAGTGACTTACAAATTTACTTAGAACATTAGAATGGTAGATGAAGAGAGAAGGGAGAGAGTGCAAAGATTCGTTAGAGAAGGAACTCTGAGTCTTTTTAAGTCTGCCTTCCTAACAAAGTTCAAATTCCTTTTATAGAATAAGGAAAGAATTATTGCATTTTTACTATTACAAAAGTGAATGATAACAGACAAAAATTACTATTGATGAACAGTAAAACAATGCTGACTTTTTTACTATGCATAGATACTTTCGGCTACTTTTGACTAAAAATGGTCGAATCTCATGCTTTCGGTGAAAAAGCAGGAGCATCTTTTGACTAAATGGCCGCAGGATCGGGTGCATGTGACTGAGGGCTGCTTTCAGTGGAGAAGCAGGAACATCTTTAACTAAGGCTGCAGGAGCAGGTGCATGTGACTGAGATGTCAGGCGAATGGGTCCTGAGCATCTTGAAGATCGATTGTACCTTATGGATCATCGTCATCTTCATTATCTTCATATTTACTGGAACTGGTGTTTCTGGAGGAAAAAGAAGAATTTTCTGAAGCATCAACTTCTTCATGTAACTTATCAATTCTTTTGTGCATAGCATCAGCAATGATCTTTAATTCTGCAGTTGAACATTTATTGACATTGGTAATATCAATAAAACCTGAAGAACCTATTGAACAAGATTTTGCTGGCTTTGATTTACTAGAAGATCCTTTGGGAGGGATCGAGCTAACTGGAAGAACTGAGATAGGAACCGAGGGAAATTCTTTTTGAACTTGACCTATAATCCTATCAACACCAAATTTATCCCACCATTTGACAAAGAATTGACGGGAAACATAAGTAACTGGGGAAACTGTGGTTTGAGTAGTTAGATTACTAAATGGTGGAGACTGAAAAGTTGTTACTTCAGTTGGAGACAGAATGGCATACTGCCATTTAAAAATCCAAGGAATCTTATATTTACTAATGAATTGAAGAAGCATAGGGATACCATTAAATTTTGATTGATATTTATTATGATTGCAAAAATGACTGAGCTGAGCCTTAAGAGGGTCACGGAGAAGGTCGAAAGAAGACCCAAATCTTGACCACCAAAGAATAAACTAGAATGGGATTTGACTTTTGAATTTGTGGTCAAATTGTAAGAACCATGAGTGACTATGCGATTCATTTTGATAGAGGAAGATCTTATTCTAGGCCTCTATATAATCGTACTAATAATACGAGTTACCTTGATTAGAGAGCTGCCTAAGATCAGAGGGATGATTTGCCCACTCTATGGAGTCAATAACTTGTTTAATATAGAATGAATGATAGAGAACTTTAGATTCATCATCCCTAGTATAAATAGGTTTGATGAAGATTGACTCTGTTTCAAGAAGGATATCCTTATAATACACAAGGGATTTATAAGGAGCCCAAGGCACAAAATGCCATCCAACAGGGAAATATTGGGCAGCCAGCTTAATTGGGTCATCTTTTGGTTTCATATGTGATTCAATATGAAACAAGTGGTGATCCCATTTAAGGATGTATTGAGACGATGGGTTATTAGGATTTGAGGAGGATGCCCTTGTTTGATTACAGAAGAGATTAATTGCCTTAGGGTTACTGGCTAGGACCGATGAATAGGGCTTGGGAACTATACCAAGGACTTGAAATTTATTAACTGGGTTGGGCTGAGGAACTAAAGTTCTTTTTGATTGATTACTTGGGCCTGAATGGCAGCCCTGACCTCGAGAATAAGAACCTCCTCGTACACTCATAGTGATAATATGGTACATGTGTTAATAAATTCACGAGTAAGAAAATCTGGGATTGAATTGTTACTTCCTTTAATATATTCAATCTCAACATCAAAAATGCTTAACAGAGCTTGCCATCTAGCGAAAGACTGCTTAGAGGCCATATTTTCAACGTCTTTTTCTAAAATAAATTATGCAGATTTACAATCAATTCTAACTAGAAACCTTTGATTTAGCAAGTCACTTTGAAATTTATTAATACATAAAACTAAAGAAAGAATTTCTTTTTTGATAGTACTGTTATTTAACTGTATAGGATTCCATGCACCGGAATGAAATCGGATAATTTGTTCAGAAGAAGTAGGAGTTAAATTTTTCTTGAGAATACCTCCGAATCCAATGTCAGAGGCATCAGTTTCAACGATTTTAAAAGTTGAATCGTTAGAAATGTCAAGGCAAGGAAAATCTTAACATATTTTTTTACTTGCTGGACGACAGAAGTGTGAACGTCAGTCAAAGGGGGAGGATTATTTTGCATACATTAAAAGAGAGGTTTGCAAATCTTCCTGAGATTTTCATAGAACTTGCCAATGTAATTGAGCGAGCCCAGAAATCTCCGCAGCTGGGTTTTGTTGGTAATCTTATTAGGAAATCTGTCGGCAAATTGAATAGATATATCAATAGGCCAAATAAGTCCTTGATAGAGGATAAGACCAAGAAACCTGACTTTAGTCTGAAATAGACTGCATTTGGAAGGAGAAAGAACAAGACCATTGGTCTTAATTGTCTTGAAAAATGAATTCAAGGGTTTAATATGTTCTGTTGAGAGAGTGCATATTTTGATTTGATGTTTAATTATAAATGCTGATGATTATTTGTAAAGTCCTTCAAGGAATATTTGCATAAAGACTTAGTGATAGATCAAATTTGTTAGGTTGATCTAAGCTCTTAATGTATATCATTCTGTAAATGAATGTATAGAAAAGAAGATCAAACTTGTTAGGTTGATCTTGAGATGTAATAGATAGGCTTCGAAGAGATCATAGTGTATCAAGCTGATCAAGATAACAGAAGCCAAGGCAGAACGTAGAGCTTCGAGAATCGTAGTGTGCCTGCCTTAAGGGCCTCTTTGCAAATCGTAGAGTGGTCCCAACGTTTGCTGAGCCAACTCAGAGATCGTAGTGTGCTCTTGGAAATGTAGAGCTTGCAAAGCAAGTAAGTGAAGATCATAGTGTGCAAGTCTTAAAGAGAAATTGTAGTGCTCTTGTTTGATAGAATCAGACAAAGTACCAAGGTAACAAGACACCACAATCTGGATCATAGAGTATCATCTGTCGTGTGTCTGAAGAATCGAGCCCTACCATTTTGTTTGAAGATATATCTCAAACCAATGTGGAATGAGTTTCAAAAGTTGAAGTCCTCACAAGTTCCAATGGTACAAAAGATATCCTTAGTATGGAACAAAGAGGCGTATTGAAGAAGCTAAGAAAAGTACCATTGGTAAGAGGAAAACACCTTTTCAGGTGTTAGGTTAAAAAGCAATCTGTTGTGTCAGTGGGCCAGAATGCAATTCAGAAGATGTGCAGAAAAGTCTCCATCAAAGTACAAAAATTTCAAACGCATTTAATGCTTTAACGGATGGATCAAACGGATAGATTTCAAGACCACATATTTGCAAAACATAAGCAGATGAGAGGATTAAGCAAGCATTGAACAAAAACGAACAAGAACTCTCAACGCTCAACTCTACGATCTGAGAAAAAGAAAAGCTTTCTCAGCTACTCAGTTCTTTCGAACAAGTTCTTAACAGCAACTGAGTAGCAACCATCAAGAACTCAACAACTACCAATCAACATAAGTAAAAGTTCCAAGTCAGAAGGACTTGAAGAGTTCTAAGTGAACTGTGAAGAACAAAGTCTGCTGGACTTGAAGAGTTCAAGAGTGAACTAAGAAGTTCCTAGACTGCTGGTTTAGAAAGAATCTGAGTGATTTAGAAAAGTGTAAAAGACATCCTTAGTGAATTTCCTACTCGAGGAGTAGAAGAGTAGACTAGGAGCTTTAAGTGCTCTGAACCACTTAAAACGACTGTGTCTTACATTCTTGCTATAACTGCCATATCTGCCATAATTGCTATAACTGCCTCACTCTCATAAACTCACTATCTTAAGGGAGATTAAAACAAATATTAATTCCGCTAAGTTTTAATCATTATCAACTAACAAGATAAAACGAAAAGATTTTTAAATATCTATTCAACCCCCCCTTTCTAGATAAATATTGTGCCTCTGGGAACTAATAATTGGTATCAAAGCAGGTTCTATTATACAGCCTACAAAGCTTAAGTAGATCCAATGGAACACTTACCAAGCGAATCAAGGACTGGAGGAGGCAGTAAGCCACCAATGTGCAACAAAGATAAATTTGCAAATTGGAAAGTTAGGATGCAAGCATACATGGACTCAATAGATGAAAATTTATTTGAGACTATTTAGAATGGGCCCTATGTTCCAACAAAGCTTGCACCAACTACAGACGATCCAAACAGAATACAAATCAAAGTCAAAGAGGAGTGGATAGACAACGAGAAGAGAGTTGTCTAACTCGACAAGAAGGCTAAGAACACTTTATTTCAATCATTAGAAGATGATCTATTTGAAAATGTGGTCAACAGCAAAACAGCAAAGGAGGTTTGGGAAGCACTACTCATCATGCATGAAGGAACAGAAGAAGTAAGAGAAAATAAACAATCTCTCCTAACATATCAATATGAAATGTTCGCACACGTTCAAGGAGAGAACGTCACTGCCACCTACGAGAGATTCAACGTTTTACTCAACTCTCTACGAGCATATGGAAAGATCTATCCAAACAAAGATCTAATCATTAAGTTTATGAGAGCCTTACCAAGAAGATGGGATGCCAAAACCACTGCTATCAGAGAGTCAAAGAATATCCATAAGATGACTGTCCAACAGTTATATGGCAACATTCTGACATACGAATTGGAGCTAACTCAACGAGCAGAAACTATATCAGAAGGAAGAAAGAAGGATAAGGGTGTTGCTCTCAAAGAAACTGAAAGTACCTCAAAGGTCAACACTAAAATTGACTCTGACTATGATGAAGACGATGATGAGGACTTTGTAATGCTGGTAAAAAGACTAAGAAGGTTCATGCGTCAAGGCAAAAGCGGTAGGACCGTCAGAATTCAAAGGAACCACAGATCCGATTGAAGCCCAAACTTGGGTGAAGGAGATGGAGAAAGCATTCGTCATTGTACGAGGGGCGGAAGAGCAAAAGACGGCTTTTGCAACTTACCTGATGAAGGGAGAAGCTAATTACTGGTGGGAGACGAACCAAGCGAGAGCTGGTATAGAGGTGGTGTTGTGGACAAGATTCAAGGAGTTGTTCTTTGAGAACTACTTCTCACCGAGTATGCAATCCAGGATGGAAGTCAAATTTATAGAACTTAAGCAGGAGAACATGTCGGTATCTGAATACACTGCCAAATTCAACGAGTTGGCAAGATTCGCACCTCATCATGTAGACACAGAAGCAAGAAAAGCGAGAATATTCGAGAATGGGCTGAAGCCGGGGATATTTAACAAGGTAGTTGTATTGTAGATCAATATGTTCACGGCTTTGATGGAGAAAGCGTTAATTGCTGAAGGAGGGAGCGAAGCAGCATCTCGATTTCATCAGGAAAAGAAGAAGAAGACAAATGACGGTGGAAGCAGTGGTAGAAGTAACCTAACAAAAGGAAGTTGAATGAGAATACCCAGTCAGGTAATAAAACAGAGGAGAATAGGAAAGGGAGGGAACCATGTTCGAATTGTGGGAAGAACCATGCTGGAGTTTTCCTGAAGAAGAAAGGAGTTTGCTATAAATGCGGGCAAGAGGGGCATATGTCACCTAATTGTCCCAATCCGAGGAAGATTCAAGGTTGCTTTGCATGCGGATCGACTGATCATTTGGTTCGGAACTGTCCGAAGAAGAATGCGGAGAAAGAAAGTGGCAACAAGGGACCCGGCAGTGGAACATTAGCGATTCGAGGACCTGCACAGCCAGGAAGACCAACGGCCCGTACATTCAACATGACGGCGCAAGATACGGTGGCTGGCCAGGAGGTGGTAGCAGGTAATAATTTCGTTTAGAAATTTAATTACGCGAGTAATATGAGTCAGATATTCTGTGAACTGTTTTCTTTTAAAGATTCAAGTCACAAGTTAGAATTTGAGACACAAATGAATATTGTGTTGATAAAAATTAATTGATGATACAACTTTAAAAGATTTTAGAGAATAAGAAAGCGGTGATTTAGGAGGGAATCCTTTTAAGGAGGGGTGAATGTGATAACCCTAATTATTTTGAATAATTAAAATTTTACGAATAAATTTTTTTTTATTAATATTAATATTAATTATTAATATTGTGTTGTGTAACTGTGATACGAGTATGGAGAATGGGTCAATTTGTGTATTGAAAAATAAAATTAGAGTAGAGTTGTGCTTAACAAGATGAGAAACCCTAACCCTAATTTCTGGAAAGGGATTCGACAGAAAATATAATTAAAATAATTATATTGATGAGTACGTGTTTGTACCGTATAGAATTTTTGGTCAATGATTGATCGAATAAGGTTTAAAATTAATAAACCCTAATAAGAGATTAAAAACCCTAATCTCAGAATTAGAAACCTTAACGTACCGTTAGAAACCCTAATTGTACGTCGGGAAACCCTAATTTAAAATCCGAGAATCCTAAACCTTAATTAGGAAACCCTAATCCTAATCGGGAAGCCTAATGTGTGTATTAAGCTTAAATATGATTAGAAAACCCTAATTATATTTTAGTTATCTTAATTTCTATTTTACAAACCCTAATTGTAATTTAGAAAATTTATTTTTCTAATTAAACCCTAATTTGTGGGTTATAAATCCTAATGACCATTTTGACCCTAATTGCTAAATTAGGCAATTTTAATTAGGAATATTAATCCTAATTAGTAAGATTTAATTTTATGATTAGGAAATATTAATATAATTATTGAATCCTAATTATAATTTAGGAATATTAATTTTCTATTTTGAAAACCGAAATTCGAAAATCTTGGAAATTAAATTGCAAACCTAAAGGGTTTAAACCCTAAACCCTAAAGGGTCTAAACCCTAACCCAAACCCTAAACCCTAAGGGTTTGGACATTTGACCATCTTGCCATTAAATTTATTTTGCTAAAGATCAAAATGCCCTTTATGGGATTTTTATTAGAAAATTTGTAAAAATGGCTAAAGCTTTAGTGGTTCACCAACTCCATTGACATTGTGGCCTAAAAATCTCAGCAAACAAACCTCCATTTGATAGCAAGATCAGATCTAGCAACTTAGCATATTATATAAGTGTTAAAGAGAGAGAAAATACATAGAATTTGTTCATTTGTTATCTAGCTCTCACCAACTCCTTCTCCCATCCAAAGCTACGAATTTGCTTAGTATATCAGTCCTAAATACAGCCACTAGATCAATCAATAACAGATTGGAGAGCCAAGATCTAAAATTATTCAAGAAAAGGTATAAACCTAATTTTTATTTTTGATCTTGTATGCTTTGAAAAATTTTGAGTTTTTGTGTTTAGATTCTTACTAGAGGATGTTTTATGTTGATCTATGATGATCAAACATATATCCATAGCATCAAAGTGCCTTAAAATGGTGTTTTTAAAAGTCTGTCCAAGAACAAAATTTGTGGTCTGACAAGCTAATGTCAGGAGCCACAGATTCTTGTTCGTTTGTTGTTTTTGATGTTTTATTGTTTGGATCTGTAGCCTGTTATATGGTCTTTAGTCTGCAAAAGAAATCAGAGCCATTTGATGTCGGGATCAGGAGTTATTAACGGTCAAAACCCATTGACCGGGCTTGACCGGGCCAAATCTTGGCAACCCAGAAAGGTTAGAACAGTGTCTGACAATATCTTTAAGCTTCCGGATCTGTCAGTCGTTTGAGTTTTTGATGTTGTTGTTTGGAACGTCTTGTACCCGGTTATTTGTAGTATAGATCTAAGTCTTTATATTTCTTCAAACATCAACATATTGATTAGAACAGGTGGTCAAATTAGGCTTCACGCTCAGTTTTGGAATTTCTGGAAAAACCCAGAAATCTGGGGAATACAATTTCTGACATACTTTGACCATACTGATTTTGTAGATTGAGTTGTTTTTCAACTGAAATATTACTTTGTAATTATTCTTTGGTACCTGGAATATAACTTTGAGCCTTTATATCATATAACTCATGAGCAGAACATAGATTAAAATAAACTTGAAAGTGACTGGTCGAGTTTCTGGGTTTCTGAAGAAACCCAGAATGGGGTCTGACAGCTTCTTTGAAACTCTGGATCTTTCAGGATTGTTGTTGTTTGACCGAGATAATACTTGATAATTGTAGTACTACATATGTACTACATGATTGAACGATAAGTTAGTCCAAAACATGATCAGGCTGGAAATTACACTCGGTCAAATGTGCACCCTTGAAACACTGTCTGACAGTGTTCTTAAGCTCAAGAACACCTAAGACGACGGACAAGTGTCGCTAAAGGCTTTAGCGACGATTCCTATTTATTTATTTTCTGAATTTCTGGAAAATTATTTAAAAATAGAAATAAATTCTAAAAATTACCAAAAATGGTTTTAAAAATTAATTTAAATTATGAAAAATAATTTTTGACCAATTGGAATATTTTTCTTTAATATTTATAATTATTTAAATATTAAAATTATTTAATTTATTTAATTAGTGTATTAAATAAATTAGAGAAAAATGATTTAATATTATGAAAAATCATTTTAAATTAGAATAATGTATTTAAAAATATTTTGATTTATAAAATGTGATTTTTAATATTTTTGGAGAATTTTCATTAATAAATTAATATTAATGATATTAGATTTATTTAACTATTAAATTAAATAAATAAGTTTAAAATAATTTTATTAATTTAAAAATCATTTTAAATAAGAATAAAGTGTTAGAAAATATTTTAAATTATAAAATATAATTTTCAATATTTTAGAGAATTCTCGTTAATAAATTAATATTAATGATATTAGATTTATTTAATTATGATATTAAATAAATGAATTAAAAATGATTTTATTGATTTAAAATCATTTAAAAATGAGAAAAATGTTTTAAAAGTATTATAAGTTATAATTAATGACTTTTAATATTTTAATAATAATTACATTAATATTTAAATATTAATGGTGATGATTTAAAATTGATTTTAATTATTTTAAATATCATTTAAGTAGAATATTGATGATTTAAAAATATTTTAAGCTATTAATAATAACTTTAGTATTTTGACAAGTATGTTATTAATATTTTTATATTATTAAATATTAATAATGATAAGATTATTTGATAATTAAATCATTTAAAAATGATTTAAGTGTTTAAAAATTATTATAAATTATAATAATTGTTTATAAATTATTAAAAGCTTCCTCGAAAAAATATTGTAAGCGATATTTGACTTATCTAAAATAATATTGAAGCTTAGAGACCAAGTTTAATTAACAATCAATATGTTAATTGTTCGGATAGGGTGACCGAACAGAGAATGGGTAGAAATCCAACGAGACCGAACTAGTTAGACTTGTTAAGTGTTTATATAGGTTATAAAACACTAATGTGGTTATGTGGTAATGTGACTAGAGAAGTTTTCTTTGTAAAATACGATTGTTACGTGTTATAAATGATTGTGCTAATTGTGAGACCGACATTGTTGAATATAGGTCTTACGAACGCAGTTAATTATATTGTGTAGCTGTAATCAACGCGGAAGGCAAGTTTCCTAACTCAACCTTGAGTTATATTCATTCAATTATTATGGTTAATTATTGCTAATTATACCATGTCCAGGGAGTTTATTGTTGATTATTCGCAGTTAGTGCATGTTTAATAATTCAAATTGAATTACTGATTCGGAGAATATACCATTGTAGAATAACTGTTGTTGGATATTCGTATTTGTAGAAGATAGAATTGACAGTACAAATAATTCTTGTTTATTGTCAAATTATGTTGAGAAATGTCTTAGCTAATTATTCTGGCTAGACGCACATTTGTTAGAACTTGATAAATTCGAGAGGGGAATTCAATTGTTATTGATAGATCGATGCCAATTATTTCGGCTAGATCGATAAGTAAATAGAATTTGAAATCACAGTATTTCGTTGTTAAATCAAAATCTTGATTCTGAGACTGAGAAGAACAACCTTTTATATAAAGGGAACAAAATTTTTAAGTCGTATATCGACCATTGCACGCGACCTAAGTATTATTCATAATATCGGGTAAAAGGAGTTGGCCGGCTCTAAGTACTTGCAGAGGGGTATGATTTAATCTTTATGGTTATCTGATACTCATGCGTATGTATCAAAGTAAATCTTTGATAGATACCCGAGAAAGTAGAAGTTCTAGATCCAATGGATCACTCAGCATAAATCTGGAAAACATTCCACTTTGTAATTACATAAAATTGATTCTTGATTATTCAATAGAATATCGTAGAAACTTTGAAAGCGTTGTACTCTTTCATTATCAGATTATTGTTGCGGAGAATGTTAGAACAATTGATATTGATTTTTATACCTTTATTGTATGTCTTACCTTGCGGGGCAAACTTGTTGCTCACCCTTGTTATAAATAAAACTTTTCAGCTAGGGACGAAGTTGCAGAAGGTGCTGCGAAGAAGAACAAGGGAAAAGGCATAGTTATAAATTAGCTATGATGAACAATATTATTATGTTGTAATTGTATTGTAAACCCTTTTTGTATATCTAAGGGGTATTTCTGTAATGTTAAGGTTAGTGGACCTGGGACTTATGTATTAACAACTTATGTTAATGACTTATGTATTCCTATTTATATATGAATGGGTAGTTAAATGGTATTATATTGTGGATCGTGAACACCAAACTCGGGGGTCAGCTAACCCGGATTTGGGGGTGTCACAGATAGAAGTCATGCAGGAAGAACAAAACCAATTTGAAAGAAGTAAAGTATGGAGATTGGTACCAAGACCAAAGAGTCATCCAGTCATTGGGACCAAGTGGGTCTTCAGAAACAAGATGGATGAAGATGGAGTAATAACCAGGAACAAAGCAAGACTAGTGGCCAAAGGCTACTCTCAGGAAGAAGGCATTGACTACGATGAGACATTTGCACCTGTTGTCAGACTAAAAGCCATCATAATCTTCTTTTCCTTTGCTGCTCACATGAAATTCAAGGTCTTTCAGATGGATGTCAAAAGTGCATTCCTGAATGGTGAACTTCTAGAAGAAGTCTATGTAGAGCAACCTCCAGGTTTTATCAATCCATCTCGTTCTAATTATCCTTATAGATTAGACAAAGCCTTATATGGTCTTAAACAAGCACCTAGAGCATGGTATAAAACTCTAACTAATTTTCTTATTGAAAATGGATTCACTAGACGTAGAGTATATACCACATTATTCCTTATAAAGCATAAAGACAGAGTCTTATTGGTTCAAATATATGTTGATGATATTATTTTCTGTTCTACTGATGAAAAGTTATGTAGGAGATTCTCCAAGCTTATGCAGAGCAAGTTTGAAATGAGCATGATGGGTGAGCTAAACTTCTTCCTTGGACTGCAAGTAAAGCAGACTGATGAAGGAATATTCATAAACTAAGCCAAGTACACCAAAGATTTACTTAAGAAGTATGGCATGGAATCAGCCTCTCCCATGAAAACCCCAATTGCTCCTGCAACCAAGCTTGACAAAGATGAAAAAGGTAAAAGTATTGATATAACTCAATACAGAGGTATGCTAGGCTCTCTTTCTATACCTAACTACCAGTAGACCAGATATAATGTTTGCAATATGAATATGTGCTAGATTTCAGGCTAATCCTAAAGAATCACATTTAACTGCTGTAAAGAGGATTTTCAGGTATCTCAAGGGTACACCTCACTTGGGGCTTTGGTACCCCCAAGGAGTCCTCTTTTGAACTAATTGGATACACAGATGCTGATTTTGCAGGCTGCAAAATAGATAGAAAGAGTACCAATGGCTTTTTGTCAATTGCTAGAAAGAGACTTGTGTCCCTGGTTTAGCAAGAAGCAAAACTCGTTATCTCACTTCAACCGCAGAAGTTTGAATACATTCTTCTTTGGCGACTCATCGTGCTCAAATCCTATGGATGAAAAATTAGCTAGCTGATTATGGGTTTGATTTCAAATACATTCCCATTCACTGTGATAACACAAGTGCCATAGCAATAACTCACAATCTTGTCATGCATTCCAGGACTAAGCATATAGAAATAAGGTATCACTTCACTATAGATCATGTGCAAAATGGAACTATATCTTTACAATATATCCCTACTGAAAATCAACTTGCTGATGTCTTTACAAAACCTCTAGATGAATCCAGGTTTAACAAGTTAATAAGTGAGCTAGGAATACTTAATTTATAACCGTGAAATATATGCTCTAGTATGTGCTAACCATACAGATACAAAGGCTATGGTTGAAATTGTAAACATGATCAAGGGAAGTCCACGATCGTAGAGCTGAAGTAATATAAAAGACAACGATCGTAACATAGACTCAACAATCGTAGTGCAGACTCAACGATAACAGAACCCCATCAGAAAAACAAGAGGAGCATCCTATGATGATAAGTTTCAAAACAAAGAAATCTCTCTGATAAGCGCCTCAGGAACAAACCTAACCCTTGACTCACTCCAAGAGGTTGGCCCTTCCTGAGCTACCTTAAAAGAATGCTAAGTTAAAAACTAATCACAAGGATCTGGACAGACTCAACGATCGTAGTTCAGACTCGACGAATGCTAGACAGACTCGATGATCATAGCTCAGACACGACGATTGCTGGACAGACTCAACGATCGTAGTTCAGACTCGATGAATGCTGGACAGACTCAACAATCGTAGCTCAAACACGACGATTGCTGGATAGACTCAACGATCGTAGTTCAGACTCGATGAATACAAAGCATACTCAACGATCACAAAGGCTACCTCGACGATCGTAGTCCTCCCTAAGGACACATTAGCTCTGGAAGAGCTAAGGGCAAATCAGTACAATCCTCCTCAGTCAAATTCATAGAGCCAAGCAAAATTTGACACCTTCCCCACTAAACAAAAATGGAGAGATGGAAACTACAAGTACAGTTCAAAAATGCCTCTTTGAAATCAAAAGTTTAAAAGGCCTATCTCTCTTCTCTCTCTCTACAAGCAGAAACCCTAACCCCAAAGAAAGCTCAAACAACCATACTCCCTTCAACGATAGAAATGGTAGCCTCCAACATTGTCTCTGGCTACAGACTATGCTTCGATGAGTTCAAAACTGCTGAACCCAAATTTCACAAGATTTTGACATTGTTGAAGAAGGTTGGTCTCGAAGACGCTCTGGTTACGAGCACATGGATCTACCAAAAGTTAATAAAGGAGTTTTACAAAAATAGAGTATACAAAAATGAAGTCCTCACGACGAGAGTCAAGGACGTGGAAATCAAGCTAAGGCTGAGAACATCAACCTACCCCTAGGTTTCAAATCCGAAGGTTTTTGGTTTTTAGATGGCATCGATTTCCATGTTGGGATTAAGAAGATGCATCACAAGAAATCCCCCAATGTTAAAGGATACAAGAAGAAGGAGTTTCCTCAGAGGTACAAATTTTTGGCTGACATTTTTGGGAAGTGTATATGTTGTAAAATCATTGGGCACGATTCTATAAATGAGGTGCAGCTGAAGCTCATGACTGCCATAAGCTCATGACTGCCACAGCTTAACTATGGAGCTCTACTGCTGGAATGGATAAGAAAATTGATTCTCAACTCGAAGAAGACAAAGGGATCTCAAAAGATGCTCTACGGCAAATTTATAAGCATCATCTTACAATCTGCTCTGGGTGTAAGATTGTGGAAGATGAAGGAGAATCCATCAATCCAAACAGATGAATGACCCAGCAATTGTTTGAGAATTAGAAAAAGAATCCAGTTGAGTATGTATGCATGATGACTGAGTCAAGTGGAAGAACTGGTGATCTAAAGGAATCAGGGATTCTAGGAAATATGTCAGTCGTCAAAGAGAATGCAGAAGAAGAGGAAGAGACCAACAAGGGAGAACCATCTACCCTTATCAGAAAAAGTAAGGGCAAGATGAAGCTTAAGGCTAGGATGGTAGAACAACCTCAAGGGTCCACCACTGACATACCTATAGAGTCCTCTGATATTGAGACTCTTAGGATCCTTAGAAGGAAAGAACATCATGCTGAGGCTGAAGAAGATAGAGCTACCATAGCACAGCTGCTGAAGAAGAAGAACAAAATTAGTCACAAGTCCAAGAGGCCATTCGTCTCTTCGATCGTAGAGTCTCTACCGATCGTAGAGACTAGATTGAACTCCTCGAGCAAGGAAGCTGCTACACCTGATAGTCTGGCTGATCAACAAGACAGAGCTGAAGCTAAAGAAAGTTCTGAGGCTGTGATTCAACCTAGAAAACCAAGACGAAAATTGGTTAAGAAGTACATCCTTATCAATGAAGGAGTACTCAAGGAGTAAGACAAAAAGATGGCTAATAAAAAGGAACTGAACAAAGAAAGCCAAGAGAACATAGCTCAAGCTAAGGGGGACACCTGAAGTTCTCACCTTAGAAAATACTCAAGCTGAGGAAATACCTGAAGTTCTCATGATAGAAAATGCTCCAGCTGAGGGGGAGCCATTAGTCCTACAGATGGATGATAATGTTGAGGGGGAGCCTCATGATATCCCCTTTACAGAAGAAGCTACTCATGCAGAAAATGAGGGAGAGCCTTAGCAAGAAAGTCAAAAGGAAGTCATTGACATAGTGGAATCATCAAAAGAAGATGGAGAAGAAGAGGAAGACAAAGATGATGATGAACTTGAGATCACAGGCGTGGGCCATGATGGGTATAGGAGTTATCTTTACAATCAGTTGTTCTCCTGTCTACCCATGATGCCCTATCATCAAGCTCAAATTCTAAACTTCTGGAGCCACATGTTTTGGAGCTTCAAGGAATATCCAGCCATCTCTGTGCTAGCCCATGGATTTCTGGGCAACTTCAACTTTGCTAAGAAGCTCATCATAAATGATCCCTCCTCAAGAATGGTGCACGGGGTATTAAATGTCCCAATTCTTTATAGAGTAAATCACTATCCATTGTCCTTTTCCAGCAAATTTTATTAATTTCCAAGCTGGTTGGAAGTGGTTCTAATTCCACCAAGTCAATCCCCAGTTACAGAATCCCAAATTTCTATAACTGATGAACCAAATGTGCCAAACTTCATATTGATCCCAACTCCCATCATCTCTACGATCACTGACTCTAGCCCCATCGTAGAGTCCCAAGGAGAAATCGTAGAGTCACCTACTCCACACACCTAAACACAGGCCCCTCCATCAGATATTCCCTCTTCATCCACAAATGAATACTTCAACCTTGATCTTGCCCTCTAATCCTCGCAAGATCAATTCAAGAAAACATCCCCTCATTTAAACAATCCTCAAATCAGTGATCTACTCTCAAATCTACCCACTAAAACTGAGTTGAATGAAGTATCCAAGAACATGATCAAGGACATCGATGAGAGCCTTGAAGCTCACTCAGAATTTATTCATCTCAGACTGACAAACATGATCACTGTTGTAAACAATCTCCCAGGCACCCTAAACGCTCAGCTTACTAAGAACTTGAGGGAGATTATCAAGGAAATGATTAAAAGCATAAAGGACAAGGATGATATTCACTTCATAGCTGCCAAAAGACACAGAGATGTTGTTCTTGCATTACAGACCTCTCAAGAAGCTCAAAATAAGCTTATGATGGAGAACATCATCAGTTTGAAAACTGCAGTCAAAGAATTTCAACAAGCCTATATAACCCAATAAAAACAAACTGACAATGTTCTAGCCGTTCTCAAAAATAGGGACGCTTGATCTAGAACTCTGATAAAGGAAAATCGAGAGGACATTGCTCAAACTCAAAGCCAACTCAATGAGCTCGTCCAAGGAGTGACTCGACTATCCGAAGACATTCGAACCCTTGATACTGACATAAAGGGGGAGAATAAAGGGAAAGGAGAAGGAGGCCAGGGCAGAGGCAGAGGTAGAGGAAGAAGTCCTCCTACAAGGAAATTCCACCAACAGACTCCACGATTCAGCCATCAGACTCAACGACCTGATCAGCAGGAAATTTTAATGGCTTAACCATTAAGGAGTTTAGGGCCAGCTACCAGCTCACAAAATGTCACCACCACAGGCCTTAGAATGCCAACTGGAGATCTTGTATTCATGAATAGGCATGATCAAAATCCTAGGCTAAGCCCTAGTGAGCTGGAAGATCTAGCTAAGTGGGATGAAGCAAGCAGAAAAAGAAAAGCTGAGGAGTATGCCAATCCTCCTCGCAAATGATCAAGGAAATAGAGATAAGTGAAAGTTTCAATTCTTATTGATGTAAAGCTAAATTGTAATATTCTTCGAACATCAATAAATTCATGCTTATTCTCTAGAAATTTTAGCTGCTCACTCAAATACTAAGTCATGTTTACTTTCCTGCAATTGCATCTAGAAACTAATAATCATGACAACAAATCTCCTTGGTTATGTCAACATCAAATAGGGGGTAATTGTTGGGAGAGTGCATATTTTGATTTGATGTTTAATTATAAATGCTCATGACTATTTGTAAAGTCCTTCCAGGAATATTTGTATAAGGACTTAGTGATAGATCAAATTTGTTAGGTTGATCTAAGCTCTTAATGTATATAATTCTGTAAATGAATGTATAGAAAAGAAGATCAAACTTGTTAGGTTGATCTTGAGATGTAATAGATAGGCTTCGAAGAGATCGTAGTGTAAGAAACTGATCAAGATTACAGAAGCCAAGGCAGAACGTAGAGCTTCAAGAATCGTAGTGTGACTGCCTTAAGGGCCTTTTCGAAAATCGTAGAGTGGTCCCAACGTTTGCCGAGCCAACTCAGAGATCGTAGTGTGCTCTCGAAAATGTAGAGCTTGCAAAGCAAGCAAGTGAAGATTGTAGTGTGCAAGTCTTGAAGAGAAATTATAGTGCTCTTGTTTGATAGAATCAGACCAAGCACCAAGGTAACAAGACACCACGATCTAGATCGTAGATTATCATCTGACGTGTGTCTGAAGCATCGAGCCCTACAATTTTGTTTGAAGATATATCTACAACCAATGTGGAATGAGTTTCAAATGTTGAAGTCCTCACAAGTTCCAACGGTAAAAAAGATATCCTTAGTATGCAACAAAGAAGCGTATTGAAGAAGCTAAGGAAAGTACCATTGGTAAGAGGAAAACACCTTTTCAGGTGTTAGGTGAGAAAGCAATCTGCTGTGTCAGTGGGCCGGAATACAATTCAGAAGATGTGCAGAAAAGTCTCCATCAAAGTACAAAAATGTCAAACGCATTTAATGCTTCAACGGATGGATCAAACGGATAGATTTCAAGATCACATATATGCAAAACATAAGCAGATGAGAGGATTAAGCAAGCATTGAACAAAAACAAACAATAATCTCAATGCTCAACTCTACGATCTGAGAAAAAGAAAAGCTTGCTCAGCTACTAAGTTCTTTTGAACAAGTGCTTAACAGCAACTGAGTAGAAACCATCAAGAACTCAACAACTACCAATCAACTGAAGTAAGAGTTCCAAGTCAAAAGGACTTGAAGAGTTCTAAGTGAACTGTGAAGAGCCATGTCTGCTAGACTTGAAGAGCTCAAGAGTGAACTAAGAAGTTCTTATACTGCTGGTCTAGAAGGAATCTGAGTGATTTAGAAAAGTGTAAAAGACATCCTTAGTGGATTTCCTATTCAATGAGTAGAAGAGTGGACTAGGAGCTTTAAGTGCTCTGAACCACTTAAAACGACTGTGTTTATTAAATTCTTGCTATAACTGACATATCTGCCATAACTTTTATAACTGCCTCACTCTCATAAACTCACTATCTTAAGGGAGATTAAAACAAATATTAATTCCGCTACATTTTAATCATTATCAACTAACAAGATAAAACGAAAAAGATTTTTAAATATCTATTCAACCCCCTCCCCTTCTAAATAACTATTGTGCCTCCGGGAACTAACATGTTCTTCAATAGTTTTAGAAAAAACAAGAATATCATCGATATAAACAATGATGAAATGACTGAAGCGATTCAAAATATCATTGAGGATATTCTAAAATTCACTAGGGGCATTTTTTAAACCAAACGACTGTACGTTCCATTCGTAATGACCAAATGGGTTAGTGAATGTTGTTTTGTACCTATCATCTAGGTGGATGACAACTTGCCAGAATCCTGATTTTAGGTCAAATTTACTAAAAATGGTGGCATAACTTAACCTATTAAGGTGATCTTCCTAATTGGGTAGGGATACCTAATCCATTCAAGAACTTTGTTTAGTGGTTTGTAATTAATAACTAGACGAGGAACACCTCTTTCCTTTTCTGCTTCATTATTGACATAAAAGGCAGGACATGACCAAGGGGATTTATTATGTCTAATTAAACCTTTATTAATGAGATCATTAATCTCTTTCTTGCATAATTCCATTTGTTCATGACTTAGTTGTATAGGTCTAGCTTTAGTAGGGATCAAATGTTCTTTAAATTCTTTAGCATAAGGGAGTCTTACTACATGTTTCTTCCGATGCCAGAAAACATTAGGAGAATCAGAACATAGATTATCATTTAAATAAGTCTTTAAATCAGTAACCTTTTCTTGAACTCTTTTACTCTTAAGCTGTTCTTCAACTTGCTTATATTTAATCTCTTCTTTTAAGAAGTTTAAATGAGTAGACTTGTAATTTAATAGATTTAAAGAATTAGAAATAGATTCATCTTGGATAAATCTCAAATCCCTTTCTTTAGGTTTAATAAGAAATTTAAATTTTATCTTCTTACCTAGATGCTCACAGCTAAATCCTTTATTACTGGTAGTGAATGGATATAATAAATATATAAATGGTAATCCTAAGATGATCATATCCATAAGATTGTGAATTAAAACAAATGAAGCTTTAAAACAAATATTATCTTGACAAATATGAACTTTAGGCCATTTATATTTTATTTCCATCTTACTCACGTTAGCAGAAATTAATTTGTCACTAGTTTTCTTATAATACTTAGTAGGGATAAGACCTTCCTGAATACAATTCAAATCTGCACCAGTATCAACTAAGGCAGGGAGTTGTATTGAGAAAGTTTTATCGATAACTAAGTTAACAGAGATATACCATTTTTGGATGGTGATATCTTTAATACGTTTAAGGTAGAGACCTTGAATAAAAAGATCATGCTATTCTTTAGTACCTGATGATTCTGGTTCACCATGATTTTCATCACTAGAAGAAGAATCATGTACCTGAAGATCAGATTTTTTATCTTCAATCTCTCTTCTTAAGTTGGAAATATCTAATTTTAAATTAGACACTTCTCTTTTAAGTTTATTAACTTCTTGATTTAATTCTGGAAGGGTAACTTCTTTAACTGGAGATTTAAATCTTTCAAGATTTTTATTAAGGCTAAATATAGGCTTTTCTTTAGCTTTAAAAATCTTGTCTTTTACCCCATTATTTTTAGTTAACAAATCTTTCAATTGTTTCATGTATTGAATTTTTAATTCAAGGTCAATAATTTTACTAATTAAATCAATTAACAAATAGCTTTCTTCGTCCTTTCTGGTAATTACGTTTAATCTTTTAACACAGCAGTTTTCATTACAATTCTTAGCACATATAGTAACTTATGTATCACTATCTAATTCATCGTTGCAAGCACTACTATTAGAAGAATAAGGAATATCGGAACCTTCATCATTACTGACGTTGTTATCTATTCTTATTAACTCTAATAGACGTTCAGCGTCTTCACTCCAAACATTTAGCTGAGATAACTTTTGTTTTATTTTACACTCATTTTTGTAGTGTTCTATCTGCCCACAATTGTGGCAAACAATTTTACTCTTATCAAACTTCTTGGGTTTTTTAGTAGATTTTTTACTAGATGTCTTTGGTTTAGTATAATAATTGTCTTAATTTTTATTTTTGTTTTGACTATGCTTTCTTTTATGACGTTTGTGACTCTTACGAGACTCAATATGTTTATGCCTGAGCTTTCTTCTAGAGGGAGCAACAGGGGGTAAACCATATTATTCGCAAAAAGTCCCTAACTCATATTTGGCTTTATTTTTATCTTTACCTGCTTGTTTGGCTAGTTTAAAATCAATACACATTTGTAAACCAATCTTTTGAATATGACTTATAATATCACCATAGGTAAGATTATCATAATCAATGTATCCTATATTTTTACTTCATTCTTCGCGAACCTTATGAACAAATAATGATGGTAAACCATTAACGAATTTTTCTTTCCAGAATGGTTTATTACTATCATTACGTATCATGACTCGAGAAGTAAACACATCCGTGTACCATCTAAAATCACTTAGAGTGGGACAAGTGAGATTACTTAATTGATCGTGAATTCTTTCAGTAATGTTACTAGGAGTTCCAACAAAATGTTTAATAACTGATTAGGCGGACCAATACAAACATCTTCATCAAAGATGGGATTGCTGTCATCATTCAATTGGACAGCATGGATTATTGATAACCTAGTGTCTTCTGTGAGATGTTTTTCCCACCAAGACCTGAGAATACCAGTAAATCCACTAGCTATTAATTCAACGATGTATGGTTGAGTCGGATTGTTGAATTTAGTAATGTAGCTATTAGCAACCATGGACATATGATTTAATTTATTTAAAATTTCTTGTTCACTAAAACCATCAATGTTCCATTCATAAATTTTATTAGAAGAAATAGAGAATTGTTTATCTAGATTCCTTCTTCGAATTGTAGATCCGGAGGAGTTGGTTTAGAATACCAATTTCTGTTAATACTAGTGTTACTAACAGTTAATTTTTTTAGCTGATCATTAATATCTGTAATTGTATCCGACTGATAAGAAGGACTATTTCTTTCATTATCAAATTCAACCTAACCAATAAGAGCTATAGTGCCGCTTGTACTGGCTTCAGTTTTTAGAGTTTTAAATAACTTATCAGTAACATGTGTAAGTTCACCATCTTTATTAGGTAAACCTAATTTACTTCTATTTTCTGGTAATTTTAGTAAAGGATGTTCAATTTTTGAATTTGGCTTTTTAATAGCTGACTCATTGAATTTTTATTCAATCTTTTCTAGTTGATTTCCTATGGTTGCTAGATACTGATTCGTGAAATTAATTTGTTCAATAATTTTCTTTTCATCTTTATTGCCGTCTAAAATTTTAAAAGGACTGGCAATAACAGTCATGTTTTTAACAAGAAAAAGGACAATTTCAAGAGGAGGATAAAAAGAAGAAACCTTCAACTTATCTTCTTTAATCCATTGAGTTTTTGTTATAACGTTACATTTACCTTGATATTGATCATACCAATCGTAAAAAGTAATGGTTATCTTTTCATTTTTAATAAATCTCTTCCATCTATTAATAACTTTATCACGCTCTTTATTAGTATGGTAAATAGACCTAAATAAATGTCTTTTTTCTCTATTAGATTTAGAATTGAAATTTCTAACAAGACTATCCCAATCTAATTCAAATTCTTTATTAATGACTCTTAGTTGTTTATTAATAGGAGCCTCAAAATTAGATTGAGTAGGAAACTCAGAAGACGTTGGAGAAGAAGAACCCTCTTCTTCAACAGGATCATTTTGAGTATAACAAGGATGACTAGCTTGACCATGATTAAGGATACCTTTTAATTTTATATCCCTAATAGACGGGTTACTAAGTACTTCAGTATCTCTTCGAATATGAACTGAAGGTGCTGAAGAACTAGTAAAATCTTCAATAATCAGTGGCCTTCTAGTTCGTTCAAAACTTATTTTTACCGTTCCATCAGAAAACTTTCTAATATTTTCAACATTTAATAAGTTGTTAACTACAGGTTGTTGCGGTATTTCACTGGGTAAAGTCAAATGACTAGGTAGCGTAATGTATTTCCAGATGATGGTTCTCGGGATTTGAACATTAGCATCACTGGTTGAACTTTTGAATTAAAACAGTTTGATCTTTAGGATTTTTATTAAGAGCATGAACGTTTAAATTTGTTTTCATGGTCTTATAATATATCCTATAAATCAAAGCCAGAGGCTGAGAACCCTCAATCATTTGAGTAATTTCTCCAGCAGTTTTAATGTTTAATGTCAAAGCTTTTAATAGATTGTGATCACTTAGGCTTAATGTTAAATCAGGAAAGAAATTGAAATTGATTGGACCATTATGCAGACTTGATTCCATAATGCCAATGATACTCGGATGATAATTAAGAAATCTAGCATCTATGAGGCAAAGGTAAATACTAGAATTAATACATTTAATGTTTAATGGTTTAACAGCAACTTGGACAAGTCCTATATGAATAAAATTATAGCCCTTTTTCCTATGTTTTTTAATAACATTCGGAGATAAGAGGCTGCAATTTTCATATTCTTTGTTAATGGCATAAACCTTTTCAACTGTTTTAAAATTGTAATCTATTTTAAAATTATCTAAAAAGGTTGACTGGTAAATTTCTCTTGGAGAAACTTTGGGTATAATCCAATTATTTATAACTTGACTGATGTTTTCATAACTGTGTTCTTCTTGGTTAACTATGTCGGGAACAGGAGGCAAAGCTGACCAGTTACTTTCTGAGGAGCTAGATCTAAATAATCTACTCATCTTTACAAATTCAAAAATAATTCTTACTCATTATTCGTTCATGCATACCCTCTTACCCTAAGTAGACTCATACATATGTTCTATAACCAGACACTGCTCACCCTAGAGACTTATAAAAGGTTAGACACGAACTAGGTGGACTAAAGGTAAGTTAGGTTACTTCAGAATAATAAAAAGAAGAAGATTTTGAAAGAAGGAGAGGGAATTGATTAAAAAGTCTTATTCAGCAATTAGGAGTTCGGCACTTCTATGTACCTTATTTTCTCGAAGATGATTCGCATCCCAAAAATAATAAAAACAATCAAGTCGAACACATAATAAAATGGAAGTATCAAAGACCTCAATTACTATTGAGCATAAGGGTTTGAAAAAACCTGTTTTATAAAACATCACTGCCACATCTCGTTAAAATTAAACTTTTATACAAAATTCAAACCCTTTGTATATAGGTGCAAACGAGGCATAACACTACTTCCAGACAATTGCACATTGACCTATACACACACATATTCAGATAAAATTTTAAATTAAAAAGTGGTGGTAACCGTGTCATCACGAAAGTCGGGGGTTGCCTAACACCTTCCATCCATTTAATCAAGCCCCCGGACCCTAACGAATCTTGGTTTCACATACCAATTAGACAGTGTCACATCACTAGGTCTTTGTGCAAACCTTTTCTCGGTTGAGTTGGTGCAACCATTTAAAAATACCAACTGGCGACTCTTACAGTCCAATCGTCGACATATACATGTTGGACCTTTTTAAACTTATTTTTTCAAATAAATCTCATCTTAACATGAGAACACCAAAAGACAAGAACAGAAAGGGACAAATAAAAATCCCTACATCGACAGGATATTCCCAAATTTCATGCCGAGTGATCATAATTGGATCACAAACTAATCGAGGAATTATCAAACATTCAATACTGAATTACCTCAAACGTATCATTTAACCATAAAGATTAAATCATACTCTTCTGCAAGTACATGAAGTGATCAGCTTCATTGTACCATATATTATGCATAATACTCACATGTATCGCGCGTGTCATTTTCTGACAATAAGGTTTCCCTTTTTATAAAAGTTGTTCATCTTAGTCTTACATCATGAGTCCGTACCATAATAATGTGGCTTGGATTTAATTCAAATAAATGATAACGATTTCAACATATAATATCCATACTGATCTAGCCGAAATAGTTGGCTTAGATCTTTCAATAATAACTTAGTTCAAATAATAGAACTTTTCATGCTTTATCAAATATTAGTCTCGCCAAAACAATTAGCTGAGACATAGCTCATAAACTGTTCAATAATAGAAAAAATTAATTGCACTGTGTGCAAATAAAAATAATCATTATAGATATGAATAACCAACAATAGTTATTCATCAATCATTCTGTAAAACTCAATTTGAGTTAATGAACTTGCAATAAATGTGGATGCTCAATAATAATTTAGATGTGGAATAATCAACAATAATTATCCACTTAACATGCTGGTAAAATAATAACTCGAGTTTAAGTTAAGGAAACTTGCTTTGGTCGTTGACTACTGCTACACAATATAATTTAGCTTCTTTTGAAAGACCTATCATCAATAATATTGGTCTCGTAATTAGCGTAATATATCATGTCACATAATACTATTATTTAAGTTCATTATATAACTTAGACACATTATCATGTATTCACAACAGTGTTTAGAACCTATAAAAACATATATCAGACTATTTCAGTCTGGTTGAATTTTGGTATCATATCGGTGTCCCGATTACCTTATCAGATAATTAACGAGTTTATATTCAATAAAATTTTACTCAACAGCTTCAATATTATTTTAGATAATTTAATTATCATTTATAATATTTTTCGGAAGCTCATAATAATTTTCAAATAATTATTATCTTTTATAATAATTTTTTTAACACTTATATTATTTTTAAATGATTTCAATATTGAATAATTCCATTATTATTAATATTTAAATAATTTAAAATATTAATGAAATCTAAGTCAAAATATCAAAAGTTATTTATAATAACTCAAAATATTTTAAAACACTAATATCACTTTAAAATGATTTTTAAAACATTTAAAATAATTTTAAATAATTACCATTAATATTAAAATAATAATGTATTTCTCATCAAAATATTAAAAGGCATTTATTATAACTAAAAATATTTTTAAATCCTTTATATCATTTTAAAATGATTTTTAAAACATAAAATTATTTTTAAACCATTTATTTAATACAATTATTAAATAAATTTATTATCATTAATATTAAGTTATTAATGAAATTTATATCAAAATATTAAAAGTCATTTTTATAACTTAAAATATTATTTTGACACTTTACTTATCATTTAAAATGATTTTTAAAATATTAAAATCATTTTCAACTAATTTATTTAATATCATTATTAAATAAATTAAATATCATTAATATTTAAATAAATTAAAATATTAATAAAATTTATGTCAAATTATTAAAAGTTAATTTTCATAACTTCAAATAATTTTTAAAACTCATTTATGAATTTTTATTAATTATTTTCTATTTTTCTTGATTTATTTAAATTAATTAATTAATTTTTAATAAAATTATCGCTATAAGCTTTAGCGATGAAAACTGTCGTGATATGTGTTCTTCATAAATGAAGAACATCCATGGTCAATGCCCTGGGGGCTACTTTGACCATGGTTAATTTCTATCTGGTTATGATTTTGGGCATGAGAGTGTATTCATGGTGTTCTACTAGTGTAATACCACAAATACAAACCAATTTCGGGGTCTAACTACTTCATAGCATGAAGATTGAAGTGTTCAAAGTTCTTATCAGGGCTGTTCTGGAGTTCCTGGGTTACCTGGAAACCCAGACAGTATTAGATAGCTACTTTAGAGCTTCAACAACTGGATTTCTATGTATTGTTTGAATGTTAGAGTGTCACAATCTTATAGTTTACATGTCAAAGTACAAAAGTACTACACTTAGTTAGCTTAACTACATCATAATAAGAAGATCTGGCTTCGTCAAAAGCTTGTCAGAAACTGGTTCTTCAGTTTTCTGGAAATTCCAGAAAACTCATTTTGTGTTTGGTCAACCTACTTTGACCACTAATAACTTGGATCAGGTTAATTGTTTAGGTATTTTTTTGTCATGATTCTATAGTCCATATGTCAGGGTATATCAATGATACACTCACACAAGCTAAACACGTATCAGATGCAAGAAATAAACACATCAAAACCTCTGGGTTACCCAGAAATTCATAACCATGACTGGTTAACAAAGTTTGACCATTAATAACTTGAAATTTGGACATGATATGGACATGATTCCACTTCCAATTTACTCTCCTCATAGCATACTACAACAATGATACACTTAGCAAGTCTAACAAGTAACAGATTTGGATCTATGGCTTCTGACATTTGACTGTCAGGCCATATTTATAGGGTTCTTCATAGTTCATAAAATCTTCATTTTCATGCACTTAGATGTTATGGATCCATGATATATCATCATAGATCACTATATAACATCCCATAACACATAAATAAACATAAAACACAAATTGTTTCTAAGCATAAAAGATCTAGCTTATGGTTAGGGTTTATACCTTTCTTGAACAACCTTTGATCTTTACTTCCTAATCTTATCTTGGGCTGTTCTTAGCTTATCTTGGGACGGAATATCTATCTAATTTTCATGGCTTAAGAGAGAGAGACTTGGCTAGTGAATTGAATACAAATGAGGCTTCTTTGATATTTTCTCTTTCTTTAATCTCTCAATCTTTGATTCTATGGATGGGAATGATATTAGGTGACATGAAATGGCTGAATTAGCTTACATTTGGAGCACATGGTGATATCTCAAGTGGTGAGTCATTAGATTTGATTATATCTATTTACTTAAAAATTAAGTAAAGGGTATTTTTAGTAATTTCGTATCCAAAAGGGTATTTTGGTAATTTTCACAAAATTTTAAGGGTAGTTTAGTCATTTGACATAATTCCCTTTAATCTTACCGCTTAGGGTTTAATAATCACCATTAGGGTTTACTAATTAATGTTTTAGGTTCCCGAATAAGAAATTAGGGTTTTCGAAAATAGAATTAGGGTTCCTAACTGATCATTAGGGTTTTTTAACTACCGATTAGGGTTTCTAATCTAACATTAGTGTTTACTAAAGTTATACATTATCTGATCAACATTTGATCATTAATCCCATACTGTACATACCAATATTCGTAAATACAATTATAATAATTGTATTAAACAACGAAGCCCTATCCGTAATTAGGGTTAGGGTTTTCATCAGTTGTTCCCCATAACTTCACTCATATTTCTTAGTCAATAAGTAGTTTGACTATCTTTCTATGCTCAAAACACACATGCTCATCATAGTAATGATAATTAATACTGATATTAAATAAATAAAAAAATTCATAAAAATAATAGAATAGTTTAAAATTCAGGGTCCTGACAGCTTCCTTCTTTTTCCTCCCACCTGGTGCTTGCTTTGTCTCTGCCTATGCTTTAGCTACCTACTGTGCTTGATCCAGCTGCTGACATCTTTGCTCCAACCTTTGCCGTTGTGGGATCCACTGGCATTGGTTCTCAAACTGAAACTGGAAATTTAACCAAAAAGAACCAGAACGAACAACCCGATACTTAAGGGATGAAAGAGGAACCCCCAATAGGGATCGAACGGCAGCAGGGGAAATGTATGTCACTAAAGGCACCATCTCACATATGAAATCCAAGCTCGTGATGAATCGCCAATCTATCGGTGTCATCATCACCTCACAATCTAACAAATGGAGCGACTGGCTCTAATTAAACCATCGCTCAAACAAAGCTCTCAAATAACCCCATGGACAATGTCGTGGTGCGATGGAAAAGAAACCCTAGAAACCCCAATAATGCACACTGGCCTGGAAATTGGAATGAAGACTCATATACAAGAAATGAACGCTAAACCAGTTCCCCCTCGGCTGAGTGAATTTGGTAACCTGCATTATATTCAAATCAAAGTTCAACCATTGCCAAAGATGGAAGAAAAAATAATTCAAATATGAAAACCTCTAGTACCTTGTTCGCGTGTTAATGGACCGATGGATGGCGCCCCATATCGCCTTAAAGATCCAGAATCGTCACATGTATGCTAGGAAGATCCTAACGAGCAGTGGAAGGAGAAGGAGCAGGATCCATAATAGGAGCATCCTCCTCCTTCTTTGGAACTCCAGTCCTATCAACCCTAATAGGACGGATCACGGACTCGGTCAACTGACGCACCTGTCAGGCCCGTCGAGGCAAGGGAACATCTGAAGCTATCCTCTGAACCCCCGAGGAAGCCCTCTGGGACGTGGAACTGCTAGGTCTATCATAATCTATAACTGAAAAGAAACTCCAAATTGCCTCAGAAAGGGTGAGGTATGTTTGTACACCTGGTCAATTCAATTAAGCATGTGTATTAACCTAGGACAATAGGCTCCTAAAACAAATTAAATTTGGATCATCACTGAAAGTAGTATGCACACAAGCTAATCATGTTGATGATAAAACATATACTTTGTAACCGTCTTATTTGTGTATTAATAAAAGTATTTATTTACTAAAAGCTTTAATTTATCTACATGGTGCATTTTTAATAATATATGATAAACCCATAGTTTTAAGCAATGCTTTTAGAATCATAATGAGATCATGCTAATGAGATCTAAATTCTTAGATAGCTTAAAAACTAAAATTTTTCCAATCGATGGATTACTAAAAAGGGGATTAATGAATTCGGATAGATTGACACATACGTTGCTTGCTCATTTGATGAGGATGATTGATCTCATGATCATTTGTGTGGAGACACTAAAGCAAGTATGTAGGTGCTAATTGGATAATAAGTATACTGAACGTGGCTGGCTAAGGAATACCTAATGGAGTTTTACTTGACTGTCAATAGGTATTCTTGTATTGATAGTAGTCCAAGTGATCCTTGGACTTTAGATTGATGAGTGGATTTCATACCTACGAATCAAGTTCCTATTTGGGCTTAAACAGTGTTTAATATGTTTGTTTTAGTATAGTTATATGTGTTTGTGTTTGTTTTATTGTAGGTTTTATTATGTGTTAGTTAAGGTATGTTGGTGGAAATGTGGTGAGAATTGGCATAAAAAGCAAGGAAATTGGCAGCTGCAGCTTAATACCCCGTCGGGGCGGGCATTTTACAAAGGAATTACCCCGTCGGGGCCGGGCTACATATGGCAGAGGAAGTGTTTTGATGCAATTCTAACACTGCTGTGGCATGGACTGAATGACTTTGGCTTTGATTGGGACTGGATTATGGACGTTTCTATCAGCTATTACAGAGACTTAGGCTAGGAAATTCAGAGAAAAAATCATTCAATCTATACACTTATTAATTTGAACTTTGAAGCCCTAATTTGGAGAAGATCGTGGAGCAGCAGAGCGAAGAAGCAAGGATCACAAACATTGCAGAATTGAGTGAGGATAAGGGTGGTTCTATACTATTCTTGTACTTTTAATTTAGTTTCTGTAATTGGGATGATGTATTCTTTAATCTTCTTAGTGTTTAATTTATTCGTTATGAGCTAAATTTCTTATTAAGCATGCAAATGATCTTTAAGTGAAACGATGATTAGCATACTTTGATTTTAGTTCAATAAAGCTATCTTTTTAGTTCATCTATTATGATTTGTGCATAACTTATGAACTGCTTGATCACCAATTCTATGTGGATTTGTATGGATTCGAGAGATGAGATATGAATCTAGAATTAGTCATAATAGCATGTGTTTAAGATTTCTGTGTTTGGATGGAATTCATGATGTATGTTTAGGATAGAGATATACCTAGCATCGCATGTAATCATATAAGAACTTGGAATTTAAACTTTCTTTAATTGTAATTCACATAGAGATATAGAGAATTAGTTAATTAGGGTGTTTGGAATAATTCTATCAATTGTGGATTTAAGTTAATATGGTGTTAGTGCATTGAGAGATGGCTAATTCTACTTTTGTGTTCTTGATTAATGAAATGGGATAGTTAATTGGATTGAAAAGAAGTGTGATAATCTGAGTATAGCTTAAAGTGAAGTTGTAGGCTTAATTCCCCATTATCTTATTAAAATTTGTGGTAATTAGTTGCGTTGATTTGTTTTAATTTTTAGTTTTTTAGTTTTCATTATTTTCAACCATTAATTCTATTACTTTAATAAAATTGAAATAATACAAAGTTCGTAATTGTTAGATTAAAATTAATACTTATCTCTGTGAGAACGATACTTGACTTATCAATATATTATTTGTTGATCACGTATAATTGTGTGCCGTGCATAATTAGATTTTACACCAACAAGTTTTTGGTGCTGTTGTCAGGGACTAGTTTTTGATTTTATTACTTTCAATATCAGTTTAATTAGATCAGTTTTTGTTAAACAAATTTTCTTTTTTTCTTTTTGATATTTCTTATTTCAGGTTCTCTTACTTAGTGCATGCAAACTTGGTCAAAGAAACCAGATTTACTTCCTTACAAGGACGACATCGAAATAAGATTTTAGAGGCTTAGTAAGTGGATTAAGGAAATTCGAGAGAATTTTGATAAGCAAGAAAGTATGGTTGCATGAGATTAAGAAGCACTGAGGGACTATGGTTACTGAAATTAAGTCAAGCATTACCAGGCCTGCAATAGCTGTTAATCATTTTAAGATAAAGCCTGGGACGATTCAGATGATATAGAATTCAGTACAGATTGGGGGATTAGCTAATGATGATCCGAATGACCACCCGGTTAGCTTCCTGGAGATTTGCGATACCTTCATATACAATAGGGTATCTGATGATGCAGTTAGGCTTCGGTTGTTTCCGTTCACACTGTGGGACAAGGCGAATAGCTGGTTACATTCACTACCGCCAGGGTCAATCACTACTTGGGATGACCTAGCTAAGAAATTTTTACCTATTTTTTTTCCACCGGCGAAGACTGCTAAGATGAGGAATGAGATTACAATGTTTGAACAACAGCATGGGGAATCTCTGTATGAAGCTTAGGAAAGGTACAAAGAATTGCTTAGGAAGTGTTCGCATCACGAATTACCCAAGTGGCTGCAGATGAACACCTTCTATAATGGGCTGAATGGAAATCTTCGTACTAGCATTGATGCAGCGTCTTGGGGAGATTTTATGGCTAAAGGTTTTGAGGAAGCATATGATCTGATTGAGACGATGGAAGCTTACAACTACCAGTGGCCCACAGCAAAAAATGGCACAGTCTAAGGCAGCTGGGGTGTTAGAGGTAGATGGAGTGACAGCTTTAGTGGCTTATATTTTAGCGCTATCAAAAAAGATGGATGCCCTCACGGCTGCACAGGTTCAGCAGGTGGCATTTGTGTGTGAATTGTGTGCGGGGGAACATCCTACAGAGTAGTGTGCTATTAATCCTGCAGCAGTTCAGTTTATAGGTAGCTATAATGGAATTCCTCAGAATCCATATTGGAATACCTACAACCTAGGGGAAAGGAACCATCCGAACATTTCGTGGAGTAACAACCAAAATTAGCAGGTTCCACGACCATCTTATCCCCTCGGTTTCCAAAATCAGCATCAACAGTCAGCTCCACATCAAGAGAAAAAGTCAAATTTGGAAGAGTTGTTGTTGAAATACATATCCGGTAATGAGGCAGCTATGAAAACGTAAGCGGCGGCGATTAAGAACTTAGAAACTCATATTGGACAGCTTGCGATGGCTTTGAACAATAGACCACAAGGTACGTTACCGAGTGATACTGAAAAGAACCCTAGAGGAAATCATGAGCAGTGTAATGCTATCACACTTAGGAGTGGTAAAGAATTGGGGTCCGACTTTGATAGAAAAGCAAGCAAAGATGAGGTTTGTGAAAATAACGAGATCGATTCGGCAAAGAAAACTAAAGAAAAAGTTATGGGAAAGCCAAATGAAGACAATCAGAATGGAGTCACACCATATGTGTTTTTCCCCCAATGGTTGGAAAGTCAAAAGCTAAAGGATCAGTTTTCTAAGTTTATGGATATATATCTAAGCAATTACACATTAGCATTTCGTTCGCCAAATCACTAGAGCAGATGCCATGATATGTCAAATTCATGAAAGATATACTTTCAAAGAAACGCAAGCTCAAGGAATTCAAAAATGTGGCGTTAACGAAAGAGTCAAGTGCAATTCTGCAGAAAAAGCTTCCCCTAAGTTGAAAGATCTGGGGAGTTTTACTATTCCTTGTTCAATTGGTAATCAAGATGTGGGAAGAGCCCTATGTGATCTAGAAGCAAGTATCAACCTTATGTCATTATCCATATACAGGAAGTTGGGCTTAAAGGAAGCAAAGCCAACAAACATCTATCTACAACTTGAAGATAGATCAATAACTTATCCATTGGGGATAGTAGAAGATGTGTTGGTAAAAGTTGATACATTGATTTTTTGAGCTGATTTTGTGGTGTTAGATTTCGAAGAAGATAAGAACATCCTGATCATCTTGGGACAACCATTCCTTACAACGGGATGAACAATAATTGACGTGCCTAATGGAGAATTGACCATGAAAGTGTTCGATCAGGTAGTGAAAGTTAAAGTGTTCAAAGAAATTCCAATCACTACTGACAAGGAGAAGAGCAAATTGATCGAGGCGTCTACACATGTCAAACACAAGGATTGTAGAGAGGTTGGTGGTCTAAAGGCATTGATTAAGGATATTAAGTCAACTTCAATCCCAAAAATGTAGTTGAACGAGCATGCAATAAAGCATTGTTGGTGTTGTGCGATAAAAAAATAGCATGCTAAAAATATCCCAAACGATCCAGGCTAGACACATGGAAAGTCAAGCTGAAAGACCAAAAAATAAGCGCTCATTGGGAGGCAACCAAATTTTCTTGTCATTTATAGTATTTTAGTTTCATGTTATTCAATTCGTAGTTTAGTTAATAATTTTTGTATTACATAGTTCAATTATGTACAATTCTTAGGTAGTTAGTTAGTTATTTTTAGTAATGTTCATCTCAGCTTTGACGTTAGAGTCCACACCGAAGGAAGTTTCATTTGGATTAGCTTCAAGGGTAATTTAGAGTTCAATAATCATCAACTAAGGATTATTTGAATCAATAAGGAATCACTATATATTCAAGGTTTCAATGCAATATCGAAATCAATAATCAAATTAGAGATTGAATCTCAACTCTATATAATTGACTGAAAAGATTGGATCTCAATTCTACATAATTGAATGAACTTTGTACAATAGAAGTAATACTTCAAAATAATTAGAACATTTCATTTGGAATCATGAACTTGAATAACTAAGCTTTGAACAGTTCGAAATAAGAATACAAAGCTTGCTCAATAATAATAAGATTTGAGAACATGCTCAATATAAGAATAGGCTCTAGAAACTTGCCTCGTGCGTAGTCTAAACGATTACTACTCACGTTCACCACAAGTCCTACACACATACCATATGTATTCACGACATTCATTAGTTACATTAATACTAACCTTATAGGTTTAGTTCCCTCTTTTAATACAACTTGTTAACTTGGTTTAAATTCTGGTCATTATCATCATTCACATATACATGACTGAAATCTCAAATCTTAAGTTTAAACAACATCATATCATCTCATGGACATCATTTTTTTAACGTGGTTTACCTTGTTACAAAACATAGAAGTTATAAGGTCACAAGACCTTTTCTAATTTATTTTTATAATTCTCTTATTACGTGTTCCATTAGTCACACTTTCACTTAATTATTTAATATAAACTCAACTTTATTTAACAAAATTTTACCCTTCTAATTTAATTACTTAATTAAATTAGAATATTTTTATTCCCTCATTATTATTACACTCGAATAAATTATTCCATAATAATTTCCATCAAATATGTATTTTATTCCATAAATATTTCAAATAAAATATACGTTTAATTTAATAAAATCCAGGTACTCGAGTTTCCAATAGATTTGGTGTTCACTCACTAAAATAAATAACATCTATCTACCCATAGTAAAGATAACAATAAAATTTAAATAAAAATTCTTCCATTAAAGGGTTATAACAACTTAAACAAATAAATCCTAGGTTATCTAACCTTAATACATCAAATGCGGAACATCATAAACAAATAAGTCTTAAACATCACATAAGAAGTCTTAACATAATCATTCTCAAATACTATAAGTCTTCATTATTTGTTTGCTTTGCCTTTGCCCTTGCCCTTACTTGTTGATGGCTCATCAACTTTCTTAATCTTAGCTGCAATGTTATTATGCAAGAGTGAGTAACAATTGCCCACAATTTTAACAATAGTAATAATAATAACATACAAATAATCAATGGATATTGAACAAAAGACAGCTCAGCTTTTGAATCAAGATTAGAACATGAATCAAAAGTACACATGAGGGTTACAAGACCATGAACTATGTCCTAGGTTATTAAGTATTTCTACTTTAAACATTTAACAATCGTAAGACTATATGGACCTTACTTCTCTTACTTAAGGGGATCAACCCTTAGTACCATGTATGTGCAGAACATCTAAACGTTATCGCATAATAAAATCCCCCATAACAGGGTTGTTCATCTCAGCTTTGACGTTAGAGTCCGCACCAAAGGAAATTTGGTTTGGATTAGCCTCAAGGGTAATTTAGAGTTCAATAATCATCAACTAAGGATTAGTTGAATCAATAAGGAATCACTATCTATTCAAGGTTTCAATGCAATATCGAAATCAATAATCAATTTTGTTAGTTCCCAGAGGGCACAATAGATCTAGAAGGGGGGGTTGAATAGATCCTTTTTATTTCAAATACTTTCTGGTTTATGATGTATTGTTCATATTAGAGTATATGACAAACATAAGAATCTTTTCAAGCACAGCGGAATAAGTAAAAGATTCCCCTTCATTGATATATTCATAATTATACGTACAATGTTCATTGGGTTAGTTTAGTTGTAAGCAGTTAAAACATACATAGCAGTTATAGCAGTTATAGATATAATGTAAATGACATAATGTAAAAGACACAAGAGGTTTTAAGTGGTTCAAAGACTCAAGCTCCTAATCCACTCTTCTGCTTTTAACTAGCAGGATTTCCACTAAGGAAGGGCAGCACCCTGAATCTCTACGATTCCTTCAAGGCCGTGACCTTGGGACTTTAGTTCACTAAGAACTCTTGAGGCCAAGTGCCTTGGGACTCTTCTAGTTCCCTAGAACTCTTCAAGCCCAGCAGGCTTGGAACTTCGTTTAGTCCCTTTGGACAAGGACCCTTTGGCCCTGCTTTGTTTAGTCCCTCCGGACAAGGACCCTTTGGCCCTGATTCATTTAGTCCCTTTAGACAAGGACCACTCAGGCCCTGGCTTCGTTGAGTTGTTTGTTTGTTGTTGTTGGAGTCGGTGCTGAGCTGCTAAGATGTCTTCATGCTCTGAACATCTTCTATCCCTAGCAGATTGGCTTGATCATCCTTGAAGAGCAGTTGAGTGTTGCATGATGCTCAACTTCTTAGGTTGCTCAACTACTCCAGATGACCCCTTAATGAACTGCCTTAAAGATCATTCTCCTTGGTACTTGATGGCTGCACATGAGAGGCTTCTAAGATAATTGTAAGCTCTTCTACAAGGTACTTAAAAGCTTTCACATGCTTAACACCAAGATGGCTTTTGTGATCTCCTTTCTTGCTACTCGATACCTTCCCATGATGGACTTGCTAAGTTGACCGTAAGTTATTCTCTGTTATACTTAGAGTCTTCCCATGATGGACATCTAGATGGCATGATGCTCTTCTTTCTCTCGGTAGTTCAGAACACTCTTCATGTAGTAGAGCTCTCACTTCTACATAGTAGAACTCACACTTCTACTTCTTGTTTGATCTGACTTTTGAGTGTTCTTAGTGGATCGTAGAGTGAGCCTCTGGACTCACTATCACTTGATTCGATCAGTCCATCTTCTCTCTAAAACTCACAACTCCAGCAGCCTTTGATCTTTGAAACTCTTCTACATTTATACACCTTCCGAATTCTTCCGTTGGAAAGTAGCCGTTGGAAGCTATTCAAATGTCTTCGCAGATCTCGAGTTGCTTGAGGTAGACTGCTTGATGTGACATGTCATACTTTTTCCGACAATCGCTAGCTCTCATTGTTTCACCCCGCCTGTCGGATGTATCACTTTATTGTACAAGTGTTGAAGACTTTATCTCTTCCGATTTCTAGATCGAGTTTGTCCTTTTGCATTGATGCTCTCAATAAGCACTTGTTGAATATTACTCTTGATTGAACCGTTGCCAATGCTTTAGTCTTCGTGTATTCGGACTCTCACGATTACGATGCATGTCTTCAAGGACTGATCGTAGTGTCTTGTTGAGTGTTGCTTTCGTTGGTTGGTAGAGTTAACACTACGATCCGGAAGAGTGTTGATTGGATCTTCAATGTAGAACACCCCTTCCTTGTATTATGCGATTGCTTCAATACTTTCATTTGCTTTAGCAGTTCTCGGATCATCGATATTCGATTCCTTGTCCTGGTCCCTTCGAATATTAAGACACTTCAAATTTGTGGTGCGCCCAAATTTACTTTCTCCTTGTGATCTCCGCTCACTTATCATCAATGATCCGACACGGACTTAATCACTTTAGCCTTGCTTTTCAGGGAGGTGAAGACAAAGATCTCGGTTCACTTTCCATCGGTCCCTTCTTTGTTTGGCAAACACTACGATCTTGGTTACTTCCAAGGTCGTTGTCTTTGTTCTCTCTTGTCAAGAAGCTCGCATTAATGACTTTTCCTTAGTCATTCTTTGAAGTCTTCTTTGAATCATCTTATGGAAGACTTCATCACGAATGGCCTTTCAACTCAATATTGATGCTGATTGGATTGTTGCTTAGTTCTCCTGCTAGCATGCATGTCATTCATTGAGTACTCTCTGGTTCCCTTACTGTGGATTGCATCTTTGCAATGCCAACCAGAGGCTTCATACCTTTGGATATTCTGGGAGTGCTCATTCGTTGAGAACCGTATCTGCTCTACGATCCTGACTTAGCATTGTGAGCACTTCTTTTGGAGTCATAGTTCTGCACTCTCACGATTCAACCTTCTACTGCAAGTGACACTACGATCCCGAGATCGAGATCTTGACACTCTACGATTTCTGCCTTGTGCTTGTTGTCTTCATCCGATCTTGCCGGACTACGATCTCTGCATTCATTGGTGGACTCTCACGATCTCAGAGTGTAGCCCCACGATCCTTGTCTTAGCTTTGGCATCGCTAGACTCTACGACTCTGAGTGTAGTCTACGTTTCATACTTGGCTTCGGCAGATGGTCATTCGGCTTGTAGACAGGTTGTCTCTACGATTCTGAACATGACTTCCTCAGCACACTACGATCCCGAGGAAGCTCTTCTCGACACACTACGATCCTTCTTCGTTTCCCTAGAAGTCTATTTAACTCAAGAGATCTCACTATCTTGCATACTCCTATTCAGCCTCTATAGCTCCCGAGTTGACTCTGACTCTCCTGGCAGACTACGACTTTTGGTGCAGTGCTCGACGATCAGACAAGCCTATCTATTACAACATAAGATCAACCTAACATGCTTGATCTTTCTATATTTATAGTCCTTGTACATCATTTCTTTTTAAGGACTTCACAAAGCTGTTTTGCTTATGTAGGATCAACCTAACATATTTGATCAATTCATTCTAAGTCCTTGTACATATATTTCTATTATCTATCAAAGGACTTTACAGCTTTTCTTCATGCAAGCATACTTGCATATTCATTCATATATATATCATAATCAAATCATATATTAAATAGGAATATCATTCACATGTTTATTCCTGACAAATTCAAAGATTGTATCTCAACTCTATATAATTAACTGAAAAGATTGGATCTCAATTCTACACAATTGAATGAACTATGTACAATAGAAGTAATACTTCAAAAGAATTAGAACATTTCATTTGGAATCATGAACTTGAATAATTAAGCTTTGAATAGTTCGAAATAAGAATACGAAGGTTGCTCAATAATAATAAGATTTATGAACTTGCTCAATGTAAGAATAAAGTTCAGAAACTTGCCTCGTGCGTAGTCTAAACGATTACTACTCACGAAATTTCTACACACATACCATATGTATTCACGACATTCATTACTAACATTAATACTAACCTTATAGGTTTAGTTCCCTCTTTTAATACAACTTGTTAACTTGGTTTAAATTCTGCTCATTACCATCATTAACATATACAAGACTAAAATCTCAAATCTTAAGTTTAAACAACATCATATCATCTCATGGACATCATTTTTTTTAACATGGTTTAACTAGTTACAAAACATAGAAGTTATAAGGTCACAATTCCTTTTCAAATTTATTTTTATAATTCTCTTATTATGTGGTCCATTAGTCACACTTTCACTTAATTATTTAATATAAACTCCACTATATTTAACAAATCATTGCCCTTCTAATTTATTTACTTAATTAAATTTGAATATTTTCATTCCCTCACTATTATTTCACTCGAATAAATTATTCTATAATAATTTCCATCAAATATTTATTTTAATCCATAAATATTTCAATTAAAATATTCATTTATTTGATAAATATTTTATTTTATTTTTGCCCGACGGGGCGGGGTAATTTAGCTTTGTAACTCCGGAAGTGCAAGTTACCTAGATTGACTTTTTGCGATTCGCGAAGAACACGAGCAGCCCAATTTAGGCCAAAATTTCACACAAACAACGAATTTAATTTCACCCATATGTTCTGAACTTAACAAAAATATTTAATGATATTCCTAACATACTTTTAACATCTTAAGTCACATAAACAACAAAATTTAATACCACAATTTCAATATTTTTTGTGAAAAACTTCATTTTTAGCATTCTTAACAAAATCGACCACTACGAACTCGTTTTTCAACCAAATCAATCTATACAAGTTTCATTCTTTTCGTTTTTACATATATAAACATAATCAATTATCAATTTACCATTTAACATATAATTAAAGCAATGATTTTTGTACTTATGGGCCACGTTCTAACATTATTTCTCTGTAACCTTCAATATTCCAACTTAATCTTAATTTCATGGATTAATTTGTCTAAAATCGTTTATAAAAATCAAATTGCAGATTATACATGCATATTAACAATTAAAAATAGCTTCTCAACAATTTGGCCATAAAAATTCAATTACAAAGAACTAAAATAATATTTTTACTGTAAACTCAAAACTATGATTTTAAGCATGATTTCATGGATTTGATTATTCTAAATCCCATACAAGTCATGTAAAACATGTTATAAACATATATAACATCATATATTTAACAATCATTCATAAAAATTCAAATACAGAAAGTTAAAAACTGATTTCATGAAGAATTTTTAAGAGTGTAATTTAAAAACATGAGATTAAGGGATTACCCTTGATTTCTCTGTTAAAATTGTGACGCCACCAAAATAGGTCCACGCGATTAATTCTGAGTCGCCAGATATCATACTATAAAAATCAAATACAACCTTATTTATACAACTATTGAACTTTCGTGCAGAGTACGACAATGCATAAGCTGTGAGTTTTAATACAAATATATGCAACTTTTATGGTGCCTCGACCACAACACCTTACAATGGTACCTTACATAAAGGTGCAGTCAATAACTATTTTAGAAATTAAAATCTTCGGAAAGTGCTCAAGGAAACCTTCGTATATAGGAGGCCATGCGTCTAGGTTATGATAGATATCATATGGCCACAAAATTATTCTTGGTTAACCCAATAAACCCCAAAGAAAAACGAAAAGATTACTATCATATTCTTTCCAATGGTGAGTCTTCTCTTGACATATCATTATCTCCACTGTCTCTAATCGAGAATTATACTTCAACTAAACACCAAGGTTATATAGGTAGTGCTCGTAGATATACTCAGCAAGTGGATGTGCACAACTATGTCTTATGATAACCCGAAGTCGCATGTCATTAGACATCTTGTATGATAGTGGGAAAATACCCTTCCAACGTTGGGTTCGCCTCACCCTATTTGATTCACCAAATATAACTACTAAATGATGTATAAAATACAACACACTATTCTAAAGTTCTTAATAAATTATTTCCATAATGTTTAGGGAGAACCTCCACAGCTAGAGACCACCGTTCTATTCCCCTGTTACCCCCGCTCGACCCATCTACACTCTTATTACCTGAAAGGAATTGTGAAGCAAAAAGGGTGAGCATAACTAGCCCAGTAAAGAATATCATGACTAAAGATAATTAAATTATCAATAGCCTTCATTAGTAATAAATCAGAGATTTAGAACATATGGTAGATGATAAAAATTTTCAACCATAGTTGCAGCGGAATGAGCAATCAATTAGAAGAGTCAAATAGACCATAAGATCTATTATCTTCTCCATGTTAAAAGTCCATCAATAGTTTTTTATCCCTATAACATCAATCAACAATTCCTGTCCACAATCATGTGAATAACTCATAAATATAATTGTAATTCTAAATTCCTATTCGCACCCAGGACGAAGATAATTTTCATCACCTGTCTTTACTTTAAACATCAAAAATCAAGGTTATACCCAATCACAATTCTTTTTCATAATCATACTAATAAATTCATCTTTGCACTACGGCCAAATATATTCATTAACAATTCATCTTTTCACTACAGGCCAAAGACATACAACTGTATTTTAGAAGAGTCAAGTAGAGCATGATTTCTACTATCTTCTACGAATTAAAAGTGTATAATCAATATTTTATCGCTGAGACTCAGCTTAAAAAATAATTCACATCATCGAATCATCCATGCACTACAGTCAAGGATATTCATTAGTATTATGACCACGAATTATCCATGCACTACGGGCCATGGATATTCGTATTTTCAACAATGGATACCGAATAATTCCTAGTTATAATCATACCAAAAACTGTCCATCAATGCACTACGGGTCAATGAGGACTTTTACCACATCATTTATAACATTACGGGTCATGATTATACCGAATGATCCCTGGTCATAATCATACCAATCAACAGTTCATCTATGCACATAAGCCAAAGATATACAACTGTAAAACCAATAATCAACAGTCCATCCTTGCCCGTAAGCCAAAGATATACAACTGTAAAACCAATAATCAACAGTCTATCTTTGCACGTAAGCCAAAGATATTCAACTGTAAAACCAATAATCAACAGTCCATCTTTGCACGTAAGCCAAATATGACTTTCAACACAATATAAATATGAGAATGATGACAATGATATAAAAATTCAATCAAGTGAGATCAATGATAAATATTAAAGACTTTAAATTTATCCAGAGTTTAAAAATATCCAAATTGTCAACATGATACTGCTTTGTGGAGTAAAATTCAAGAATAATATCCATGTATCAAAATAATTTGGACAGAAAATAAATAAATTTTTTGGGTGAATAGTACCCTGTGAATAGTAACCCCGGCATGAAAAGTGCCCCGAATACCCGAGTGAATAATACTAGAGTGAATAGTAACTCGTGAATAGTAACTCGTGAATAGTACCCCGATAAAAAAAGTGCCCCAAATACCTGAGTGAATAATATTATAGTGAATAGTAACTGGGTGAATAGTAAGAATCGTGAATAGTACCGGGTGAAAATATTGATATTTAATAAAAAAAAAAATTCGGATCAATATTCCAATAAAAGATCTTTGGATGCGTATGAAAACTCAAGAATATTCCACTAATTTCAAGGATTATAGAAGCAATACTTACCATAGTAAGTTTAGATTTAAGAATATTAAAAGAAATAACATACGAAACTGCAAATGGATTTTCACCCATCATACGGTACGTAATCCGCGTAAACAGGTTATTCCGACATATTAAAGGATGAATACGAAAAAAATAGTATTCCTTATGAATGTGAAAGAAATAATACCCCTTACCAAATAAAAATAACATCCCTTACCTTAGTAGAAGACCGGATACTGCAATAGTGAAGTAGCAGAATACTCTTCTTCTTTCTCTCTATAGTTTCTCTCTCTATAGCTTCTCTTGTGAGTCTGAGTGAATTGGTGAGAATGAAAGAAGAATAAAGCTTCTATTTATAGGAGAATGGAATAAATAGTAACTAATTCATGAACGGTGCAGATTAATTTACTATTAGAACGGACGGTCCAGATTGATTACGATTAAAACCACAACCGACGGTCCAGATTGATTTACTTTTAAAACCACCACCGACGGTCCAGATTGATTACTTTTAAAACCACCACCGACGGTCCAGATTGATTTACTTTTAAAATCACCACCGACGGTCCAGATTAATTTACTATTAAAACTGCCACCGACGGTCCAGATTGATTTACTATTAAAACCACCACCGACGGTCCAGATTGATTTACTATTAAAACCACCATCAATGGTCCAGATTGTTTAACTTATTAAACTTTGGTACCCCTAAAGTTTTCCAAGTTTGCATTATTCCCCTTTAACTTTTGTAATTCACTTATCTTCAATAAACACATTTTTAATACCTTAACAATTACTCATCACTAATATTATAACTCACAATATTTAACAACCAGATCATTCCCAGGAAAGAGGGGGCTTTCCAATAAGGATTTCTCCCTATTGGCGCGCAATTAGGTGACCAAACCTCTCCTCGACAAAACTTTCTAGACATTGTCAATATTGCAAATAATAATATGAATAACTTTGTTGTCTCAATTATTGATTTAATAATATAAGATATTATGCAGATGATACTGTGACAATAATTGAATCAAATAACGTGATATACTATGCAACAATTACTATAGCAATAATTGAGTAAACTGAGTGGATTCTTGCGTAAGCATCAATAATCAATACTGTGTGCTACTATGCAACCAATGCAGTATTCTTTGTATTTTTACCAAAGAATTTCAACAGTTTAACGGTAAAACTTTCACCATTATTTTTATCAAAAGATATTTTTGTCGTTTTCTAACTCCGACAATTATTCCGTTGTGAGGACCACCAATGATGGTGTCGTCGTACGGATATTCCCTGACAAAAAGAATATTCTTCGACACAACAAATATTTTATATCAACTTGATTACTTTGCAAAATTTTCAAATATCACCCTTAACTTTAACCTTTTAACAATTTAACCATTTACTAAATAGAATAACAATTATCAGAAAATTGAATACTTTCATTTCGTAAAATTCGGGGTCTTACAAAAATGGTAAGAAGCCCTCCTATGATTCTGCAAACATTCTTCCTCAAACCCAATTTCTCTATGATTCCTCTGACTTAGGTGTTACGAATTACGTAAAAAAATAAGGTTGATACATGATATAACGTATATAATATAACCGGTGCATACATGGGTAGCAGTTAAGCGCAGTATGGCCTTAACTGCTCCCCATGTCCTCAAGGCCATGTTTGGTTTGTTCCAATTCAACTCATTTTCCCATTATTTTAATTAACTTGTTTATTATATAGTTTATTTGTCACACTTTAATTAATCAAATAATATTATTTAAATTTAATTAAATAAAAGGAAATATCACTTATTAAATCACATCATCACATAATTAAAATTCTTATTTATTATTTATAACAAATTAATAAATCTCTAATTAATTAGAACAATATTAAATTTATTTAACAACTCATTTAATTTAATTATCTCAATTAAATTCTCACTTTGATCTATAAAATTATTCCACTTTAATTTAATTAATGTGAAACACTTAATTAAATTAATCTACCACAACTCCATCAAATAATTATTTAACTCAATAAATAAATCAACAAAATATTTATTTAATTCAATAATTATTTAAAAATTAATTACAAAGGTCTCGTTTATCACATCAAAGGGTATGCTTGGGTGTAATAAGTTATACATGGAGATAATGAATGATTAACAAAGAATCAACCGCTTATAGGGAAAGAAGATAATGTCGTATGATCGATAAATGACATCCTCGTAGTCCTTAACCAAGGCAGAATGAAATTAGAAAGGAGTTTCTAATTTGCATTATTTAGAGTTAATCATTTAAGAATTGAAATACATATAATTAAATAAAATAACACTTGACAGTAATTACATGTCTTATATTTAATTGGGACATTTTATGGTACAAGGATTGAATTATACGGTAACTTTTTACTCAAATGTTTTTTTATAATTAATGTTAAATCTATATTATTCGGAACGTCGTTGATCACTAAGGAGACTAATCCTTATTGTAGAATAATTGTTATTTATTTAAATAAATTAATAGATTAATTTATTTATTTAAATAAGATTAGAATTGTTCTAATTGATTTATTCGCAACCGATTTAATATGGAGAACCTAAATGGTCACCCTGCAAAAGGAAGAATATTTATTTAGGAAGTAAATGACATTGTCGTAATAATAAGTTAAGTGTATTTAATTAATCTATGGTGATAGAATAAATTAAATAGCTTAATATTTATTATTTAATATTTTGGAAATATTAAATATAAATTAATAAGAGGAGTCTTATTATTATTATTATTATTATTTAATTCCTAAAGGAGTTTGAGAATTAATTATTAATAAGAGTACTCTCATATATTCCTAATAAGATTAGGAGACTAATTAATTAAAAGAGTTTAATTAATTATTCTTAATAAGATTAGGAGCCTAATTAATAAAAGGAGTTTAATTAATTAAAATAAAACATAATTTCTTAATTGTTAAGGAGGGTTGCTTACATCTATAAATAAGAGGAGTCTTATTATGGGTGAGGGTTGATTTGTTTTTTTATAAAACACGTAAATGATAATTCCAGGAGTTGAGAGAGTACACATTTTCTATAGAGATAGAAAAACTAGGGTTTTGCCAAATATCCATCTTCTTGAATACTTGTTCTTCCTTGGTGGATCACCTCTAAAGGTCAAACACTTGGGTGGCTAACGTTGATCAAAGAATGGAATAGAATTCTATGTTTCCTAGAATAAAGTAGTTTATTCACATCTGGAATAGGATTCCATATTTCCTAAAATTAAAGATGTTTAATTTTAATAAGGAATAAGATTCAACATATTTTACTTTTCAGTAATATTAAGTTAAAATAAAGGAGTTTAATTTGTACTTGAAATTGGAATCCTTGTTAATTAAAATAAAAGAGTTTATTTTGATTTGGAATTTGATTAAAAATAAACTTGTTACTCAAAATTGGATAAAATAAAATAAATAAACTATTATGATTTAAATTTTTATTAAAATAAAGGAGTTTATTTTTTTATCTCAAAATTGGATTTTTAATAAATTTGAAATTGTCTATTAAATTGATATCGATGCATATATGGAATGGATTTTGCCGACGTCGGGATTTTTATTTGTCCCTTTCTGTACTTGTCTTTTGGTGTTCTCATTTTAGGTGAGTTTTGTTTGAAAAAAAAAGTTTGAAAAGGTCTGACATGTATATGTCGACGATTTGACTTTTAGAGTCGCCAGTTGGTAGATTTGAAACGGTTGTACAAACTCAATAGAAAAGGTTTGCACAAAGACCCAATGGTTTGACACTGTTTAACTAGTCTTGGAAACCGAGATTTGTTAGGGCTCGGGAGCTTGATTAAGCGGAGGGAAGGTGTTAGGCACCCCCCGACTTCCGTGATAACACGGTTACCGCCACTTTTCATTAACTTTTATCTGCATATATGTGTGTGTGTTGGGTCTATGTGCAATTGTCTGAAAGTAGTGCTATGCCTCGTTTGTACCTATATACAAAGGGTTTGACTTTTGTATAAAAGTTCAATTTTAACAAGATATAGCAGTGATGTTTTGCAAAACAAGTTTTTTAAACCCTTATGCTCAATAGTAATTGAGGCCTTTGATACTTCCATTTTATTATATGTGCTTGATTGCTTTTATTTTCGAGTTGTGAGGCATCTTTGAGAAAATAAGATACATAGCAGTGTCGAACTCCATGTGGGGATGAAAGCCTTCTAAGGATATCCAGACACCGTAGATAATTTACAAGCTGGTTGTAGCTGCAAAATGTCCATCACAGGAATCGAATCTAGATTCAGAGGATGAATATGTGATCACATGATTTCTAGGCTCACATGAAAAAGTAATATGTACAAAAGCTAGAAAAATAACTAGATTAGAGTAAATTTAAACCATTCTAGCTTCAAAAGTTCTAGTTTAGTCACTTTTGAACCGATCAAAGTTAGAAATAGCCAGATTTAGGCATATCTAGCCCGCGTGCTGAAAGATTAAATATCTACATTATGAAAGCAGTTAAAGCAAATATTTACATAAAAGTAGTAAATAAATATATATATATATATATATAAAAGCAGTAAACGCTTCAGATATTCTATCTAGGCTCAATCGAGTTTAAGTTCGATGATATATATATATATATATATAAGCAATAAAAAGTCACGGATCGACGATCCGGGAATACCCACTCGACACGACTCTCAACGTTAGTGATATATATATATATATATATATATATATATATATATAGTAGAAAGCTTAAAATTTTGAAATATTTTATAGTGGGCTGCCAAGAAGACTTCACAAAGCTTTTGACGCTTGAAAACTCGGTTTTCACCTGTTAAACTTTATTATGTTACAAAACACGAGCTTACAAGTGTTTAGAAAGAAAAATCACTCAGTTTAGAGCACTCTAGCAAGGGTTACAGGCTGAAATGGACAAAGTTTTCTCTCGTTTCTCCTTTTTATTTCAAATGAGCTGCCAAGAGCTCATATTTGAACACCAGATGGCCGCAAGTCAACCCGCGGCAACCGCGGGTCTTTTACAAGCTTGAGACGCTGATTTCAAAATCTCATAACTTCTTCGTTATAACTCAGAACGAGGTCGTTCCAAAGCCATTTTCTTCCTTATCTTATGTACTTCGATTAGCCACGGACAGAATTTCATTCTGAATCCGTTAACATGCCATTCAATTGGCTTAATCTTTGATCTTCGTTCATGTTTACGTTATTAACGTTCTTCATTCGTTCGTCCGTAATTCGGTCATCCGAACTCAGAATTCGTTCGTTCTTGAGTCCACGACTCACATTTTCTACGTTCTCTTACATTCTTATGAAACCCTACACGTTCGGGTTCATTTACTAACTTTCTAATTCTCGCTCGTCTTTTACGAAAATTTCGCCATAACTTCGTTATAGCTCAATTTTAATCCGTTCTTCATGAACGTTTCTAACGTTCCTAACCAAGAAATAAGCAACTAACTTATACGCGATGGTTTTAAACTTGTCCATCAACAATAATTATACTACGATGGTGTTAAATTTGTCCATCAACAACATTCTTCGTGTTCTTCGCGTGTTCTTCGCGTTCTTCGTTCGTTCTTTATTTTAATCGATATTTTAGATTACGATTCTACTTTTTCTTGAAATTTGATGTTATAGAACATCATTCCTTACTTATTCCACCTACTCATTCATAATATTCATTCGGATCGCTCAACATCCTCACGAATCTTATACTTCCTTAAGAAATTTATAAACTAAATTTTTAAGTTCTTATTTCTTTGTTTTCTCATGATTTCAACCATATGAAATCATTTCTAACATCATCTTCTCCCTATTCTCATTAAGCTATGTTTTAAACATATTAAACTTAAAGAAAATATTAGAAGAAACTAGGGTTCGGATTACCGTTCTTCCATAATCCTCTTCCATTAGACAAAGCCGACGTTTTGCAAGCTTTTCTATTTCACGATCACTTTTGATCTGAGCATTCATGCTCACGCTCTTCCTCTTCCTCTCCCAATTGAGCTCTCTCTCTCTCTCTCTCTCTCTCAAGTGTAGGATTTTCAAAATCCTAGAAAATGAAAATCTAGCTTTCTATTTATAGAAAACCAAAGCTAGGGCAATTTGGTCATTTCGCCCCTAACCTCCTTACTATTCCCACCTCCTCCAACACTTAGCCACCAAGTAAACTTGGCCTCCACCCTTACTTGGTGGCCAAGTGGCCGGCCCACATGCCCATGGGTTGCCCCATTGGTTATTACCCATCCGTTTACCCATCGGTTCGATCCGCGGTTTTTTTTCTTAGTTTGGGCCTTAACCCCCAAATCCAGGTTCTCTAACCTCAGATTCAGTGCTCACGATCCTATCATCATCATAAGCATTCTATAACTATTTCGAAATAATAAACATACATTGTTCATTATACAAAAGTCTCAAAACATGGTCCCAAGGTCTCTCTAACCTTAACTTTAAATACACCATTTATAATACAAACAGTTTACTCAAGAAATTCTATTAGATAATAACTAATTTAACATTCATTCTAAAATTACTCCTGGATCTTGCCCTTGCCCTTGTCCTTCGCATTAGATCCTTCGGGCTTAACTGAAAATAGAGGTCATGATATAGCAAGAGTAAGCAACTAATTTGCTTCACAAGTTTATAAAGACAAAGGAGATATATCATGACGTAGAAAGAAATATTGCCTTCAATGTTCAACAATAATATAAGATTGTGAAGGAACATGAATTAATAATCAACAATTGAATATTCGATAGTTGAATAACATGAACTGAGTGGTTTTGAATAACCATGAACATTTGCCAAGGTGCTCAGTGATTTAAACTGGACCTTTTAATAAGTTTTGGTATTCAAGGGGATCATCCTTTCATACCCCGTGATTTATGCATAAACACTTAATAATCCAACATTGATATCATGCCTTAATCAAATTTGTTCATTTCTCAGTCAAGAGTTCTTACCATATCAATTAATAAGAACAATTATTTAAAATCCATTTGATTTAACAAATTTAGACATGCTTGATCTAGCTGATACAATTAGCATAGATCTATCCCATAAACAGTTCATAAATGAAGAACTTTAATTTAATTCACGATTCAATGGCAAGAGAAGCGAATTCAATTGCACAAAGTGCTAATTTCAATAATCAATAAAGACGTGAATAATCATCAATAATTATTCACTAATATGCTTTTGAAAATAATAACTCAAGTTGAAAGTTAGGAAACTTGCCTCGATCGTAGGTTACAGACCACGTAAATAAATTTCTATCCACTATGTAGTTAAATTATCTTCCTTTGAGAGACCTATAATTAGCCTTTCAATTAGTCATTGCATAACATCGATTATGTAATCACATAGATATCATACATTACAATAAGTTCTTATAAACATTATCATGTCTAGATAGTGTTATTAACGACTACCTTTAATTCACATAATATTATTAACTTAGATAATATTAATTCACCTTCTAGTATTATTGGTTCACTAATAATACTTTAAATCATTTACTAACATTTTATTCACTTACTAATATTATTAATCATTTAATAATATTTTATCCCTTTACCAATATTATTAATCATTTAATAATATTTTATTCACTTACTAATAATATTAATCATTTAATAATATTTTATTTAATCTCTAATATTATTATTTAATAATAATACTCTAATCTAATATTTTTATTTACATAACAACATCATATTATAATATTATTAGTATTTTAATAATATTCCAATGATTTATTAAATTAATAAACAATTTATTCTAATTGTTCATCCTTTAATAACCTCTTATTTAATATCCATAAAAGGTCATAAGTAATATTTATTATTATAAATTACCAAAATGCCCTAAGATAGTCATGATATAATATATTATGAGCATTCAAGCATAAAATCATATTTTTCTCATTAAAGACATCATTTAACTATTTATTTCCTTTTATTTACAACCTAATTATTTTTAGGAAAATAGCAAACTGATTCCAAAATTCTCAGCTTCTGGATTTTAACAGAATATGAACCAACAATGATCCTCTAATTTTTCTAGAATTTTAGAAAATGATTTACTATTTTTTAGTGTCCAAAAACTCGGATCTTGCTCTATTTTTCATAAATTAAGTTTTACTCAGACAAATCTGAAATTTTCAGGGTATGCTCTCTTAACATATATGAAGCTACTTTGTAAAAATTTTGGAATTTTTCAGTATATACAAAGTGAGATATTCGTAGGATAATATTTATGGAGTCCTTTACTGAAATAGTCATTATGCACAATATATAAACTCAAACGTGTTCGTTTTTTTCCTACGCGTAGATAACTTCATAAGGTACCTCTGTAATATTTTTCCAGGTTTTACAAGACAAGGAACTCTAATCAAACTTGACCTCATGATAAACAAGTCGATAGCTGATTTTGGATTTCAAGGCTTTAGCATATAAAGTGGACTGTTTTGTAAAAAAAAAATCTCAAAGGTTTCAAAACATGCTATATTTGTGATCTACCACTTGGGTTTACTAGATAACTCATGTATCTAGCACCCCCCTTCGACGGATCATAATTCCAAGTTGTAGAACTTGAGTTACACAAGAGTTTTCACCCTTGGAGAACATATGCTCATTTTCTTCCTCTAAGTCTTTGATCTAACACTCAAGATACTTAGTTCCATGCATGATGGTATGTATAACTAGTGTATCTTGAGTAGTTGTACATAACCCCATCAAAACTCAAGCTATCAAAACAAGGTAAGAGAAGAAGATGAAGGTACATTATACCTTGACTGAGTGGCTACCTTCCTTGATTTTCTAAAGTAACTAATAAACTTAGGGGGCATAAACCACTAGAACTCCTATAATTCTTCTTCCTATGGCTGAAATTCTCTCTTTCTTTTCTCTCTTTGAAGTTGGCTAGCTTGGGAGCAAGAGGTAGAAGAAGAAGATGAAGAAGATGGAGAGAAAATGAGATGTTGGAAGAATGAGATGTGAATTCAAAATGTAATGGGCAATTCATTATTAATTCTCCCACAATCATTTTGTTTCCCATTAGGTAAAACACTTTGTTTATTACTTACCTTAGGTTAAACATGATTAAATGTGCATAATGGAGTGGCAACCAATGGGAGCCTTACAACATTGTCCTTATGTTTATTCTTGTCTACTAATGGACAAGCTAGATTAATTATTCCACTTAGGATCCTCATAATATCCACCATTTAGCTTTTATTTTAAATGCCCAATTTTGATTAATCAAATGTCTAGAATACCCCCAATCAAGTGGGCTAAGTATTGGATTACATTTTATTTTCCTTGGGCTTTTTTCTTTTAATTGATTTGGGCTAGATAAAACATAGTCCAACAATTTTAATAATGTTACCCAATTTGATAATTAGGGCTTTCATCTCCAATCATATGAAGTTTAATTACTTATACATATGATTTTATCTCATAACCTAATTAGATTTACAAGAATTAGGTTTAAAATTATTAGTCACTTGAAATACTAAGTTTACCCACTTAAGTTAGTATACATATAAAATACTAACTTTTTCGTGTTACCATAACCCTTAGGTTATTTAATATCCTTACCTAATGTATAATTAGGTCACAAGGCTTTCATTTTAATGAAATCCATAAATATATGTATCCATATATAACACAAAGTTTAAAAAAATGTACATACATACATGGTGACTTAAAATTCACGGTTATTACATCCTCCCCCCTATAAGAATTCGTCCCAGGAATTACATATAAGGTTACTCAAAAAGGTGTGGGTAATTTTCTTATCCTTTCTTCAAGTTCCCACGTAGCTTCTTCAAACATTGTGGTTCCTCCAAAGAACTTTTACGGAATGTATAACCTTATTTCGCAATTTCATTTCCTTTCTATCTAAAACTTCGATGGAATTTCCTCAGACGATAAATCTTTTTCGACTGAATTGGCTCGTGACGATATCACATGCTTGTAATCGAGCTTATATGGTCGTGAAGAATCGACACATGAAACACATTATGAATATGTTCCGATTCAGAGGTAGAGCTACCTCAGACGCCACACTCGCTATCTTCTTCAAGATCTCAAAAGGTCCAATAAATCTTGGACTCACTTACCTTTCTTTCCAAACCTTATCTTTCCTTTCCAAGGAGATACTTTCAAAAATGCATGGCTTCCCACCTCAAAATCTCGCTTCGGCGATGTAAGTTCAGATACTTCTTACAGCGATCTTGAGTGCTACCATCGGGCTCTAATCACCTTAATGGTCTCTACGATCTCATTGCACCAATTCTCGGTCCCACAGTTGACGTTCACCCACTTCATCCCAAAGATACAAGCGCGTTCTACATTTCCTCCCATACGATTGTGCTTCGACGGCGGCATTCCGATCTTTGGCGTGGTAGCTATTGTTGTATCGCGAACTCTACCAATGGAAGATGATCCTCCCAACTACCCTTGAAGTCCATCACACAAGCTCGAGCATGTCTTCAAGTGTTTGAATCGTTCTCTCACTTTGCCCATCTGGCTCTGCGGATGATACGCTGTGGTGCTCATCCGTAGCTGCGTCCCCATTCTTTCTTGAAGACTCTTCCAGAAGTTTGACGTGAAACGCGGATCCCTATCCGACACAATAGATACTGGTACGCCATGTCTCGATATAATTTCTTTGATGTATAGTTTGGCTAGCTGGTCCAGACTATACCTGATCTTGATCGGCAAAAAGTGAGCCGACTTCGTAAGACGATCTATGATCACCCATATGGCATCGTGTCCCTTTTGCGTTGCTGGAAGTCCCACCACAAAATCCATCGTGATGTGCTCCCATTTCCACTCTGGAATCTCTAAAGGCTGTAATAGTCCACTCGGTCGTTGATGTTCTGCCTTGACTCTCTGACAAGTTAGACATTTACTGACACATTCTGCAACATCTCTCTTCATGTTTGGCCACCAAAAGTGTTGACGTAAGTCTTGATACATTTTTGTGCTTCCTAGGTGTATCGAGTACCTCGTATTATGTGCTTCTTGCAGAATCTCTTCTCTTAGTTCGTATTAACTTGCATCAAATTCGGTCCTTCAAATCTTAGCGGTCCAAGTGCCATCAATCTTGTATTTCCATTCATCCCTTCACCTAATCGCTTCTTAATGCCGTCAATCTTGATCCTTCTCTTGAGCCTCTTTAACCTTATCTAATAAAGTAGGGCTCACGCCACGATAAATAATTTCTCATTGACCTCGTTGCACTTAACCTCTAAGTCAAGTCGTTCAAATCCTTCACCAATTCCTCTTGAATGGTTAACTTCAATAACTTCTCTCTCGCTTTTTTCGTCTGGGGCATCACCACTACATTTGCTTTGCACCGGATGGTATGAATCTCACAATCATAATCCTTAATCAATTCTAGCCATCTACACGCCTCATATTTAGCTCCTTCGGGTGAAGATATACTTTAGACTCTTATGATCCGATATATCTCACACTTCTCTCCATACAAATAGTGCCTCCAAATTTTCAAGGCAAAACTATCTGTCTGCTAACTCCGTGTCATGAGTGGATAACCCTTCTCATAGTCCTTTAGGTCGACGTGAAGCGACGTAATGACCTTGCCATGTCTTTGATCAAGACACGTACCAAGACCCTTGTGTGACGTGATCACTATACACTACAAATCCTCTCGTGTTGTCCTAAGAAAGCCAACATAGGTGCTTGATCGAGCCTCTTCTTCAATTCCATGAAACTCTGTTCACATTTTTCCGTCCAAACGAACTTCACTGTCTTTCTAGTAAGGTTGGTCAATGGCGATGCTACCTTTGAAAAATCTTGGATGAATCTTCGATAGTATCCTGCTAATCCCAAGAAACTCCTAATTTTTGTCGGTGTCTTTGGCTGTTCCCAGTTGATAACCGCTTCTACTTTTGCTGGATCTACCGAAACACCATCTTTGTCGATAACGTGACCCAAAAATTGCACTCTCCGCAACCAAAATTCACACTTGGAGAACTTTGCATACAACTTCTCCCTCCTTAACGTCTCCAACACTTTCCTTAGATGTTCAGCGTGATCTTCCTCTGTCTCGGAATATACCAGAATGTCATCGATGAACACAACAACAAACTTATCCAAATACTACTTAAACACTCTGTTCATCAAATCCATGAATGCTGCTGGTGCATTAGTTAACCCAAAAGACATTACCAGAAACTCAAAGTGTCCATACCGAGTTCTGAATGCCGTCTTTGGAACATCCTCATGTCTCACCTTCATTGGTGATAACCAAATCCTCAAGTCAATTTTTGAAAAGTATTTTGCCCCTTCAACCGATCAAACAAATCGTCGATCCCCGGCAATGGGTATTTATTCTTAATGGTGACCTTGTTTAACTCTTGTAGTCGATACAAAGTCTTAATGACCCATCCTTCTTCTTTACTGAATAAGACCGGTGCTCCCCATGGTGATACGCTTGGTGAATGTATCCCTTATCTAACAACTCTTGTAGTTGAACCATCGCCTTCATTTCTACAGGAGCCATACGATACGGCGCTTTGGATACCGGTGATGTCCTTGGTGCCAAATCGATAACAAACTCTATCTCTCTATCTGGTGGCAATCCCGGAATTTCATCTGGGAAAACGTCAACGAATTCCCTTACAATAGGTATTTGACCCGATTCACCTCGATTCGTGGGTATCCACAACGTGAGCCAAATAACCTATACAACCCTTCCTAAGCAACTTCCTTGCTTGCATCATCGTCGACAACAAGATTGTCTTGGCGATTTATCGCCATAAAATACCACCTTTGACTTATTTGAGTCTTTAAGTGTACACACTTTTTCTTCTGATCAATGACCACTCCATGACTTGATAACCAATCTATCCCAAGGATTACATCAAACTCTCCAGACTTAATCCAGATCAAATCCACGTTAAGCTTAAAACCTCTTACATTAGCACAACAGTTCCTATAGATGTAGTCTACAGGGATAATTTCTTTGTTTGCTACTTCTACATTCATTGGGTGTTCTAATAGTTCATGAGGTAAACTTAATCTTTGAGCAAATTCATCAGATACAAAAGAACATGAAGCTCCCGAATCGAATAACACATAGGCATTTATATCATTGATCGGAATTATACCTGACACCACCTCCCTGGATGCCACAGCATCTTGCACTGTCATATTGAATGTCCGTGTTGTTGGCTTGTTTGGCTGGGCTGGTCCTCCACTGGTTGTCTTTGTGTTATTGCCCCTGTTGCCATTTACGCCATCCATGCTTTTCTTCTTCGGGCAATCCTTGATCCGATGTCCCACTTCACCACAATTAAAGCAACCTCCTTTCTTCACCTTAGTACAATTGGGTGAGGTATGCCCTTCTTGCCCACATGTATAACATATCATTTTTCCTTTCCAAAGACTCTCGAGAGTGACCCTTGCCACAGTTCCCACACACCGACTTCTTTTGTTGCACGCTTCCTCATCGTGATCTCCGATTGCTACCCCCAACGCCTCCATTTCCGCTTCTTATTGTTGCTACCGCCACTGCTGACATTTTGATTCCCACCTTCTGATTTCTTCTTATTCTTCTCCCGATTGTATCTTGAGACCGCTTCGCTTCCTCCTTCCGCTATAAGAGCTTTTTCCAACAGAGTTGAGAATGATGTGATTTGTAAAACCGCTACTTTACTATAAATCCACGGCTTTAGTCCATTCTCAAACCTTCTCGCTTTCCTCGCCTCTGTGTCCACCTGATGTGGAGCGAATCTGGCCAATTCATTAAATTTCGCAAAGATACCGACATCGACATATTCTCCTGTTTTAGTTCCAAGAACTTGATCTCCATTCTTGCTTGAACGCCTCGTGGAAGTAGTTCTCGAAGAACAACTTCTTGAATGCTTCCCAAGTCACGATTCGGCTCCGGCTTTGTTTCGGTTGGCATCCCACCAATAGCTAGCCTCCCCCTTCATTAAGTAGGTAGCAAAAATGGTCTTCTGTTCTTCTGCTACTCTAGCAATAACGAAGGCCTTCTCAATCTCCTTTACCCACATTTGGGCTTCTATCGGGTCTGTTGTTCCTCCGAACTCTGGCGGTCCCTCGCCTTGAAGTCCTTAAAGTTTACTATTTGGGTGCTGCTCGATTTCGCAGTTGAGCTTGATTCCTCATGGCTTCAACCATCATGTTAATAAAATCTTGCATTGGGTTTTGTTGAGATCCCACGCATTATTAACTCGACTCTTCAATATCTTGGTTCCGAGTCCACGTCTCTGGCGCCATTATCTAGTGAAACAAAAATTCTAACACGTTACTCGGATTTATTATCATATGATTACTAAGTATGTAATACGCTATTTATTTAAACAATCAAATGATCATTATGTGAGAGTTTTAAGTTACCGAGATTTGGAAGTCTTTCTCCTACTTAGTGGGTTAAGTTTGTTTTAAAGAACATTTTCCAAATCGCCCATCTGAATTCACATAACATTAAATAGAAAATTTACTATTTAAAATTTTATAACACATATCATAATAATCTGCATTTATATTCATACACCAATCTTCAGTGACTTACACGATTAATACAGGTATATTTTATAAATGCTACTATCCCATTTTAACACAAAAGATGGGATTAACTCATAATGATACCTCCTTACAAACACAATTAGGGAAAGTACATAACCATTTACTACCTCACACCTGTTGAGGTTTACATCAACATAAAACCTTATTACACAACAAGAAAGGTACTAATGCATCTATTTACAACTGGGCCATCACATCATCACCACTGGTAACCCCGCCAGTCACTCCTGCCTGAGCTCCTAGGAAGCAACTCATGCGGAGATTCTACGTCGAAACGGATCGACTAGACTCTCCTATCTCATAGTGGACCCTCCTAGCCCTCTCTGCTACCGGGCCCTCATCATGTTGCATCAAGGGCCGGTCCTAAAGTTTCTACTCGACCTTTACTACTGCGATTCGATCTTTAATTGGCCCACCACTCATTCGACTCATGGAGTGCCTCTTCCACCAAGATCTTATCGGCAATTTTCTACGCCAAACTCACTTTGCATCTCCGGATGCTTCATGCTCAGCTCTCCAAACTTTGCCTTTTCATTCTCTATTGCATTCATCAAGATCCCAACTTGCAAGCTGGGACTCATCAAATTTTTCCTTCTATTCGACTTTCTCCATCCGGGCTTGATGAGCCTCATCCTTGTATTGTTCTTGAAGAATTGGAGGGTGTGGTTTTCTACTTCTAGTTCCTCCCTCTGCCTTCTAATTGGTCGATTCTCCTCAACAAGTCCCCTCATGGGAGGACCATGAGGGACATCTTGGGTGGCCTCATGCTCAATGGGTTCTCGCTTCAACTGAGTAACTACCTTGGCGCGTCGGACATCCTACAAACACCATAAAGTCAACGTCAGTACCACAATAAAATATATTCATTGATGAAATGAAATAATATTTTATTAAGTACAACACAAACTTGATGAATTTCCATAATCCATCTCCTAACATACTCCATAAGAGTTTTCTACTAAGGTTATAACCTAGGTTTCGCATTCCTAAAGTTTATAACCTACAGCTTTGATACCAACCTGTGACGCCCCCAAATCCAGGTTCTCTAACCTCAGATTCAGTGCTCACGATCCTATCATCATCATAAGCATTCTATAACTATTTCGAAATAATAAACATACATTGTTCATTATACAAAAGTCTCAAAACATGGTCCCAAGGTCTCTAACCTTAACTTTAAATACACCATTTATAATACAAAGCAGTTTACTCAAGAAATTCCATTAGATAATAACTAATTTAACATTCATTCTAAAATTACTCCTGGATCTTGCCCTTGCCCTTGTCCTTCGCATTAGATCCTTCGGGCTTAACTGAAAATAGAGGTCATGATATAGCAAGAGTAAGCAACTAATTTGCTTCACAAGTTTATAAAGACAAAGGAGATATATCATGACGTAGAAAGAAATATTGCCTTCAATGTTCAACAATAATATAAGATTGTGAAGGAACATGAATTAATAATCAACAATTGAATATTCGATAGTTGAATAACATGAACTGAGTGGTTTTGAATAACCATGAACATTTGCCAAGGTGCTCAAAGTGATTTAAATCTGGACCTTTTAATAAGTTTTGGTATTCAAGGATCATCCTTTCATACCCCGTGATTTATGCATAAACACTTAATAATCCAACATTGATATCATGCCTTAATCAAATTTGTTCATTTCTCACCAAGAGTTCTTACCATATCAATTAATAAGAACAATTATTTAAAATCCATTTGATTTAACAAATTTAGACATGCTTGATCTAGGCGATACAATTAGCATAGATCTATCCCATAAATAGTTCATAAATGAAGAACTTTAATTTAATTCACGATTCAATGGCAAGTAGAAGCGAATTCAATTGCACAAAGTCGCAATTTCAATAATCTGATAAAGACGTGAATAATCATCAATAATTATTCACTAATATGCTTTGAAAATAATAACTCAAGTTGAGTTAGGAAACTTGCCTCGATCGTGAGGTTACTGACTCACGAAATAAATTTCTATCCACTATGTAGTTAAATTATCTTCCTTTGAGAGACCTATAATTAGCCTTTCAATTAGTCATTGCATAACATCGATTATGTAATCACATAGATATCATACATTACAATAAGTTCTTATAAACATTATCATGTCTAGATAGTGTTATTAATCGACTACCTTTAATTCACATAATATTATTAACTTAGATAATATTAATTCACCTTCTAGTATTATTGGTTCACTAATAATACTTTAAATCATTTACTAACATTTTATTCACTTACTAATATTATTAATCATTTAATAATATTTTATCCCTTTACTAATATTATTAATTATTTAATAATATTTTATTCACTTACTAATATTATTAATCATTTAATAATATTTTATTTAATCTCGAATATTATTATTTAATAATAATACTCTAATCTAATATTTTTATTTACATAACAACATCATATTATAATATTATTAGTATTTTAATAATATTCCAATGATTTATTAAATTAATAAACAATTTATTCTAATTGTTCATCCTTTAATAACCTCTTATTTAATATCCATAAAAGGTCATAAGTAATATTTATTATTATAAATTACCAAAATGCCCTAAGATAGTCATGATATAATATATTATGAGCATTCAAGCATAAAAATAATATTTTTCTCATTAAAGACATCATTTAACTATTTATTTCCTTTTATTTACAACCTAATTATTTTTAGGAAAAATAGCAAACTAATTCCAAAAATTCTCAGCTTCTGGATTTTAACAGAATATGAACCAACAATGATCTTCTAATTTTTCTATAATTTTAGAAAATGATTTACTATTTTTAGAGTGTCCAAAACACTCGGATCTTGCTCTATTTTTCATAAATTAAGTTTTACTCAGACAAATCTGAAATTTTCAGGGTATGCTCTCTTAACATATATGAAGCTACTGTAAATATTTTGGAATTTTCCAGTGTATACACAGTGAGATATTCGTAGGATAATATTTATGGAGTCCTTTACGGAAATAGTCATTACGCACAATATATAACTCGAAACGTGTCCGTTCTTTTTCCTACGCGTAGATAACTTCATAAGGTACCTCTGTAATAGTTTTCCAGATTTTTACAAGACAAGGAACTGACCGAAACAGCCTCATGAAAAACAAGTCAGTAGCTGATTTTGGATTTCAAGGCTTTAGCATATAAAGTGGACTGTTTTTGTAAAAAAAATCTCAAAGGTTTCAAAACATGCTATATTTGTGATCTACCACTTGGGTTTACTAGATAACTCATGTATCTAGCACCCCCCCTTCGACGGATCATAATTCCAAGTTGTAGAACTTGAGTTACACAAGATTTAGTAGAAGAAAAACAAGAGTTTTCACCCTTGGAGAACATATGCTCATTTTCTTCCTCTAAGTCTTTGATCTAACACTCAAGATACTTAGTTCCATGCATGATGGTATGTATAACTAGTGTATCTTGAGTAGTTGTACATAACCCCATCAAAACTCAAGCTATCAAAATAAGGTAAGAGAAGAAGATGAAGGTACATTATACCTTGGAAAGTGGCTACCTTCCTTGATTTTCCAAAGTAACTAATAAACTTAGGGGGCATAAACCACTAGAACTCCTATAATTCTTCTTCCTATGGCTGAAATTCTCTCTTTCTTTTCTCTCTTTGAAGTTGGCTAGCTTGGGAGCAAGAGGTAGAAGAAGAAGATGAAGAAGATGGAGGGAAAATGAGATGTTGGAAGAATGAGATGTGAATTCAAAATGTAATGGGCAATTCATTATTAATTCTCCCACAATCATTTTGTTGCCCATTAGGTAAAACACTTTGTTTATTACTTACCTTAGGTTAAACATGATTAAATGTGCATAATGGAGTGGCAACCAATGGGAGCCTTACAACATTGTCCTTATGTTTATTCTTGTCTACTAATGGACAAGCTAGATTAATTATTCCACTTAGGATCCTCATAATATCCACCATTTAGCTTTTTATTTTAAATGCCCAATTTTGATTAATCAAATGTCTAGAATACCCCCAATCAAGTGGGCTAAGTATTGGATTACATTTTATTTTCCTTGGGCTTTTCTTTTAATTGATTTGGGCTAGATAAAACATAGTCCAACAATTTTAATAATGTTACCCAATTTGATAATTTAGGGTTTTCATCTCCAATCATATGAAGTTTAATTACTTATACATATGATTTTATCTCATAACCTAATTAGATTTACAAGAATTAGGTTTAAAATTATTAGTCACTTGAAATACTAAGTTTACCCACTTAAGTTAGTATACATATAAAATACTAACTTTTTCGTGTTACCATAACCCTTAGGTTATTTAATATCCTTACCTAATGTATAATTAGGTCACAAGGCTTTCATTTTTAATGAAATCCATAAATATATGTATCCATATATAACACAAAGTTTAAAAAAAATGTACGTACATACATGGTGACTTAAAATTCACGGTTATTACAATAACTAATTCTTTAAGCTTAAATTCTGGACAATCCGATTTTCCGGGTTGTCACATTCTTTCTTCCTTAAAAAAATTCCGTCCTCGGAATTTCTTAAAACCAAACCCTTAACCGGGTTCTCACATTCTCCCCTTCTTCAAAGAATTTCGTCCTCGAAATTGTAGCTTACCCTTCTTCTCAACTTCTCTTCAAAGAAACTATTATCTTTCAAACATTCCCTATCCTTCATAACTTATCAAGAATCATGAAGTGAAAGGAATAACTAGGAATATAAGAATTCCTTTAAAACATTTCATTCTTTTGCTGAGGGGTCAAATCGACCATAAACTCTTACTAGGTTAAACAGCCTCTCGCCGTAAACATTTCTTACACGGTAAGTTTACAATCACAAAGAAGGTAAACTACCTCTTCCATACGTAGGTGATCAGCCTATCGTATAACCCCATTTCAGGGTATGTTCACCTCAGACTTAGATTCCGTACCAAAATAATTTGGTTCGGCATAGCTCTTCAAAGAAAGCTCGATTTTCATTTAATCATGACATACCATTCGTCTTAGCCAAATCAAGAAGCTTAGACCATATCAATAAATTGGATATTAACTTGAAACATTCGTCTAGTCAACTCACTTGACAGTGACTACTTCTTTAAATTCTTTTACAATACATTAAAACGTTTCATGACGTCATGATACCGTACTCTTCACAGTACATTTATGACTTCGTCATTATACATCATACCATAGCGGTTTGTTAATCCTAAGATCACATCCCACCAGGTTCAATTGCATTAATAACTCCATCCTTTTACCATCCTTGCATCAAATGCACTGATGATATAAAATTCATTTTGATATTTCAAATCAATTTCTGTCTAGCCGAAACAATTAGCATAGACATACCAAGAATAGTTCTTTTAAAATACATTGGTTCCAAAAGTCGAACCAATTCTTTCATTTTCAAAACGCGCACATTAGCACGATTTCAAGAAACTTCGAAATCTAGCATAACTAGATGACTTGGAATATCCTATTCTCCATCTTCCGTTATTGTCTTACTGCGACAATACTTAACCTTCTCTAGCACCTTCAATGCTAAGTCTACTGAAAATACTTCATTTTCAGTTTAAACATCTCTATACCCTAGTACAGTCCATCAACTTACCACACATTATGAGTTCAGGAACTTTCCACAATAATATGAGTTTAAGAACATCCAAACAAACCTTAGGCGTCCATTCACTGAGATATTCGAAAACATACCATATTATTATGAGTCACGAACTTACCATAAGTATGAGTTTAAGGACTCGCACCTACTTTATCATTCTCTACCTATCAAGTATATACATGAGAAAAGATTCACCTTCTCGTCATATACATATTAATAGCGCGACCAATTCCAATGATTATCACTATAATAAACTAAGTAGTTGTTACACCAAACATAAACCTCTGCCCATACAAAGGTTCATACAACTCAGCCATCACATGAGTCCTCAATTGAAATCTTACAACTTCTAACTTCCTCTTTACTTAATACGAATTTTCTTTAATTCGTATGCTAACCTTTACAACTCAATCTGAGTTCTTCTTCTCGTACTACTTCGTAGTACCATTCATTCATAGCATTAGCTATAAATCATTCATCGTTTTAACAGCTCATCTGTTACTACGATTTACTATGATCACGTGGTGATCTTCTTATCCTTCTCTCTACGATTATACGATCCCATCTTCTTCCAAACATACATCATTATATAGCTAAATATAACGACATGCATTTTCATATCCCAGGTTCTATAACCATAAAACCTCTTTCATTACAAATAATGATAATTACATTATTCTTTACATCTTGTACAAGTGACTTTTATCCGCCACCAAGGATACATAATCGTTCATTAAACTATTCTATAGTTTAATTCTATCATTCTATATTACAAGTCTTCGCTTGATCTTCACGCTCATTCATATAATGAATGGCACATTGTACCGATCAGCTTGAACTTTACGGGATCCTTAAGTTCTTTCTAACATGGCTCGCTGAAAATGATTTTTTTTATTTAAAGCAAGTGTGAGCATTCAATTGCCCAGCAAGTCATACAGTTGAACAAACAACTTTAAGGATTCAACCATTCTTTTAAGACCTCAATAACCGAACAAAGGTTATGAAGAAGCTTGAATAATCGGAATAGTCTTGATTCCTATCATCTTAAAACATCAGTTACATGCACTTTGACATACATTCATTCTTCTACATTTTTCATACACATTTTGTCTGGCTAGAATCATTAGCACAGACTTAACAATAACGGTTCATGTATAAACAGAACATACTTGTATTGAACAGCTCAATCACAGAACAGTTCATCTCATAGAAACACCTAAGTGTTCAAATTGTGGCACAAGGCCTCATATGTTCTACCACCTTGTACATACTTAGTACATATACACATAGACAGAACTTCTCAAGTTCAACATCTGAGAAGTTTAAGAAACTAGCTTTCATATAGTATGAATGAAGTTAGGAAACTTGCCTTTATGCATACCATGACTTATAGTTACGTACCGAATCGCTCATTCCAATTCCTATGCAGCACATAAGGAAATAACACGTGTACCAATTAGTCATATATTTGACTTGCGCATTGGTTTACTTTACTTTACTTCTTAAGGTTCACGTTCTTACAAACTAAGTTTACGCGACCAACTTCCTTTATCGGTTAACGGCTTCTTGACATACGGAGATGTCTTACTCATTACGTTCATCATCTTTGATGATTAACATTCTTATCTTCTTCTTATAACTTTTCTAGGACTCAGCACACATCGCGTCTCTGCTAGTAGTACATATGGTACTCTGAGTGGTTTCCCACAAACAACCAACAAACAAGTTCCCGTCTCATCTACACTGCCCACACAGTGAGTTAGATCGGTTGCCAATTTTGTATATACCTTCGCTCTCTGAAGGAATTGTTTAGCCCAGCTCCCATATGTCAACCATCAAAGGTTACGATTGTACTACGACCAAACTTACCTTAACTTATCCGAACTATTCAACTATAATGTTCGTTAAGTCAAATTCATATTCCTTATGGCTTTCTGACAACTAAATGCCATACCTCAGGATTTATTCATCATCGTCTAAGTCATACAATCTTTTGTATACTCAGAACTATCATTCCGCATTCATTCTATGCATTAATAACGTTAAGTATTTTACGTTACCTTATTCTTATCTTACAACGTCCGATTAATTCGATTCGGAGCGTCATCCAAGTTATAAACATTAACTCGGCTTCTTTTACATTATACATACTTGTCTTTAAATAAGCTTCTTCATTGCTCACAGCTTTAATCAATGGTCTTCGTTATTCTACGGTCAAACCATACACAGGGTGTAGGTTCTACCCGTTTAATATTCGCGTACACTCAACCTTCACATTGGTTAAAGTATTCAACGCTTACCTTTCATTTCCCTCCATCTTTGCGATCCTGGAGGAAATGTATTTTCACTCTCAAGTGATACGGTGTCATTGTCTGCCATTTGTAGGTCACCACTGTAAATCATATTTTGGATAAGATGACGGAGTGCCCAGCATCCTTCAGTGTTGTGACCACGAGAATTGAAGTGGTATCGATAGACCCCGATAGCATCAAATCTTTTTGAACGTGGATTGACTGGAGGTAGCAGTGCTGTGATTTTTCCTTCATTGATCAGCATCTGCAATATTTCTTCAATCGGTTGGCCTAAATGGGTAAACTTCGTTTTATTCGTAAAGTCCCGACGGGATTGAGCTCTTACTTTTCTTTAAAGCTTCTCCTCAAAGGTTTCATTCTCTTGGGTTGGTGGTGGATTCTTTGTAATAAGGAAGAGGAGACTTATATACTCCTAACTGAACAACTGTCATGTGATTTGGTTCTGATGTATCAGCAGTTCTGCCAGTTGATTAACATGTTCATCAATAGCCTTCAACTCTCGTTCTATCATGAACTGGAACCCTGAATAATCCCATTTGTCAAAAATATCTTTACTGGTTTAGGGAGAACCACCCACGTATTTGAGGTACTTGGAGCTCTCTCCACTGCCTTTATTGATCATGTTAACATCCTCTTCCTTGTGTTAAGGGAGAGGGTGTAATTACCCGAGAATTTCTATATAAAATAAATAAGAAATTTTGCGTATAAATTTTTTTTTTTATTTAATGACGAGACTAAGTGTCAAGTAAAGTGAACGATAAATGTGAATACATTTATTACTTGAAAAATTAGAAATAATTTTGGAATTATTAATTACCACAAATTATATGGTAATAAATTTACAGAAGTTTTAAATGTTTTTATTAATTATTTTCCATGAAAACATGATTGGAAATAATATATGAAGTGATAATTAGATTTATATAATAAATATTTTATTATATGAATTGTTCAGAATATTTAAGTTAATTATTTTAACTTGATTATTGATGCTGTGTACGAAGAATAAGTCAGACATGAGATCCAAACCCTGGATTGGGATTGTGATCAAGAGATGAGAATAATAATATTATATTATTTATATAATGATTTTACAGTACCATAATTATGTACTGGGTATGTGCGGACAGATAATATTGAGCAATGACGGTCAATTAGGTCATAGCATATTACCGTGCTGTGAAACCCTAATTATTAAACTCAGTTATGGGGTATTTCTGAGTAGTGACTGTGTATATGAAGTTACTGTGAATAAGAATATCGGTAATTAGAAGAAACCCTAATTACTGTTGTATGTCGATAATTAGGACAAACCCTAATTATTATAACCCTAACCGGTTGAAATTAGAAACCGTAACGACTGTGTTAGTAACATACACAAATAATTAAAGAACCACTAATGGTCAATTAGAAACCCTAATTAATGACGTTGAAAAACCCTAATTTTAATTACCGGGTTTAATTTCGATGTTATTGTATAAGTGTTTTAATTTACCAAAGGATAGAAGTTAATTGGTAAATTATAAGAATTAAATCTAGTGATTAAATATTACATTTAATTGCCTTGTACAAGATTGCCCATACACTCTTAAACAAAGCCCAACCATCACCCATAACAAATCAGAAGCAAGAATCAAGAATTTTTGGCAAAAAGGGTATAAGAACACTAAACCTAGAAATCCTTTGATTCGATGTTATTTGATGCAATTGATTGTTTAAAGTTGTGTAATAGAATGTTAATTGATGATATAGGTTGATAAATCAAAGACCCATAACATCAAAGTGCGCGAATTTGAAGATTTAAGCAAGTTGGAAAAACCGAATTATGTTATTTTTTCACCAAATGTCGAGGCCATAACTCTTTTGCTCGATCATGAGTTTTGTTCTTCAAAAGTTGTTATGTGTAGCTTCGATATGTGGTCTTTAATCTGCAAAAAGAATCAAGTCAATATCATGTATAGATTAGAAGTTATAGATGGTCAAACATGGTTGACCGATCATGATAAACCCATTTTTGGCGATCTGTAATGGGGAATTCTCGTCCACTTTTTGTGCTTTAAAAGGTCTGGGCTTTTAATATGTTGTAGTGCACTGAGTTAGGAAGCCATAGGCTTTGGAATGACCTCATTCCGACCTCGGATGAGGGAATTACGGTGATTGGAAGGAAATGTGTCAAATTTCTCAAAACCGAAAGTCAGCTAGAATGGATGTGCTATTCGGGACACTGTTTCGATCAGTTAATGTTTCCAAAACCATCTGGGCTTTTGGTATGTTATAGTACACCGAATAAGCTTTCCATAGACTCTGAAACGGACTAAATCCGATATCGGAGGAGAGAGTTATGACATTTCAAAGTAGTAGTGTCAAAACTTCCCAACAAGTGCGGTGCAGTCCATTTGAACGGAATTTCTGGGCTGATGTGTTCGGAATTTGGAAATGGTCAAAGAATAAAAGTTGTAGCCCCAGAAGTTAGCTTCGCGTGGGCTCAAGAATCTCTCAAAAATATTTTAAAATGAAAGAGTTATGACTTTTTTTAGCGGAAGAGGGTAAAGCTGAAACGAGATTGAAAAATCATTATGAACGTCCACTTTTGATGCAATTGTTTGGGCTACCTAATGAACCCGAATTGGGTAATTCGTATTTTTTAAAAATAGTCTTACATACCATGTATAACATATCCAAAAATCAGATTAATCGGAGTTATGAGCAATGCGTTAGAAAATCGCAAAGTGAGCTATTGAAAAATTAGTATAAACCAAGTCCCACATCGACTAAATTGAGAACTTCACCATTTTCTAAACCTATAAATAGAAGGGCTTGGCCTTTGTTTCATTCACCAATAATAAGGCCTCCAATTTTGAGAAAGGCTTTGTTGTGGGAGAACTTTTTATAAAGATCTCCTTAGTTAAATTTTAGGCGTGGAAGTGCGTATTCATCTGTGAAATTAAGTATTTTCGGGTATGTTTTTATTTAATTTTTGTAATGTTATTATTTTTAATTGTTAGTTAAAGTTTGAATTTTGAAGTTTAGTTAGTGTTGTTAATAAACTAGTTAGTTTACTATGTTTATTTTGGCTTGAAATTGATTATGTAAATGAGTTATTTGTGATGACTTTTAATATTTTGTGATGAATTTCATTAATTAATAATTATTAATGATATTAAAGTTATTTAATGATTATATTAAATAATTTAGTTTAAAAATGATTTTAATATTATAAAAATCATTTTAAATGAAAATAAGGTATTTAAAAATATTTTAAGTTATAAAATATAACTTTTAATATTTAAATGATAATTTCATTAATAATTAAATATTAATGATATTAAAATAATATTAATGATATTTAGTTTATTTAATGATTAATATTAAAAAATAGTTTAAAAATGGTTTTACTTATTTAAAAACCATTTAAAGAGGATATTAAGGATTTAAAAATATTTTAAGTTATAATTAATGACTTTTAATATTTGGATAAATAGTACATTAATATTGGTAATTATTTGGGTAATATAAATGTTTTAAAAATAGTTTGAGTTATTATAAATAACTTTTATATTTTGGCAATGGTTTCATTAATAGTTTAGTATTAATTAAACTATTAATGATAATGGAATTGTTTAATATTTAAATCATTTAATTATGATTCGATATTTGAAAGTTATAGCCGGCCAAACTAGTTTACTTGAGAACCGATTATGAAGTTTTGAATTTGAAGAAGAACACCTATAGTAACAGTTATATCACTATAGGCCCTTTAGTATGATGATTTGAATTATTTTAAATTTTCAATTTCCGAAATTGCGAAAATGATTAAAAATAAGATGTCCGATATTTACAAATGTTGAGGTATAGAATAAGAGTCTTAGACTCAGATTTACGCCGATAAAGTCGTCAATACCGATAAATGTCTAGACCTTATAAAAAGAAAGAAAAGACTACTGTAAGAGCATGGATGAGATATTTGAAAATGTATAAAAATATTTCAAGTATAGAATAGGAACTAAAAGTATGATCACCGTGATTAGGTGATTAGACTATGTCTTCAATTGTAATAGTACGAGATTATGTGTTAAGATATATTGTTCTAATCGAAGCGAATGATCCGATTATTGATAGGTTGTGATAAAGAGATAAAACCTAAGTTGAGATTTGTAATCGGTGAATCGTGCAAGTATCCTACCTTTGCACTTCCTTTATGCAATGGACATGAGTAAGAAGTTTCGTAATTATTCTATCCCCTGCATGATTATGTACTCTTTGATTATCGACATGTTAGCTCGTATATATATTCATTCATTGATTTCTATAAATGGTTATACAAGTGTCCCCACTTGGATAATCATGGCATTTGTTCACATGTTGATACACCTTTGTCAATTACCCGTATATATATGTTGAATTACATATTATTGTTGAGCAAGATTAAAAACCTTCGGGTTTGGAACCAGGCATGTATGAACATCCCTATATGGGAAGATTTTTGCATAAAAGGCGGATAGAGTGAGCGATGAATTTCGTTCAAGTTATGTAGTATTGATCAATACATGGTACAACGGGGCTGATCACCCTCCGTGCCCATAAGTTATGACGGTTTGAGGATAGAATTCCGCTAAACCTTTTCGAAAATGAATAGAATGTTCATAGTATGTTTCTTAAACCCTATTCAAGGGTAGAGCGAGCCAAATTTAAAGAATTTGAAAGAGAGTTGTTATGTGAATTTTTATCAAGAGATGATTACTTCACAACTTTCAATTCGTTGTAGAAGTGTTATGTAAAGAGAATACTTATATTCTTTCAAATTTTATATATAATTGCTATTACTTCTTTGGGCACTTAAATTCTCATCCTTGCTTAAATTAAATGTTTTCGATTATGTATGAGCAATCGAAGGCTCGAGCACGAACAAAGGAAAAGGAAAGGCGATTGAATAAGTGTGTATGATGAGTTAATGGTTATAGTTGTATTGGTATCTATTCAAGTATTGTAAGGAATGTATTTGAAGGTCACGCACTGGGAAGTAAACTTTGATGTATGTAAATTAAGTTCGAATGTATTATTATTTAGTATTATTCACTTAAAGAAATGGTATCGTGGAGAACCGAAGTTCGGGTTTCAAGTACCGGATTTGGGGTAAATCACAAGGTTGGTATCAAAGCATTGGTTATGAAGCTTAGGTAGGAATACACGAGACTAATAACCGCAATGATTAGGATAAGTATTAACTCATATAGAGTTAGTTGGTCGATAAGATTCAAAGATGAATCTCGGCGAGTGTAAAGACACAGAGTTCCCTAACTCTTATTATAAAGTTAAACAGTAGTGGGGAATAGATTGAGTATAAAAGACTGAAAGTGCAGTTATGAGAGATCGTAAAATAAAACGATCAAGATATAGAACTAAATCGTAATATATACGATGAGATCACCCCGTGATCTGATAAGGCTATGACAGCTAGAAGGAATCAATCTGATGATTGGAAAGTTTACAGCAAGATTGTTGTGTATGAATTGTACTATCAATTGGTACAGATCCAGAAGAGAATTATAAATACGAATTAAATTCGTATGGAGAATGGGGTTAGTATTAGATGGGGGATTCAATTGAGGACTCATGTCGGCAGCTGAGTTGTATGATTCTTCGTATGGGAGCTGAATTGTACTTGGTGTAAAAAACACTTAGTTTTAAATCGATAATCATTGAAATGTACTCGTCGCGCTATTTGTTATATGCACATTAAGAGGATGACTCCATTCTCAGGTGTATAACATGTAGATAGGTCATAGATAGAGAATATAAGATTAAGTTCGAGTTCTTAAAACTCATACCTATGAGACATTCTTGACTCATAATTATATGAAATGTTTATGAACCCTCAAATGAATGGACGCCAAAGGTCTGACTAGGATAAGTTCTTAAACTCATATGATTGTGGCAATTTATGAACTCATAAGTGTGGTTTGATGAACTGGGTATAGTTTTGTGTGAATGGAGTGTTATGGATTACAGGAACAGATAGATTGTTAAGTAAATGATTTTTAGTGAAGGTGTTAGGTTTTCCTAAACTCCTAGCTATGCTAAACTTCAAAATTTTTGACATCAAGCTAAATACGCACTATGTGCTTTTGAAAACAAAAATGTAGACTCGTAATCATTTTTGAAACGGTTTAAAGTACGGTCTATGCTACTTATTTTGGCTAGACGCAAATGATTTGAAATATCAAAATTTGTTTTTAATTATCACTCATGTACCATGTAACTCAAAGTGCGAGAGATGATAAAAATGTGATGGAGTTGTAAATACAGGAATACTTAGTGTGAATTTGACCTGAAGTCGTTGTTCCACTATTATATGATGTGTTATGACAAAGTCATACAATGACGGCATCCTCAACGGATTGTTAATACAGTACGGCATCATGACGTCATTCTCGAAAATGTTTTCAAAAAGTTTAATTTGCCAACGGGGTTTGGCTACATCTAAATAATTCGATTGAATTGAATTATTGATATGAGTCTATGTTATTTGAATCAGCTAGACTAATGTTTATGAAAACTCTAAGTGTTCATTGAAAGAAATTTCTCGAACCAAATTGTTTGGTGCGGAATCCTATGATAAGACTGAGGTGAACAATGTTGTTTGGATAAATGATCCAATCTAATGGCGTAAATATTCGCTAGGTATGATTAATACGTTATGCATGACGTAGGGGTACAATAGGCTAATCACCTAAAGTACTATTAATGGTAGTTTACCTTCTTTGTGATTGTAAACATACTGTAATGTTTTGTTTTTCATGGTATGAATACCGTTAAAACTATGTGTTCATGGTCTATATGACCCTCAAAGACAATTTGAAAACTTTTACTCTTGTGAGAGGTGTATTGGGTAGCATGTGATGATATGTGTGAATGTTGTAATCACAGATAGAGTTAATGAGAGTTATGAGGGAGGTTGGAGCAGAGGAGATATTCAGATAAGACAGGTTGAAGGTTGAAATAGAAGCCAAAGACACCGGATATATACCTTGGACTGGGCTTTAGTCATCACCTTCATGCGATTCGATGCGAGTGGATGGAGCGCTTTTCAGAGATAGGCGTTGATGAGAATTGAATAAATTTATCGTCAATCAAAATAAGAGACAACGTATATAGAACTCTTGATTGCTGTGTATATATACTATATGTTAATCAGGGTAACTTATGTATGTAGATGTCTGGTGAGAAAGATATGTGGAATAAGAAGGATCATATTCACACCCGAGCTAATATCGAGGCCAACAGATGAAATAGAAGCTCACTAGGAACCCAAATCGGACGAGGTGGCTATCGTGGAAAAACGTAGCATCAGATCCAGAAATGTTGGATTTGACAGATAGTGATTCAGACACTAAAGTTGAAGCTGCTCAAGCATCAACGGAGGTGCGAGATTTGGAGAACAAGGTTTATTCATTGGAAAGGTTGTGGGAGATAAAAAGTTGATGCGTCAAAGCGTTAATGGAAACAATGGAAGAGCGGGATAAGCTCAAAATCCAAATTGACAGATGGAGCCTCAAGCAACACATCCGTGAAGGACACACCTCTCCTCGTTGCCCCCGACTATAAGAAAGGTGGATGTTTTAATTGTGGGATGGAAGGACATCGAGCGAATGAATGTCAGAAAAAAAGGCTTGGTAAATAAGTAGTATGGGTTATGTATGTAATATGTGTGATAAGTAATGAACTATTTTTAACTTTTATGTTGGTTAAGATTTTAAACCCGACTTTCGTAGTCACAAAGGGATAGCCGTTGATTAAAGAGGATGTCTGTGTGTAAATATTCGATAAATGAATATGAATCTAAGTTTGAGAAATGAATTGAGTTTAATACATTAATCTTATGCAATAAGGTTTAAAATGTAAGGGTATAATTTATGGTTTTATTTAACGGATAATGCCGCCAAGACGTCAAACTCGAAACCAAAGGATAGAAGAATCTACTAATCTTCCGGGAACGACAACCAGAATCGATGCAAAACTTTGCAAACATGGTAGCTCAAAGTTATGCAAAGAGGGAACACCATTCTATGGAAACCAAATGGACAATCGCTTGGCAAAATTCAAAGACTTCAAAGTCAGTAGGACCACGAATTCAGAGGATCGGTGACCTATAGAAGCCCGGACTTGGGTGAACGAGATAGAGAAGGCGTTCAGAATCGCTAAAGTAGATGAGGGAAAAAGACCGCTTTTGCCACTTATATGATGAAAGGGAAGCTAACTTTTGGTGGGAGGCAAATAAGACTCGGGAAGGAGAAGAAGAAATTACTTGGGATAGGTTTAAGGATTTATTTTTCGAAAACTATCTCTCTGTTAGTATGCGATTTAGAATGGAGGTGAGATTCACGGAGTTAAAGCAGGATAACATGATCATTCTGAGTATGCCGCAAAATTTAATGAGTTGGCTAGGTTTGCTCCACATCAAGTGGATACTGAGAGGCTAGGAAGGCGAGGAGATTTGAGTGGGCTTAAAACCCTAGCTCTACAATAAGGTGTCAAGATCTTTGCAAATCAATACTTTTACAAAGACTCATGGAGAAGGCTATCATTCTTTGAGCAGGGAAGTGAGGCCATGAGCCTCTACCATAAGGAGAAGAAGAACAAAAGCAAGTCGGGAGGAGCAAAGTAAAGATAGAAAGTAGTAGTGGGAATAAGGGTGAGAAAAGAATGAGGAATTTTTCCGAGAAAATGCAAGTAAAGCGAGGAAGGTATAAAGAAGCGGTAGTGCAAAGGCAAGAATTATGGGAAGAATCACTCTGGCGAGTGTACGAAGGGCAAGTTTGTATGCTACAAGTGCGGCGGTAAGAGGTTCATATCTCTCAAGAATCGCCCCCAACTCAAGGATGATCGGTGGATGCTTCATATGTGGATCGATCGAGCATAAGGTGAGAACTGGCCCACAGAGAGGAATGGAGGCAGGAACGTAACCACGGGAGAAGCGGTGGGACGTTAGCAATTTCGAGGACCAAACTCAACCAAGAACTCCAACAAAAGCAACTCAGGGTTTACAACATGACGGTCCAGGATACGGTGGCATTTGGAAGCGAGAACTCCAGTGCTATTTGAATAACTTATATATCTTATATTTACGCTTAATCGGATAGACAAGTGTTATGATGAATAATTAAAGATCGATTCGATCAAGTATGATCGAGATCTACGTACAATGATTATATGCTATGTACCCATTCTCGCATATGAGTTTTTAAAGCGGTGATTAGGGACGGAATCCTTATAAAGGAGGTGAATGTAATAATAACCCGAGAATTTCTATATAAAATAAATAAGAAATTTTATGCGTATAAAATTTTTTATTTATTTAATGACGAGACTAAGTGTCAAGTAAAGTGAGCGATAAATGCGAATACATTTATTACTTGAAAAATTAGAAATAATTTTGGAATTATTAATTACCACAAATTATATGGTAATAAATTTCGTAAGTAGAAATGTTTTTATTAATTATTTTCCATGAAAACATGATTGGAAATAATATATGAAGTGATAATTAGATTTATATAATAAATATTTTATTATATGAATTGTTCGTAATATTTAAGTTAATTATTTTAACTTGATTATTGATCTTGTGTAACGAAGAATAAGTCGACATGAGATCCAAACCTCGGATTGGGATTGTGATCAAGAGATGAGAATAATAATATTATATTATTTATATAATGATTTTACAAAGACCATATTTATGTATCTTTGGGTATATGTAGACGAGATAATATTAAGCAATGACGGCCAATTAGGTCATAGATATTACTTAGGTTGTGAAACCCTAATTATTAAACTCGGTTATGGGGTATTTCGAGTAGTGATTTGTGTATATGAAGTTACTCGTGAATAAGAATATCAGTAATTAGAAGAAACCCCTAATTATCATTGTAGACGTCGATAATTAGGACAAACCCTAATTATTATAACCCTAAGGTTGAAATTAGAAACCGTAACTTAATGTGTTGTTAATCGTAACGCATCGTGTTAGTAACATACACGATAATTAAAGAACCACTAATGGTCAATTAGAAACCCTAATTGATGACGTTGAGAAACCCTAATTTTAATTCTAGGGTTTAATTTCGATGTTATTGTATAAGTGTTTTAATTTACCAAAGGATAGAAGTTAATTGATAAATTATAAGAATTAAATCTAGTGATTAAATATTACATTTAATTTTCTTGTACAAGATTGCCCAAACACTCTTAAACAAAGCCCAACCATCACCCATAACAAATCAGAAGCAAGAATCAAGAATTTTTGGCAAAAAGGGTATAAGAACACTAAACCTAGAAATCCTTTGATTCGATGTTATTTGATGCAATTGATTGTTTAAAGTTGTGTAATAGAATGTTAATTGATGATATGGGTTGATAAATCAAAGACCCATAACATCAAAGTGCACGAATTTGAAGATTTAAGCAAGTTGGAAAAACCGAATTATGTTATTTTTTCACCAAATGTCAAAGGCCATAACTCTTTGCTTGATCATGAGTTTTGTTCTTCAAAAGTTGTTATGTGTAGCCGATATGTGGTCTTTAATGCATAAAAAAATCAAGTCCATATCATGTATAGATTAGAAGTTATAGATGGTCAAACATGGTTGATCGATCATGATAAACTATTTTTGGGCGATGCTGTAATGGGGGCATTCTCGTCCACTTTTGTGCTTTAAAAGGTCTGGGCTTTTAATATGTTGTAGTGCAACTGAGTTAGAAATCCATAGGCTTTGGAATGACCTCATTCCGAGCCTCGGATGAGGGAATTACGGTGATTGAAAGGAAATGTGTCAAATTTCTCAAACCGAAAGTCAGCGAATGGATGTGCTATTCGGGATCTTGTTTCGATCGTTAATGTTTCCAAAACCTTCGGGCTTTTGGTATGTTATATTACACCGAATAAGCTTTCCATAGACTCAAACGGACTAAATCCGATATCGGAGGAGAAAGTTATGACATTTCAAAGTAGTAGTGTCAAAACTTCCCAACAAGTGCAGTAAAAGATCCATTTGAAAGGAATTTCAATGATGTGTTCGGAATTTGGAAATGGTCAAAGAATAAAAGTTGTAGCCCAGACGTTAGCTTCAGCGTGGGCTCAAGAATCGCTCAAAAATGTTTTAAAATGAAAGAGTTATTACTGCTTTTTAGCGAGTAAGAGGGTAAAGGTGAAACGAGATTGAAAATCTGTTATGAACGCCCACTTTTGACGATTGTTTGGGCTACCTAATGAACCCAATTAGGTAATTCGTATTTTTTAAAAATAGTCTTACATACCATGTATAACATATCCAAAAATCAGATTAATCGGAGTTATGAACAATGCGTTAGAAAATCGCAAATGAGCTATTGAAAAATTAGTATAAACCAAGTCCCACATCGACTAAATTGAGAACTTCACCATTTTCTAAACCTATAAATAGAAGGGCTTGGCCTTTGTTTCATTCACCAACAATAAGGCCTCCAATTTTTGAGAAAGGCTTTGTTGTGGGAGAACTTTTTATAAAGATCTCCTTAGTTAAATTTTGGCGTGGAAGTGCGTATTCAGTCTGTGGAATTCGTATTTCCGGGTATGTTTCTTATTTAATTTTTGTAATGTTATTATTTTTAATTGTTAGTTAAAGTTTGAATTTTTGAAGTTTAGTTAGTGTTGTTAATAAACTAGTTAGTTTACTATGTTTATTTTGGCTTGGAATTGATTATGTAAATGAGTTATTTGTGATGACTTTTAATATTTTGTGATGAATTTCATTAATTAATAATTATTAATGATATTAAAGTTATTTAATGATTATATTAAATAATTTAGTTTAAAAATGATTTTAATATTATAAAAATCATTTTAAATGAAAATAAGGTATTTAAAAATATTTTAAGTTATAAAATATAACTTTTAATATTTAAATGATAATTTCATTAATAATTAAATATTAATGATATTAAAATAATATTAATGATATTTAGTTTATTTAATGATTAATATTAAATAAATAGTTTTAAAATGGTTTTACTTATTTAAAAACCATTTAAAGAGGATATTAAGGATTTAAAAATATTTTAAGTTATAATTAATGACTTTTAATATTTGGATAAATAGTACATTAATATTTAAATATTAATGGTAATTATTTGGGTAATATAAATGTTTTAAAATAGTTTGAGTTATTATAAATAACTTTTATATTTTTAGCAATGGTTTCATTAATAGTTTAGTATTAATTAAACTATTAATGATAATGGAATTGTTTAATGTTTAAATCATTTAATTATGATTTAGATATTTGAAAGTTACCTTTACCAAACTAGTGACTTGAGAACCGATTATGAAGTTTTGAATTTGAAGAAGAACACCTATAGTAACAAAGCTTATATCACTATAGGCCATTTAGTGATGATTTGAATTATTTTAAATTTTTCAATTTCGGAAATTATAAAATGATTAAAAATAAGATGTCCGATATTTACGAGATGTTGAGGTATAGAATAAGAGTATTAGACTCAAGATTTGCCGATAAAAGTCTGTCGATACCAAACAAATGTCGGACCTTATAAAAGAAAGAAAAGACTACCGTAAGAGCATGGATGAGATATTTGAAAAATGTATAAAATATTTCAAGTATAGAATAGGAACTAAAAGTATGATCACTTTGATTAGGTGATTAGACTATGTCTTCAATTGTAATAGACAAAGTACTATGTGTTAAGATATATTGTTCTAATCGAACGAATGATCTATTTATTGATAGGTTGTGATAAAGAGATAAAACTTAAGTTGAGATTTGTAATCAGCGAATCAGGCAAGTATCCTACCTTTGCACTTCCTTTACGCAATGGACATGAGTAAGAAGTTTGAGTAATTATTCTATCCCCGTATGTGATTATGTACTCTTTGTTTATCAACATGTTAGCTCGGATATATATTACATTCATTGATTTCTATAAATGGTTATACAAGTGTCCCCACTTGGATAATCATGGCATTTGTTCACATGTTGATACACCTTTGTCAATTACCCGTATATATATGTTGAATTACATATTATTGTTGAGCAAGATTAAAACCTTGGGTTTGGAACCGTGCATGTATGAACATCCCTATATGGGAAGATTTTTTGCGCAAGGCGGATAGAAAGTGAGCGATGAATTTCGTTCAAGTTATGTAGTATTGATCAATACAGGTACAATCTGGCCGATTGATCACCCTCAGTGTGCCGTGTAAGTTATATTTGTTTGAGGATAGAATTCCGCTAAACCTTTTCGAAAATGAAAAGAATGTTCATAGTATGTTTCTTAAACCCTATTCAAGGTAGAGAGCAGAGCCAAATTTAAAGAATTTGAAAGAGAGTTGTTATGTGAATTTTTTATCAGTACAGATTACTTCACAACTTTCAATTCGTTGTAGAAGTGTTATGTAAAGAGAATACTTATATTCTTTCAGCTTATATATAATTGCTATTACTTGCTGGGCACTTAAATGCTCATCCTTGCTTAAATTAAATGTTTTCAGTTATGTATGAGCAATCTGAAGGCTCAGGCACGAACAAAGGAAAAGGAAAGCTGATTGAATAAGTGTGTATTATGAGTTAATGGTTATAGTTGTATTGGTATCTATTCAAGTATTGTAAGGAATGTATTTGAAGGTCACGTACCTGGGGAAGTAAACTTTGATGTATGTAAATTAAGTTCGAATGTATTATTATTTAGTATTATTCAGCTTAAAGAAATGGTATCGTGGAGAACCGAGTTCGGGTTTCAAGTACCTGGATTTGGGGTCGTCACAGAGGGTTATCTTGAACATGTGGTTGTTCGGGCTTTATCACCACGATTTCACCACTGTCTATTCGGTCCTAGATCTTATGCTTGAGGGCCCAACAATCTTGGGTGTCATGGCCTAGAGCTCCGTAATGGTAAGCACACTTCTTGCTTGTATTGAAGCCATTTCCACTTGAATTGGCTGGTAGAATGAGATAAGTGATTTTCTTTTGTGCTGTCAGAATTTTGAAAATGTTTTCCAGTGAGTCCCCTAAGGGTGTGAACACTCTTGAATGTCTGACTTCTCCACTCTTTGGCTAGGGAGAATTTGATGATTGTACTTGAAAAGAGGAATAGTTTCTCCTTTGAATAGGTAAGTTTTGATTGCCTTTTTGATTTTATCCTTCCAGTATCAAGGAGACAACCTCTTCTTTCTTCTTATTGACCCTCTGGGGGTTGTTCCCATAACTTCCAGATTAGATATGCTCAGCTATGGCTTTTATAGTGACGATGTCTTGAATCTTCCCAGATTTTATCCCCATCTCTTCCATTTCTCCGTACTTAATCATTTTTGAGAATGGTTTTCCTATACCAGCTAGGACCCTCTTATAAAATGGAGCTTCTTGAATACAGTATTCACACATAAGCATATAAAAGTTTTAAAAAGGTTGAATAGCAGCTTAAGCCCAATTATTGGAGTCCGTAGCAGAGTTGCCACCTGTCGACGTCGGGATTTTTATTTGTCCCTTTCTATAATTTTCTTTTGGTGTTCTCATTTTAGGTGAGTTTTGTTTGAAAAAACAAGTTTGAAAAGGTCCTATATATATGTCGACGATTTGACTTTTAGAGTCGCCAGTTGGTAGATTTGAAATGGTTGTACCAACTCAACCGAAAAGGTTTGCACAAAGACCCAATGGTTTGACATTGTTTAAGTGGTCTTGGAAACCGAGATTCGTTAGGGTTTGGGGGCTTGATTAAGCGGATGGAAGGTGTTAAGCACCCACCGACTTCTGTGATAACACAGTTATCGCCACTTTTCATTAATTTTTATGCCTCGTGTGCACCTATATACAAAGAGTTTGACTTTTGCATAAACGTTCAAATAACAAGATATAGCAGTGATGTTTTGGAAAATAGGTTTTTCAAACCCTTATGCTTAATAGTAATTGAGGCATTTGATACTTCCATTTTATTGTGTGTTCGGCTTGATTGCTTTTATTTTTGAGATGTGAGGCATCTTCGAGAAAATAAGACACATAGCAGTGCTGAACTCCTTGTGGGCATAAGATCCATCTAAGGATATCCAGACACCGTAGATAATTTACAAGTTGGCTGCAGCTGCAAAATGTCCATCACGGGAACCGAATCTAGATTCAGAGGATGAATCTTTGATCACATGATTCATAGGCACATATGAAAGAGTAATATGTACAAAAGCTAGAAAAATAACTAAATTTGAGTAAATCTAAAGCATTCTAGCTTCAACAGTTCCAGTTTAGTCACTTTTGAACCGATCAAAGTTCGAAATAGCCAGATTTAGGCAAAGCTAGCCTACAGGCTGAAAGATTAAATATCTACATTATGAAAACAGTTAAAGTAGATATTAACATAAAAGTGGTAAATAAATATATAAGTATATATATATATAGATGATCAACTGCCACAAAGTAAACTCCAGGCAGGACTTTGAAATGTAAATATATATATATATATATATATATATATATACTATCCGAATCTTAAGTTCACCCATTATCCAACTCACGAAGCTCATTTCTCTTTAGCGACGGATCGGACGGATTCGATCACACAACGGTAAATCTATACTTTTAATGACGCTATATGTTGTGTCTCACTAAAAGTATAGGCGAGCGGTTGTCAGATAATCGAATCGTCGCCGTCCGTCGCTAAAAGGGGGTGAGCTTCAGTGATATATATATATATATATATATATATATATATATATATATATATATATATATAAGCATACAAGACCACGAAATAAACTCGGGCCGAGACATCAATATATATATATATATATATATATATAGCGGTAAATGGCCACTTAAGTAAACTCAGGGCCTAATGAAATTAAAGATATATATATATATATATATATATATATATATATATAAGCAATAAAAAGCCACGGATCGACGATTCGGGCATACCCACTCAACACAACTCTCAATATATAGGTAGTAGAAAGCTTAAAAATCTAAATTATCTTACAGTGGGTTGCCAAGAAGACTTCAGATAGCTTTTGACGCCTGAAAACTTGGTTTCCACCGGTAAATCTTCAGTATGTTACAAAACATGAGCTTACAAGTGTTTAGAAAGAAGAATCATTCAGTTTAGAGCACTCTAGCAGGGGTTACAAGCTGAAATGGATAGAGTTTTCTCTCGTTTCTCCTTTTTTTTTTTCAAATGAGCTGCCAAGAGCTCATATTTAAAGACCAAATGGTTCATGGGTCAACTGTGGCGCCCACGGTCAACTCATGATACCCATGGGTCTACTCATGGCTACACACTGGGCCATGCGGGTCCCGTCATCTCAAAGTATGTGCACTTGGGCTACGCGATGTCTGTTCGAACCTTCATAACTTTGAATCCGGGCATTTGATAAATGAGTGTTGTACCTTTTCGGAATGCCATTGTCGAGAGCTACATAATGACATGGGATTAGAGGTTGTACGAAGCAGGGAAGATGGGTCCATGACCAGATCTCCAAGTCTTTAAAGTCTATCCGTTGTACTGTCTTGTGCAGTTGTCACTCGGGATTTGAGTTATGGTTCTTGTGGGACATCCTTGTATGCAGTGTGAATTGAATTGTGTTAAGACAATGTGAATGTGATGTTGAGGTGGAAAAATGATGATTTTGCCCCCACCGGGGTTATCTTCGGCTTTGGCGCAGATGTAGCAGTCATTTCTTAGGGTTATCTCCTAGATTGGGTTGTTGTTGATGCTGAATGTCCTCAGGGTTATCTCTGAGGTTGTCTTAACCTCCCAAGGTTATCTCCGAGGTTGAACTGAGTATCCCAAGGTTATCTCCAAGGTTCAAACTGACTTTTCCGGGGCTAACTCCGGAACTTGAACTGGATCCCTCGGGGTTATCTCCGAGGTTGAACTGGATCTCCCGGGGTTATCTCTGGGGTTGAAACTGATTCTCCTAGGGTTGTCTAGGGGATTGAAAAATGGATCTCCCGGGGTTATCTCCGGGGTTAAAACTGATGTGACTTCTAGGGTTATCTCTGGAAGACGTGTCCGCCCTCATGAAGGAATGCAAAATTTTAAGTGTCTACAGATTTATTATTCTTGAGATGAATGTTATTTATTGATACATATGATGATGTGTATGATAATAAATGGGACTGATTATGCACTATTGACCAATGTGATTGTATTTTATTTTAGTTGGATGCATGAATGTATGGGTAGCTCGTCTTGTAGTCACTTTTGGACTCCTTCTCATAATTTTTATGAATTTTTGATATGAACAAGCTAAATATCAGCCTCGCTGATTTTCTTAATATGTTGAAAATGATGAGAGTAACTTTCCAACCAAGAAAGAATAAGTCTTACTGGTAGGGGCCAAATGATCTTCTTAAAAGAAGAACGATTCTAAGAAAGTAAATATAAAGGCAAAAATAAAGGATAATAAGAACAAAACTGATACGGATAGCAAAGGAGTTTGCTTCCACAGTAATATGTTTGGACACTGGAAAGGAAACTGCGAGAAGCATCTTGCAGAAGCTAACCAAAGAAGCTTAATGAAGCTTCAGTTACAAATACAGTTTTGTTCATGATTAAAATAATTTTTTCTTCAAGTCAAGGTTCTACTTGGGTATTGGATACCGACTTTGGTTATAATAAATATAGATTTATGAAGGGACTAAGTAGAAGTAGAAAGCTAAATAAAGGATAAGTAATCCTATGTGTGGAAAATGAAGCAAAGGTTGCTGCATTAACTATATGAAATTATTGTTTAGCATTGCCTATAGGCAAGTCTATTAAGGCAATAAGTTGTTTTTTTATTTCAGTTCTTGTTAAAATATTATTTTCATTTTGTTGTTGGATAACAAATTTTTGGTATTATATTTAAGAACAATTGTTGTTCTATTTATAATAATAATGTTTTGTATAGAACTGGAATATTACTTGATGGATTTTGTATACTTGACTTACATGAGAGTAATTTTACAAATTGAATAAACTAGTATAAGAAAAGGAGATGATCGTTCAAAGAGTTGAATGTGTGTATTTGCTGAAATACAAGTGTGAATTATTTAAAAAGTTCAAAGAATTCAGAAGTGAAACTAATTTAAAAGTATTAGAATTCTTCGATTGGATCAAGGAATAAACACTTGTGCAATAAGTTTCTAGATCATCTCAACTGGTTTTCTCACAATGGAAGATTCCTGATACGCAATAATTGATTAATCTATCTGAAAGGAAAAATCGTACCTTGTTTGACATAGTGTCGTCCATAATAATTTTTACCAACATTCCAGTATCCTTTTGGGGTAATGCATTAGAAATGGTTGCATGTCTATGAAAAAGATAACCTTAAAATTTGGCCCCAAGACTCCATAAGAGTTATTGACAGGGAGGATTCCTAATCTTAAGTATGTTAAGATAAGAGGTTGTCCAACTTATGTGAAAAAGTTTCAAAATGATAAGTTTGGGACAAAATTTGACAAGTGCAGATTTGTGGGACATCGTAAAGTAAGTTTACGGTAAATGTTCTATAATCCTACTAAGCAAAAGGTGTTTGTTGCAAAATATGTTTCCTTCTAAGATAACGGTGGTTATCATTGAAGGAGCTATTGGGAGATAATAGAATCCTGAAGAGTTCAATAACCACAAACACTATAAGTCAAATAAGAGGAACATGTAGATAGACCAATTATACCACAACCGAATCGTAAATCTGGAATAGTACTGAAGCTACTTGGGAGGTATGGATTCATCATAGATGATGATAATGAGGTACGCATCAAATAAAATAATGATCCAGTTACATACGATGAGGTAAGAGTTGTAGATACTTAGAGAAATGGATTGAAGCAAGCTTCTCAAAAATGGAATATTCATTTTTGATGAGATAATCAAAAGAGTTCAATTTTAACAAAAATGAGAATGAACCTAGTGTGTACAAAAGGGTCAATGGGAGTGTCGTGACATTCCTAGTATTATATGTTGATATACTATGGATAAGGAATGACATACCAATGTTTCAATCAGTAAAGATAAAGTTGTTTAGACATTCCTTCATGAATGATTTGGGAAGAGTGTCTTAATAGGGGCTGCAAATCTATATAGATAGATTTAAAAGGATGATCGGTTTAACCCAAGGAACGTATATTCATTTGATGTTAAAGTTGTTTAGCATGACAAACTTCAAGAGATGTCTCATGTTGATGAGCCCCGGAGTGTATCTCTCTTAATATGCCCCCATAGACTCCTAAAAAAGAGATATCATGAGTAACTATCATGTATGTAATGAAATATATGAGACCTGATGTTGATCGGTCATATTCTGGAGAAGATCATTGTAAGACAGTAAAAAACATCTTAAAAGTACTTAATTGATACTAAGGATGTGATTAAAATTCATGGTGGGTCTAAATTAAAACTAGAGGGCTTAACAGACTAAAGTTTTTTTAGACTGACCAAGACGATAGAAAATCCACTTTAGGGTAAAGCGTTACTTTGAACGGTGGTGTAGTGAATTGAAAAAGTTCCAAAAAGCAAACAGTTGCTGGTTTAGTGATAAAGACAATGTACATAGCTGTAAATAAAGCTGCAAGTTGATTGTTTGGATTAAAAGTTTGTTATAGAACTAGGAATAGATCCTAAGTCTCATCTTGGATCTAAACATGTGTTGAGGCACTTTCATTTGATTAGAGAATCATTGAAAGAGGAGATGTTACTATAGAGATAGTGTACTCTCAAAAACAACATTACATATCCATTAACTAAAGCTTATCCAACAGCAGGATGGTCGTCACTTAGAGAATAAGGGTATGAGATACCATGACGATTGGCTTTAATGCAAGTGGGAGATTAAAAGTTGTATGAACAAAAGCCAATCATGTTGATGATAAAGCATATACTTTGTAACAATCTTATTCGTTTATTAATAAAAGTATTCATTTACTAAAGGCTTTAATTTATCTAAATGGTGTTGTTTTAATAATATGTGATAAACCCATAATTTTAAGCAATGCTTTCAAAGTCATGATGAGATCATGCTAATGAGATCTAAATTCTTAAATAGCTTAAAAACTAAAATGTTCCCAATCGATGAATTACTAAAATAGGATTAATGAATCTAGATAGATTGGTACATACATTGCTTGCTCATTAGATGAGGATGATGAACTCATGATCATTTGTGTGGAGACACTAAAACAAGTATATAGGTGCTTATTAAAGAATAAGTACAGTGAACGTGGCTCGCTAAGAAATTCCTAATAGAGTTTTACTTGCCTGTCAATATGATCACTACTACAAAACAGTAAATAGATAACGCAAAAAAAACGTTGTGGTTTCAATCAGAAAAACGTCGTGATTAAAGGTGTCATCTATTTAACACCCTCACACAACGTTTTTAAAACGTTGTAGTTAGACACATTCTACAACGTTTTTTAAGAAAAAAACGTTGTAGATTTGTTTTTCATAAATTAGTAGATGCTTAAAAATGTTGTAGAAAGTATAATTCCACAACGTTTTTAAAATGTTGTAAATAAAAAGAAAAAAAGCTGTGGTTCACCTATATTATCAATGCACCTGCGATATGCTAATGCCATGATATATATATATATATATATAGCTAAAAGGTCTAAATTCTCATTTAAATTTAAAACCAAAATGTATCAACCATTCAAAATACATCCTAATAATACCATTCGTTTACAGTTTCAAATTACTACATCCACAAAATATATACCAAACTATCCATATATACATCTCAAATTCACTTTTCAATAAAAATTACTACTATATTGAATTGTGAATTTGATTACATCCACAAAATAAACCAAACTATACCAATATGTTACAGTTTGTGCTAGTACAACTTCTGAACCCAAATTAAGAAACTTCTTTATTTTCCACAGAGGATCTATGAATCGTCATTTGACAATTGTGTTTGCAGTGTCAAATGCCTGAGCAAAGCAATTCTCTGGTAGATGGGGAGCTAATATTGCAGTGTCAAATGCCTGAGCAAAGCATTAAATCTTTGACTAGAATAGGCTCATATTTGCAAATGAGTAATATACCTTAAACGGATAATTGATTTTGAGGACATAATTCTCCCCAGTAGGTATGTCAGGTCTCTCAAATGTGTATCTCCTTTGAAAATATACAAACAACGCAATGAATGAGCAACCAAAAGTAGGAAAAAAGGAAAAGTAGTTTAGCAAAGTTAATGTGTAATCATATATAATGGGCAAGAGCTGCACTTTCAACTCATCAGATAGATTAATGAGCACACCTTTGGAAGATGTAATGTTGCACAGTTGTATTACATTTCAGTGCATCAGAATCAGCTATATCAATCTTTCTCGCATGAAAGCCCAATCAAACCGGCTCCCAAACTCTATAAGTTGGTGCTGCTAGCGCTAGAGCAGCTTTGGCCTTTACTGTTGTTACCTTGTCTTTGACAGGTTGGCCAGATGATATCATGTACCCGTCCTTGAACTTCATTGACTTGGCACGCTGTGCACGAATCTTTCCACTCACAATCACCTATCAAGAGAAAGTTTTATAAGCTCCTCTACAATAGACCTTGAGATAGTACATCTTAAGTGAGGAAATACCTGCATCCCTTTGCTCCACCCTCCATAATAAATCCCAGGACACCATAGCAAGCCCTGCAACATTAAGAAGTACCAAGTTTAAGTGAAATTAATTATCTAGAATACAGTTGTAGTGCAATGATAGAATAATTATCTTAATTATCTTATGATTCAGGCTACAAAAGATGTACGGTGGAACAGTTTCTAAACACCAAACAGGCAACCACCACCTCCCCTCAATAAACCAACAGACGCAAAATGAAAAGAAAATCCATAAAAAGTAATTAATGGCATTAGTTACTCAATAGCTAAAATATATTACCTTCTTACTTACAAAGGTTGCAGTCCCAAAAAATGGCTCTATGCAAAAGTGTGAGAATGGTCTGAATGCACCCAAGACTGTGATAGCCATTGATGCTACAAATGTCCTACTGCGTGCATTATTATGTATATATATTCAAGGATGACATACAAAACCATCTCCAGAAACTGCCATAGGTAATCATAGCTTTTTGGAAGTGAGCACAATACAGTCCCCTGTGAAGAACATAATTGCATATCAAAATCTACTCAATATCATCCAAGTAACAGAATAGAGACCTTTAACAGCTCTGTAAAATGGCAGTCTCCTGTTTTTTTTATATATATATTTTTTTATTTGTCATCTTAGTAAATTATAGGAAATAATTAAATACAGAGTGAAACCTATGAATCCTCGGAAGTGGATGAAGGCGGTAAATTCTTCATCTCATTTGCATCCATGTCTTCAGCATCCAATGAATTTTCCTCGGCTTTTGAATTCAGGGTTCCTGGGTTCATTGGCTGAACCTCCTCTCTAGTATAGATAAAGATTTTACGAACCATACAACAGAATTCCCTATTTTAACAGCAAAAAAAAATTAAATTAAATCAGAAGCATAAACCAATTGGTCAGATTTGAATTACCACTGCATATGTAGAAGCTGAATTACATAATGGACTACAGAAGCTGAAAATCTAGGTAAACATGACTACGGAAGTTCTAAAATAAAGAGAGAAACAAGAAAGTAAACTTGAAGTGGATATAACTTTATGTATGAAGCATCCTATCGTAAGTGCTAAAAATTTAAAAGAATCCAATGAGCAACATATGAAACTTACGGAATAAGGGGTGTTATACTGCTGGCCCAGGGCATCACCACCTTTTACCATTTGAACGCCAGGGGTTGCATGAATGAAGGTCGGATTTGAAGGTCCCCCAGGCCATGATGCTAGATTAACAGAGATGAAGCCGATAAAAAAATATGAATGATCTTCAGCGATTTTAACTGCTGCAGCTGTATAGTCTCCCTTGGCAAGATTACCAGCCAAACTCATTTCAGCAAGTATCAGCAGCCCCCTACCACGAGGTAAACCGTGCATAGTAAAGTAATTTTCAAGTAAGGATAAATCAATGTTGAGGACTTGCATTTTTCAAATGGAACCAAAACTAAACAACAGACAAGTACCTTTAATTTCAGGCCATCCACAATTCCAGGACCTGATATAATGTGAGCATTGACAATATCTGCCCAATCCAGTATATGAAAGATACCTCTATACACAAGATGGGAAAGGTCAGCTCAGCTAATGAAAATAACAGAAAAGTAAATACAACAGACCAAGTATAGAAAAATAAAATTAAAAACCTCACCCTTCATATTTCATTGTCACTGTATTACCAATGTCAGCAAACTTACGATCTTCAAATATTAGGAAGTTGTGTCTTACTGCAATATTTAGCAAATTTAAGTAAATTAGTAAGAAGTTGACAATATTTCAATTTTCAATAGGATAATATCTACAAAGATCACATATTATGTTAAGCTCAATCCTAATGAGCTTAACATATTCAAATTTAATGGTGCTTATAATCAACTAACAAGCGTATGTGTGGTGAAAATGAATGAATCACAGTAAGCTATGGCAGGAAATTTAGTACAGAACAAGTAGGAATCAGAGGATATCCATAGGGAATAATACCCGCTCATGACTACCAACCATGAACTTTGCTAGAAACAACAAGCTAATAGAATATTCATTACTAACCAATCAAACAAAGTGATTTTAACAAATCACTTTGTTAAAATCAAACAAAGCTAATATTGATTGTTTCATTACTAACCAATCAAACAAAGCTAATATGATCTGTGAGCAGGAGACTGAGAGTTTGTAACAGTACATATGAAAGTGACATTATCCAATCAAACAAAGTAACAAAAATCCTGCATACTACCCTTTAATAAAGAGAGTTTGGTTTATAAGTGAAAATGTGAAATTTCCAGCAAACCAAATCCCCCAACATAGAATGCATTCCTTTTAACTGGGCTGCTAGGCTGCTATGTTTGCACAACAAATAGTACAACAGTAGATAAACCAAAGCTGAAATAACTAATTTCTCAATAAAAAAATTAACTGACTTCTCAATAAAAAATCTTCTTTACTCATTAACTGATTTCTCAATTAAAAATTAGGGCAAATAATTTTTGAAGAAAAGCAAAATCTAGCTCCCAATTTATATAACAAAAGAAATTACTCAGTAGAAAACTACTTACACACATATATTAACATAATACAATATAAGAATCAATAAAAAACATCAAGAAGGAAATTATTATTAGTAGAATAGGGTTTTGATTGTATAAAAGAATAAATTATACCTGGATAGGAGTAATACCAGAGAATGAAGAGGCAGAGCAACACAATCAGAGGAATGATATGAATCCACTTTTGCGACCATTACTTGGAGCTCGAATTTTATCTCTTCAACTCGATGTCGCCGCTTCCGGATGTCAAAAGATCACCGGCGACGTTGATTTTCTTCCTTGAAAAAGACGACGAGGGTTTCCATTGATGTATCGAGTAGTGGTGTAACATATCAATCGCGTGCTGGTCCGTGGAAATCAGATGCAAGCTTAGAGAGGTTCCGGTTCAATCGTTGAGCTTCTCTAGGTGCTAATGTTGACTCTGTGCTTCGTTGAACCGACTTTCGATCGGTGTTAAAGGTGTGCCCTCCGCTTGTCTTTTCCATGGATCTAGATATTTGAGAGTTACAGGAAATCTAGCCAAATAGCTTTTGTTTTCCAGATGGAACGAAAAGAGGCTAAACAGAGAGATGAGAGACGAAGACACTCGGTGAGAAATGCCAAAGAGAGCGGATTTAATTTTTAAGTTTTCATTTAACCGTCTTTTTTTTAGCTCCGTGTTTTTCTTGATACACAACGTTTTTAAAAAAAATGTTATCTAATTAAAACCAAAAAAATGTTTTTTTAAATAGATAACGTTTTTGCATGTATATCTATAATATTTTTTTTAAAAACGTTGTAAAAAAAAATATCACAACGTTTTTATAAAAAACGTTGTGGTTTAAGTGTTATCTATTTAGTACTTTGTACTAGTGGATGTCTTGTAGTGATAGTAGTATAAGTGATCCTTGGACTTAAGACCATCATAGTATCTTGTGTATGATGAGTTATACTTTGACTTATTACTTAAGACCCTTAGCGTATATCAAAAGGTATGATTAGGTATAATATGTTGTACATAGAGATAATGAATGTTCAACAAAGAATCTACCGCTTCTTGTAAAAGAAGAGAATATCCTATGTAATTCGATAAATGACAACTTAGTAGTCCTTAGCCAAGGCAGAATGATATTAGAAAGGAGTTTCTAATTTTCATTATTTGGAGTTGTGCATTTAAGAATCGAAATACATATAATTAAATAAAATAAGACTTGACAGTAAATCCATGTCTTATATTTAATTAGGACATTATATGGTGGAAGGATTGAATTGTACAGTAACTATTTACTCAAAGGTTTTTTTTATGATTAATGTTGAAATCTATTTACAATAATATGTTGTACATGGAGATAATGAATGTTGATCGCTAAGGAGGTTTATCCTTATTGTAGAATAAATGTTATTTATTTAAATTAATTAATAGATTTATTTATTTATTTAAATAAGATTAGAATTGTTCTAATTGATTTATTCACAACCGATTGAATATGGAGAACATAAAGGGTCACCCTGCAGAAGGAAGAATATTTATTTAAGAAGCAAATGGCATAATCGTAATAATAAGTAAGTGTTTTTAATTTAATCTATGGTGATAGAATAAATTAAATAGCTTAATATTAATTATTTAATATTTTGGAATTATTAAATATAAATTAATAAGAGGAGTCTTATTATTATTATTATTGTTATTATTATTTAATTCCTAAAGGAGTTTGGGAATTAATTAGTAAGAGTACTCTCATATATTTCTAATAAGATTAGGAGGCTAATTAATTAAAATAGTTTAATTAATTATTCTTAATAAAATTAGGAGCATAATTATTTCACTACAAAAAATTCCATTCATTCACGACGGAACCTGTCGTCCGCTTTTATGAATCTAGTGTCGCTTTCAAGATTGATGTCATATTATTTACTAAGAGTGACTATCCATGAGACCGTCGTCAGATAAAGTCGTCGCCTCGGTCCTCATTGGTATTGGCGGTAAGTCGATCATCATTATCATTGGCGACGGGACACATTGGCGACGGGACAAAGTCACTACTGACAGCCCGAGTGACGGCAAGACCGTCGGCAAAGGTTTGATAAATTTTTTCAAGAATAACTCATTACCGATTATGCATGAGCTCATCACGCTTTATGACTATAAAGTGTCGTTTCGCAATAACTTTGTACCCATATCATCCATTATATGTCATCAAGCATGACGGTATACTGTCATACTTACCTCGCTTCTTGCAATGAGTATATATATTTTGAAGTTTTTTTTTATAATTTCAAAATTTCCCTGTTCATTTACAAATCAAATATATACCTGTTATAAACTAATAAAAACCATCATATAACAAGCAAATATCATACAATTCACCATTCAAATAGTAATCCAAATCAAATATATAGATCAAAAATGGTCGTTGGTATAACTCAAAAACTGTACAAGTACATACATGAAACTCAGAATATAACATAAACTAACTACAACCCGTCGCATGTCTCCTCGTCATTGACTCGGCGGTCATCACCCTGTACTGGAGGAGGCTGCTCGTCATCAACTCGACGGTCATCACCCTATACTAGAGGAGGCTGCTCATCATCAGCTCGGCGGTCATCACTAGTGCCTCCACCTCCACCTCCATGAGTCTCGTCAACAAGACCATACAAAATTAAAATATTAATAACAAAGTCAAAATGATAACATATTTACATTCTTTTAGTTTGTGTTCTTCAAGTTAAGCGGACAGGAACTCGAACTCGGTCTCCGTATATCAGAATCAAGTCTCGTCAGTTGTAACGCGTATATATTGCCTATGCGGTGCTATTGTCTGTGTTTACGTCTCGTTTGGACGACCAGGGCGGGTTTTGGTCTCTTTTACGATAATTTGCCTAAGTTTTCTCAAGTTAGGCAGACGAGACTCAAACTTGGTCTCCGTCTATCGGAATCGAGTCCCATCAGTTGTAACGGGTGTCTATTGCCTATGTGGTGCTATTGACTGTGTTTGCGTGTCGTTTGGACGACCGGGGCGGGTATTTGTCTCTTTTTCGACTATTTGCCTAAGTTTTCTCAAGTTAGGCGGACGGGACTCGAACTCGGTCTCCGTATATCAGAATCGAGCCCCGTCAGGTGTAACGCGTGTTTATTGCCTATGCGATGCTATTGTTTATGTTTGCGTGTTGTTTGGATGACCGTGGCTGGTTTTGGTTTCTTTTTCGACTATTTGCTTAAGTTTTCTCAAGTTAGGCAAACGGGACTCGAACTCGGTCTCCGTATATCAAAATCAAGTCCCGTCAGGTGTAACGCGTGTCTATTGCATATGCGATGCTATTGTTTGTGTTTGCGTGTTGTTTGGATGACCGAGGCGGGTTTTGGTCTCTTTTTCGACTATTTGCCTAAGTTTTCTCAAGTTAGGCAGACGGGACTCGAACTCAGTCTCCGTATATCGGAATCGAGTCCCGTCAGTTGTAATGCGTGTCTATTGCATATGCGGTACTATTTTCTGTGTTTGTGTGTTATGTAATAACCCGGGATTTTGAATAATCTAAATTTTACGAATAAATTTATTTTTTATTTAATATTAATATTGATTGTCATTTTGTGGCAATTATCTGTGATACGAGTCTCAAGAAGGGGTCAATTTGTGTATTGATTAATAAATTAAGAGTAGAGTTGTGCTTAACGGAGAATAGAAACCCTAACCCTAAGTCCGGATAGGGATTCGATAGAAAATATAATTAAAATAATTATATTATTGAGTACGTGTTTGTACTATTTAGAATTTTTTATCCATGATTGATCGGATAGGGTACAATATTAGTAAACCCTAATTGTAATTTAAAAATCTTAATTTTCTAATTAAAATCCTAATTTAGAAAATCCTAGAGAGTTAGTGTTGTAAAACCTAAGGGTTAGAACCTTAGGGTTAAACCCGAAGGGTTGGATAAAAGACAAGAAAGCCATTAAAATTAAAATGTTAATGATCAAAATGCCCTTTTTGAATTTTTATTTATGTAATTTGTAAAATGGGCAACAACATTAGTGTTTCACCAACTAACTTGACTTTGTGACTCAAAACTCCAACAACCCAGCCTAGATCAGCAGGTATGCAAGAAAAAATTCATTGCACCATGTGATTATAAGAGATTAAAGAGAGAGAAAATACATGTATTTGCTCATTTTGCTACCAAGCTCTCAACAAACTCATTCTCTCTCCTAACCTCCGAATTTCATTAATGTTTCAGTCCCTAGATATCTTTCTAACACATCCAAATCAGTGTAGTAAAGCATAGATCAAATCATATTCAAGAGGAGGTATAACCCTAAACTCACCATTTGATCTTGTATGCTAATTTCAAGTTGGTGTTTATGTGTTTATATTTGTGTTAGAAGTTGTTTTATTATGATCTATGATGATCCATCATGGATCCATAGCATCAAAGATCTTAAAAATGCATTTTTTCAAAAACTGCCCAAGAACATTTTTGTGGTCTGACAAGCTAATGTCAGGAGCCATAAATCTCAATCGGTTAATGATTTTTGTTGTTTTATGTTTTGATTTGGTAGTCTGGTATGAGGTCTTTGATCTAGAAGTGGAATCAAAGTTATTCCATGTACAGATTTCAAGATATTCTTGGTCAAAACCCGTTGACCGGGCATGACCAGTCAAATTCTGGGTAACCCAAATATGGTTTTTCAGCGTCTGACAACGTTTTCTAAAGCCTTGATCTGTCATATGATTGAAGGTTTGATGTTGTGTTTCTAACTAGATTGTAGCCTGTAACGTGGACTATAGATCCTGGCCATTAGATCCCTTAAAACATCAACTAATCGGATGTAGTGGATGGTCAAAGTTGACCATCCGGTATGATTGTCTGTTTTCTGGAAATTCCAGAAAACATATGAACTAAATTTCTAACATAGTTTGACCGAATGATACATAGTGATCCTGTTATTGTTAGACTTCAATAATGTTATGTATATGTTCCTTGATATAACGACTACATATTTAAACCATGAAATCACAAGAATCATGACTGGAACCTAACTTAAAATGATCTAGAAAGTGACCAGTCGAACTACCTGGGTTTCTAGAAAACCCAGAAACGTTCTGACAGTGAATTTAAGGACTTGGATCTTCATGGTGTTGTGTGATATGACTTATATTGTTGGTGTTCGTTGTAGTGTAACATAAACACTACAAGATCTGACTTTTAGATTGGACAGAACATGCAAGAACCGAGATTAAAGTGTGGTCAAACTAAGGACCTTAAACACTAGACTATCAGTGTTCTTGAAGTCAATAACACCTAAGACGACAGAAAGCGTCGCTAAAGGGCTACAGCGACGATTTTAAATATTTTTAATTTTTGATTTTCCAGAAATTAATTAAAATAGAAAATAAATTATAAAAATTATAAAAATGCTTTTAAAAATCATTTTAATTTCTGAAAATTTACTTTTGATCATTTCAGATATTTTTCATTAATATTTATAATTATTTGAATATTAATGATATTTAATTTATTTAATTAGGTATTAAATAAATTAGAGAAAATGATTTTAATATTTTTAAAATCATTTTAAATAATAACAAAGTATTTAAAAATATTTTGAGTTATAAAATGTAACTTTTAATATTTTTTAGAGAATTTTCATTAATAAATTAATATTAATGATATTAGATTTATTTAATTATTATATTAATTAATTGAATTAAAATTGATTTTAATATTATAAAAATCAATTTAAAGAAGAATAAAGTGTTTAAAATATTTTGAATTACAAAATAAAATTTTCAATATTTTGAAGAATTCTCATTAAAAATTAATATTAATTTTATTAGATCTATTTAATTATTATATTAAATAAATGAAATAAAAGGGTTTTATTGATTTAAAAATCAATTAAAATGAGAAAATGATTTAAAAATATTTTTAAGTTATAATTAATAACTTTTAATATTTTGATAATAATTTCATTAATATTTAAATATTAATGGTAATAGTTTTAAAATGATTCTAATTACTTTAAAAATCATTTAAATAGAATATTGGTGATTTAAAATATTTATGTTATTATTAATAACTTTAATATTTTGACAAGTATGTCATTAATATTTTAATATTATTAAATATGAATGATGATGGAATTAATTAGTATTTAAATCATTTAAAAATGGTTACAGTGTTTGAAAAATTATTATAAATTATAATAATTATTAGAAAATTATTAAAAGCTTCTGAAAAATATTACAAATGATATTTGACTTATCTAAAATAATATTGAAGCTTAGAGACCAAGTTTAATTGACAATAAAGGTGTAAATTATCGGATAGGGTGACTAGTACACCGAGAATAGACCGAAGTCCAACCAGACTGATCTCGTTAGACTTGATAAGTGTTTATATAGGTTATAAAAACTAATGTGGCTATGTGGTAATGTGCCTAGGAGACAGATTGTTTGTAAATTACAGTGATACGTATTATAAATTATTGTGCTAATTGTGAGACCGATATTGTTGATTATAGGTCTTACGAACACAGATAAGTATATTGTGTAGCAGTAATCAACGTGAAAGGCAAGTTTCCTAACTCAACCTTGAGTTAATACTTTTCAATTATTATGGTGGTTAATTATTGTTGATTAGACCACGCCCGAGAATTTATTGTTGATTATTCGCAGTTAGTGCATGTTTATTAATTCAAATTGAATTAGTGAATTCTGAGAATATAATTAGAGAATAACTATTGTTGGATACTTATATCCGTAGAAGCTATCATTGACAATACAAATAATTCCTATTTATTATCGAATTGTGTTGAGATATGTCTGAGCTAATTATTCTAGCTAGACGAACAATTGTTAGAACTTAATAGGTTCGAGAAGATAATTCAATTATTATTGATAGATCGATGCCAATTATTTCGGCTAGATCGAGAAGTGATTACATATTGAAATCATTGTATTTCGTTGTTAAATCAAATTTTGATTCAAAGACTGAGAAGAACAACCTTTTGTATAAAGGGAACATATTTGGTCGTATATTTGGCTATTGCGCGCATTTTGAGTATTATGCATAATATAGGTTATAATGAAGCTGATCACTTTATATACTTGCACAGGGGTATGATTTAATATTTATGGTTATCTGATACACCTGGGTATATCAAAGTCCAATCTTTGATAGTTACTCGAAAAGAGAAGTTCAAGAACCCACGAATCGCTCAGCATAAATCTGGAAAATATTTCACTTTGTTATTGCGTAGAATTGATTCTTGATTATTCAATAGAATATCGTAGAAACTTTGAAAGCGTTGTACTCTTTCATTATCAGATTATTGTGTTGCCTAGAATGCGAGAAGACTTGTTATTGATTAACGAATTGTTCAGCTATTTCAAAGTTCCCCGAACATTGGTGTCATTCTATCAAAATAAATAGTCTGTTATTCTGATGTTTATACATTCATTGTATATCTTAACTTGTGGGGTAAATCTGTTGCCCATCCTTGCTAAATAAAATATTTTAGTTAGGGACGAAGAGGCCAACGGATCAAAGAAGAACAAAGGCAAAGGCATTGTGATAACATAGTTTTATGAACATCATTATTATTTTGTAATTGTGAACCCTTTTTGTATAACTAAAGGGTATGTTTGTAATGTTAATGTTAGAGAACCCAGGGTAATGTATTGACTATATCAGTTATTTTTGAAGTATCTGCGGGGAAGCACTACGGGGAGTATTCCCCATGCCTCAGTTGTAGCTATGCTATATGCTCATCAGGGATGCCATTGGGATAATGAGCAAATGTAGAACCCAAGCCAGGATATCACCCACGCCACCATTGCAAAATTCGAGGACTGGGCAGGAGGTGTGCCGCATCCGAGATGATTATGATTTATTATCCAGCCCAATTTCCTAGAGCCACCACAGCAGCCCTCTCAGACAGATGAGGCAGGCCCGTCAACCCAAGTTCCCTTTGCTACTGGAGATCGACAGCTCAGAAGGTTGGAGCGAAAAGTTGATGCCATGTACGACAATTTTTCAGCGTTTGCAACGGGGTTGACGAGGTCATTGGCAGAAGCTTTCGCACTACAAGGGACAACGCTTGAGTGGCCTTAGTTCAGGACAGCTGTGCCATATCCACCACCAGATTCACCACCCGCAAATGGGAGTGTTAGGGGAGTTTTCTTTAACCCTTTACCTTCATTCACTGGGACATTGAATATTATAAGTTTGGGGGTATTGGGGTAGTAGTATAGTTTCACGTAGTATCTGCACGTTAGTTTTGTACTTGCATTTAGTATTTGCATGTTTAGTTTACATTTTGCATGCTTATGTTGCATATAGTAGTTTCTTGTAAAAAATATTTGTTTATTATGATTAGTATATTTTTAGTTTGCATGTCTCGCAGTTCTAGCTTTATGGAAATTTTGTCTAGCCGATGCTGATAGTGAATTTTGAAGGATTTTTGAGTATTTTGGGATAACATGAGCTAAAATATAATGTTTTACACAATGCAATTCACAATAATGTTTAAATGCTTTCTGTTTGCATGGCCTGTTCACAAACAATTGTAGGTATAAGAATTATGTGTTGCATTGCTCGATAGAAAATGTAGTTTTAAAAAAGGGAAATATATGGAAAGTGAACTTAGACTGTATAAAACATTGATATTCAAACATTGGGAAAACATGGGTATGCTATGTATAAAAAAAAATTAAATAGCAATAACGTGGCTAGTCTTATTTCGGGGCCCTAGCTACTTGAGTAAGTACGCCCGTAGGGGTGTCTTAACACCTAGCGCCCTAAGGTCTTTTATGGTCTAGGAGTCATTGGTTGAAAGCTCGCTAAGGGGTAGCAGTGTTTGCCTAATGGAATGAGGCATTGCACAGTCATGTGAAAAAAAAATAGAAATAAACACCGCGGGAAAGAGCGAAAATTGCCCTCGTGAGTAGCAATAAAGAAGTTTAGCCCATTGTTGAACCTTAGTTTGTTTTAATATGTTGGAACAGTCTTTGTTGCATAAGTATGCATGAGTCTTGATTTAGACTGTAATTTTTTGTTTTGAGCAATTTAGCATGTGTATTCTTTGCTTAATTCAAGTTTTGGTGAACACAACACACACACACACACACATCTCTATAGCATTTATGAATTATCTGAGTTTATGACATTATGCCGAGAGTTTGGTTTGAAGTTGTATTCTTGAATCTGGATAATTCACTGAGGCATTTTTGGACTAAAATTCTGTTATAGCTGGAACCATGTGAGACTCATTTGCATCATGATTTAGTAGTATAGCATGTAGTTGCATTTTCTGTGTTTTAGGTTGTATGCATTGCTTGAGGGCCAGCAATAGTTCAAGTTTGGGGGTATTTAATAAGTGGGTTTTATACCTACTTATCGGATATCAATTCACGCGAACTACGCCTATCTTAAATACATTTTAGTGTGTTTTTAGTTGCATTTTGTTTATTTTGCATTACATGTACTTAGAACTCCCTTTGGTGTAAAAGTGCAGGATGTGGCATAATTTGGCGATGTTAGATGCCATAAGGCTAATGGACGCATGACGTGAGGAATAAATGGAGATATATAACTGAGAATGGATGAAGGAAGAGTGACATGACAAAGAAGAATGAAAAGATGACGTATGTATAAAAGAAAAGCGCAGAACCGTAATCAAGAGCGCGAGTCCGCAAGAAATTGCATGCATGATTAAGCTTATACACACACGCATCCACGTGATCTGGTGGACCAGACTTCACTGCACGCTTGCGCTGCGAGGATTATAAAGGAGGGGCGCGCGGCCGCGTGTGATGACTGATGTTGCTGAGCTGTTTTATTTTAATTTTTAATTTTAAGGGTTGTAATTAATTAAAAACGATTCTGACTGGTGTCAGACGTATCATTCAGTAGTTTTTACGTGTTTTCATATTGGAACTAGGGTTTACACTTGGAGAGTATTCCAACGTGAAACCAATCATAGATTTCGTATTTTCTACTCTTTCTTTGGAATTCAGTATTTGTGGATGCTTTACATTATTTTTGCTGGATATTATTGAGGACTTGGACGTTATGTTGGGTTTGTAATCATCAATTGGGTTTGATCGATTCTTTCTTCTCTCTTTCAATTGTTTGTTTATTGTCCATGTATTGTTTTGATCCCATAATGGATTTTGGTTCAGTCTTGAACTAAACTCCATTATGGGATTCTAACGGAATTTAATATGCAGTTTAATTGAATGCTTGACTGCTGAATTATTTTACATATCATAAGGAATTTCTATCATGGTTGTTTTGTATGCATGAATGCTTGATCACCATTCGTTTTCAGTACTCGTATGGAATTGACAAATAACATGCGAGTATGGATTGTAATCATGATAGCATGCGTATATGGGGCTGTTTTGTATAGCTTTGTATTTTGTGAACCAGATAGACATATACTATTTCACCGTATGAGTTAAAATAAGGGCTTGTGCTTAAATTCAATATGATTGCAATTTCGCATAGACATATAGTGATTTTGGTTATATTGATGATTACATGGTGTCTATCGCATGTGGATATTGTGTAAGTAGGTCATAGTACATTGAAAAATGGCTATGTCTATATTAGTGCTCTTGGCTACTTTTCTATGATTTGTAAACAATCTTGCATGATGGTGGTAATTAGATGAAGTATTAAATGAAGTTAGGATCCCATTATTTCCAGATTTGATTCATTACCTTATTATTCTTGATTCAGTAGTTATTTGCAATTAGAGTAATTCACAATTATAATAATTAGTTTAAGCATATTAATATAGTGATTTAATTGATGCATAATGGTTTACATTAGACAACTTTCCCTATGGATTGATACTCGACTTACTCTGTATTACTTGTTGACGTATGTATACTTGAATGAGTTAGAGCTCTTTTGTTATAGTTAAAAAAGGAGGCAACATAGGACCGCCAGAATTCAAGGGGACCACAGATCCTATTGAAGCCCAAACCTGGGTGAAAGAAATGGAGAAGGCATTCATTATTGCCAGGGTAGCGGAAGAGCAAAAGACAGCTTTTGCAACATATCTGATGAAAGGAGAAGCCAATTACTGGTGGGAGACTAATCAGACAAGAGCCGGTACAGCTGTGGTAACTTGGACAAGATTCAAGGAGTTGTTCTTTGAGAACTAATTTTCATCGAGTATGCAATCCAAGATGGAAGTTAAATTTTTAGAACTGAAGCAGGAGAATATGTCGGTTTCAGAGTATGCTGCCAAATTCAACGAGTTAGCGAGATTTGCACCTCATCAGGTGGACACAGAGGTGAGAAAAGTGAGAAGATTCAAGAATGAACTGAAGCCGGGGATATTCAACAAGGTAGCAGTATTGCAGATCAATACATTTGCGGCTTTAATGGAAAAAGCGTTAATTGCTGAAGGAGGGAGCGAAGCTGCATCCCATTTTCATCAGGAGAAGAAGAAAAAGACAAGTGATGGAGGAAGCCGTGGTGGTAGTAACCCTAACAAAAGAAAGTGGAGCGAGAATACCAATACGGGTAATAAGATATAAGGGAATAAGAAAGGAAGGGAGCCATGTGCTACCTGTGGAAAGAATCATTCAGGAGTAGGTCTGAAGAAGAAGGGAGTTTGTTACAACTGCGGACAAGAGGGGCACATATCACCCAATTGTCCCAATCCGAAGAAAATACAAGGTTGCTTTGCGTGTGGATCGACTGATCATCTGGTTCGGAACTGTCCGAAGAGAAATGCGGAGAAGGAAAGTTGCAACAAGGGACCAGGTAGCGGAACCTTGGAGATTCGAGGACCTACACAGCCAGGAAGACCATCAGCCCGTACATTCAACATGACGGCGCAAGATACAGGGGTTGTCCAGGAGGTGGCGACAGGTAACGATTTCGTTTTGAAATTTAATTACGCGAGTAATATTAAGTTATATAATTCTGTGAATTGTTTTCTTTTATAGATTCAAGTCACAAGTTAGAATATGAAACACAAATGAGTATTGTTTTAATAAAATGAATTGATGATACAACTTTAAAAGATTATAGAGAATAAGACAGCGGTGATTCCGAGGATTGAATCCTTTTAAGGAGGGGTGAATGTAATAACCCGGGATTTCGAATAATCCGAATTTTACGAATAATTTTTTTTATTTAATATTAATATTGATTATCATTTTTTGACAAGTATCTGTGATACGAGTCTCGAGAAGGGGTCAATTTGTGTATTGACTAATAAATTAATAGTAGAGTTGTGCTTAACGGAGAATAGAAATCCTAACCCTAAGTCCGGATAGGGATTCGATATAAAATATAATTAAAATAATTATATTATTGAGTACGTGTTTGTGCTGTTTAGAATTTTTGATACATGATTGATCGGATAGGGTACAATATCAGTAAACCATAATCTCCGGATTAGAAACCCTAATCTCCGGATTAGAAACCCTAATCTCCGGATTAGAAACCCTAATATACCGTTAAAAAAATCCTAATCAAAAGCCGGGAAATCCTAATTTTAAATTCGGGAATCCTAAACCCTAATCCTAATTAATAAGACCAAATGTGATTATTAAACTTTAATATGATTAGAAAACCCTAATATAATTAGTAAATCCTAATTGTAATTTAAAAATCTTAATTTTCTAATTAAAATCCTAATTTAGAAAATCCTAGAGAGTTAGTGTTGTAAGGGTTGAACCCTAAGGGTTAAACCCGAAGAGTTGGACAAAAGACAAGAAAGACATTAAAATTAAAATGTTAATGACCAAAATGCCCTTTTTGGATTTTTATTTATGTAACTTGTAAAATGGCCAACAACATTAGTGTTTCACCAACTAACTTGACTTTGTGACTCAAAACTCTAACAACCCAGCCTAGATCAGCAGGTATGCAAGAAAAAATTCATTGCAACATGTGATTATAAGAGATTAAAGAGAGAGAAAATACATGTATTTGCTCATTTTGCTACCAAGCTCTCAACAGACTCATTCTCTCTCCTAACCTCCGAATTTCATTAGTGTTTCAGTCCCTAGATATCTTTCTAACACATCCAAATCAGTGTAGTAGAGCCTAGATCAAATCATATTCAAGAGGAGGTATAACCCTAAACTCACCATTTGATCTTGTATGCTAATTTCAAGTTGGTGTTTATGTGTTTATATTTGTGTAAGAAGTTGTTTTATGATGATCTATGATGATCCATCATGGATCCATAACATCAAAGATCTTAAAAATGCATTTTTTCAAAAACTGCCCAAGAACATTTTTGTGGTCTGACAAGCTAATGTCAGGAGCCATAAATCTCAATCGGTTAATGATTTTTGTTGTTTTATGTTTTGATTTGGTAGTCTGGTATGAGGTCTTTGATCTAGAAGTGGAATCAAAGTTATTCCATGTACAGATTTCAAGATATTCTTGGTCAAGCTTAGATTATTAGGGCATGACCGACCAAATTGGTAACCCAAATATGGTTTTTCAGCGTCTGACAACGTTTTCTAAAGCCTTGATCTGTCATATGATTGAAGGTTTGATGTTGTGTTTCTAACTAGATTGTAGCATGTAACGTGGACTATAGATCCTGGCTATTAGATCCCTTAAAACATCAACTGATCGGATGTAGTAGATGGTCAAAGTAGACCATCCAGTATGATTGTCTGTTTTCTAGAAATTCCAGAAAACATATGAACTGAATTTCTGACATAGTTTGACCGAATGATACATAGTGATCCTGTTATTGTTAGACTTCAATAATGTTATGTATATGTTCCTTGATATAAGGACTACATATTTAAACCATGAAATCACAGGAATCATGACTGGAACCTAACTTAAAATGATCTAGAAAGTGACCAGTCGAACTACCTGGGTTTCTGGAAAACCCAGAAACGTTCTGACGGTGAATTTAAGGACTTGGATCTTCATGGTGTTGTGTGATATGACTTATATTGTTGGTGTTCGTTCTAGTGTAACATAAACACTACAAGATCTGACTTTTAGATTGGACAGAACATGCAAGAACCGAGATTAAAATGTGGTCAAACTAAGGACCTTAAACACTGGACTGTCAGTGTTCTTAAGGTCAAGAACACTTAAGACGACAAAAAGCGTTGCTAAAGGGCTACATCGACGGTTTTAAATATTTTTATTTTCTGATTTTTCAGAAATTAATTAAAAATATAAAATAAATTATAAAAATTATAAAAATCATTTTAAATTACGAAAATTTACTTTTGATAATTTCAAATATTTTTCATTAATATTATAATTATTTGAATATTAAGTGTTTAAAAATATTTTGAGTTATAAAATGTAACTTTTAATATTTTTTAGAGAATTTTCAATAATAAATTAATATTAATGATACTAGATTTATTTAATTATTATATTAATTAAATAAATTAAAAATGATTTTAATATTATAAAAATCATTTTAAAGAAGAATAAAGTATTTAAAAATATTTTGAATTATAAAATATAAATTTCAATATTTTTGAATAATTCTCATTAATAAATTAATATTAATGATATTAGATTTATTTAATTATTATATTAAATAAATGAGATAAAATAGTTTTATTGATTTAAAAATCAATTAAAAATGAGAAAAATGATTTAAAAATATTTTTAATTTATAATTAATGACTTTTAATATTTTGATAATAATTTCATTAATATTTAAATATTAATGGTGATAGTTTAAAAATGATTTTAATTACTTTAAAAATAATTTAAATAGAATTTTGGTGATTTAAAAATATTTAAAGTTATTATTAATAACTTTAATATTTTGACAATTATATGATGATGGAATTAATTAGTATTTAAATCATTTAAAAATGATTACGATGTTTGAAAAATTATTATAAATTATAATAATTATTAGAAAATTATTAAAAGCTTCCGAAAAATATTATAAACGATATTTGACTTATCTAAAATAATATTGAAGCTTAGAGACCAATTTTAATTGACAATAAAGGTTTAAATTGTCAGATAGGGTGACCAGTACACTGAGAATAGACTGAAGTCCAACCGGACCGAGTTCGTTAGACTTGATAAGTGTTTATATAGGTTATGAGCACTAATGTGACTATGTGGTAATGTGCCTAGGAGACGAATTGACTGTAAATTACAGTGATACGTGTTATAAATTGTTGTGCTAATTGTGAAACCGATATTGTTGATTATAGGTCTTACGAACGCAGATAAGTATATTGTGTAGCAGTAATCAACGCGAAATGCAAGTTTCCTAACTCAACCTTGAGTTAATACTGTTCAATTATTATGGTGGTTAATTATTGTTGATTAGACCATGCCCGAGAATTTATTGTTGATTATTCGCAATTAGTGCATGTTTATTAATTCAATTGAATTAGTGAATTCTGAGAATATAATTAGAGAATAACTATTGTTTCATACTTACATCCGTAGAAGCTATTATTGACAGTACAGATAATTCATGTTTATTGTCGAATTGTGTTGAGATATGTCTGAGCTAATTATTTTAGCTAGATGAACAATTGTTAGAACTTGATAGGTTCGAGAAGATAATTCAATTATTATTGACAGATTGATGCCAATTATTTCGGCTAGATCAAGAAGTGATTAGATATTTAAATCATTGTATTTCATTGTTAAATCAAATTCTGATTCAAAGACTGAGAAAAACAACCTTTTATATAAAGGGAACATATTTGGTCGTATATTCAGCTATTGCGCGCGTTTTGAGTATTATGCATAATATAGGGTATAATGAAGCTGATCACTTTATATACTTGCAGAGAGGTATGATTTAATCTTTATGGTTATCTGATACACCTGGGTATATCAAAGTCCAATCTTTGATAGTTACTTGAGAAGAGAAGTTCAAGATCCCACGGATCGCTCAGCATAAATCTGGAAAACATTCCACTTTGTTATTGCGTAGAATTGATTCTTGATTATTCAATAGAATATCGTAGAAACTTTGAAAGTGTTGTACTCTTTCATTATCAGATTATTGTGTTACCTAGAATGCGAGAAGACTTTTTATTGATTAACGAATTGTTCAGCTATTTCAAAGTTCCCTGAACTTTGGTGTCATTCTATTAAAATAAATAGTCTGTTATTTTGATGTTTATACATTCATTGTATATCTTAACTTGCGGGGCAAATCTAGTGCTCATCCTTGCTAAATAAAATATTTCAGTTAGGGACGAAGAGGCCAGCGGATCAAAGAAGAACAAAGGTAAAGGCATTGTGATAGCATAGTTTTATGAACATCATTATTATGTTGTAATTGTGAACCCTTTTTTGTATAACTAAAGGGTATGTTTGTAATGTTAAGGTTAGAGAACCTGGGGTAATGTATTGACTATATTAGTTAATGATGTGCATGTTCTTATTTATAATTAAATGGGTAGTTAAATGTTATTTATATTGTGGATCGTGAGCACCAAACTCGGGGGTCAGGTAACCCGGATTTGGGGGTGTTACATGTTAACTAGTTATAATTTAACAGTTTATATAAGCAATATAATTACAAATAAGGAAATACTTCAATAATAAGTTTTACATGTTGAATATGTGGAGGAAAGATGTTGTCCAAGACAACTGCACATACATGAATGGCCTCCTCCCGGACTACACCCATGAGGTCGTAAGCGGCAGCTGTAGGATCTATGGAGTCGTGGATAACCTCCTGATCAAGCTGGTAGATCCGCTCGCATGATGGTGCGCCTGACTACATGACACTGCTTGTCATGCACCCCTCTATGATCCGCCTGAAGAAGTCGTCAGATAATGAAGGGTCGGCGCCTGATCCACTTGCACCACGACCTCCGGTGGGTGGGCGACGGCGAGATCTTGCAGCAGGGACTATAGTGTAGGCTGGGACATGGGGAATGCCCACAACTCTACTCGTCGTATCCAGCCCTCCATCTCCTCGTCCTCACTCTCAGCATCAGCCACTGGAGTGTCACCTCTCTGGCTGCTCCGGACCACAGAAAGGTCCTCGAACCGTGTCTAAAAAACACAAAAATATGTGAAAAACAAGTATTACACAAAAAAATACAAAAGAATTTCAAAGCCATCAAATACATACTAAATAAAATAATTAAATTACTTACCGCAATGCGCTCTGCCTCAGGTGAGATATAACCATCGTCACCTTTTTTTTGGTGAGCGTGCCACCAAAACTCAAGGCAGGAAGGTCGGTGCTTTAGACTCACCTCGAGTCTCTCCCTGTAGAGGTTGTATGACTGACTCTCAGTGCAGTATAGGAGACGACTCTATTGTCGATCAGCTGTACGCTGTCCGACATCTTCTTGAATGCCTCACCCTTCCAAATATCGCACATCTGCTCCCACACCGCAGCACCAATGAAATCTATCCAGACATCTCTAAGTGTTTGTCCATCAGCCATCTTGGTCTTGGTCTTCTTCTTCCAGTCGTAGACCCACTTGTGCCAATTCATCTCGAGATACTTCCCAAGAACAGTGCTGCCATGGGCTTCTTGCCCATCCTCGAAGAGATAATATCTCTGTAGTACAACATATGAATATCAACAGTTACTTAGTAGACAACATAAAACAAAGTATTAAATAAATATTCAAAAGCACAAATCAAAACTAACATATAAATGAATGACTTCTTACCCTAAACTCAGCAATAATTAACCCACGTGTGCGGTCATCCACATCCGCCCACCTCATCCACGGGCAAGAGAATCGGTTGCGGACGATCCCAAGCAACGTGTTTCTTGGCATTGCGTCAAGGATACTAAAATTGAAGGCGGTTAAATTTCCAAATTACAAAGAATATATAAGAACTAAATAATTAATATAAGCATAATTTTAAATATGAAATTACCTAGTAGTCCCGACACGGCATATAAGCGGCGCCTAGGGGGGATTCCCTAGCAATCCACGTGCTAGTCCCCGCGGAGGCCTACGCCGATCACCTATGTAGTGAAATACAACAATATATATAAATGAATATAATGTCAATATTATATAAAATTAAAAACAATAAGATGTATAACAACAAAACATGTAATTATACCTGATGATCCGGCCTGATCATCACCAGCACTACCTCCACGGCTCCCACGGCCTGAACTACCAGCACGCCCACCACGATCGCCGTGTGGTGTATATGCCATATCTGTATATATACTGCCAAATCATCATCAAGAAGATAATATACGAATATAACTAAAAGGATACAACATAAATATCAGAATCGCCATGCACATACAACTAAAAGGATACAACATGCAGATATAACTAAAAGGAAATAACTATTAAATTTCAATACAACTAAAAGGATACAACATGCAGCTATAACTAAAAGGAAACAACTATTTCATTTGAATACAACTAAAAGGACATAAAGAGTACATACTCCTAATCATTTATATCATCAAAGCCATCAATATCAGAATTGTCATCTTTGAAAGCAAAGAGATCTTCACTATCATTTGTCATCACCATCTTCGTCATCCTCAACGATTTCTTCAATTATATCTACCTCCTCAATAACATCGTCTTCACTTTTGACAGCGACAACATCATCCTCTTCTTCACTAGACTCACTTATAATTGTCACATCAGCAGGTGTGACACTAGTAGACTCGACTTGTAAAGGTTCATCGTCTGGACGAGGAGTTGTGCCTTGAAAACCACGGGCTTTGGTGGTTATAACAACATGCCATGGGCTTGCAGGAGTCTTAACACTCCGCGCATAGTACACCTGTGTTACTTGACTTGGTAAAATAAAAGGTTCGTCCATACTAGTCATCAGTCTTAGTTTTGACTTAACGTTAACAGTCACCCGTCCTGATTTTTTATCTACTTTAACTCCATTCTCAACATCAAACTAATGACAATTGAAGCAAACTAATTCTTTATGACCCCAATATTTGAGAATGATAACTTCTAGCAATCGTTCATACCAGTCATCCCAAATGTTATTGTAGCAGCTACCTTTCACCACACCACCAGAATCATCAGAAGCGACTTCCCCAATATCACAACACTTAAATTTGTAATCGTTGACAATGCAACATGTATAAGTATCTACAGATCTTTCAGGGTCGTCGGCTATACGCTTTAGCCAATTGTCAGCTAACTTATCTGTGAGGACCTAATGTGCATTAACACAACATATTCTAAAGTTAATTACGCCATAAGAATAAATCTATGATGGTAGATTCATTGAACTTGTAAAGGTTAGACTTACATGATCTTTAAACCATTTCACAAATTGTCCATTTCTCAAATTTTGCAAATACCCGTCCAATATACTCGGATTTGCTTCACGTACTTCAGCATCATATTGACTGCAACACAGTTATATACTTAATGTGTTTGTAAAGGAACCTCTCCTAGTTACACCAGACAAAAATAGTTATGACTACTTACTTAATGTATGGCGCTACTTAATTCATGTTGACAATTGCATACAATGTGGTAGCTGCATACTCACTATCGGTCAAGAATCGCCTTTTTTTTACCGCTGAATGGGTGTACAGGATGACTAAAGGCCGTTAATTCTCCATTTTCTTCGTGCGCAACAGCCTCATTCCGACGTAAGCAATTGTGTTTCATTTGAACATTCGGCTCAAAGTACAACGAGCAGAAATTAACAACTTCCTCCATAACATAACTTTCAGCAATTGACCCCTCTACACGGGCTCTATTCTTCACCTTTTGCTTTAGACGTCGCATATACCTATGTGATATATAGATTAGCAAACAATAATTCTAAGTTTACCGTATTAAAAACATTAATGTCATTACCTCTCGAATGGATACATCCATCTATATTGCATGGGACCGCCAAACTTAGCTTCGTATGGAAAATGAATAGGCAAATGCTCCATTGAATCAAAAAATGATGGAGGGGAGATCATTTCTAACTCATCGTAATCTAAATATGCACCCGAAGAACATTAAGAGATATATACTGACCGAAAATTCAAAAAATATAAAGACGTGCTCAAGTCGTTAACACCGACCTAAGTGAGATCGAAACATATAAGAGCAGTCCCAAAACGGGGACTATTTGAGATCCACTCCTACTAAGTGAATCTCAAACGGGTTTTTAAGCTTCCTAAACTATATGAAATTATGCACGTATGAAATTGAACTCTTTCCTAGAACAAAAGGAATACTATCTTGAGAATGAATTATGAACCATAATAAAAGAAATTAATTCATCGATTCTCATGAGTATACAAAATAAATCACTACAAACTTCCAATTTTCCTTGCAATTCCCTAATTCATAGATCTCATCTTAATTAACCTAGCTTACTAGGGAATATTAGCTAGGAGGGTGGGTGAATAGGTTTGAAAAAAATGAAAGGAACGTTTAATAAGCCCATGTGCTCCCTCCTTAAATAGCCGGCTACTCCCTCCTATTTTTTCCCATTTTGATTTTCTTTAATTGTACATTATACTATTTTGTATTTTCAATGCCAATTTCGTTTTGGTGTTTTTAATGCAAACTACTTTTTTAAAAACAAATTCAAATGTTATCAATAAAGATGGGTATCTTCATACATATATGATGTATCCATATTTGAATATTATATTTATTATTTATTTATTGTATTTGTCTTACTTTTTTTCTTTTGGTGTCTTCCCCTTCTTTCTTTCCAAAGTGTAGTGCTAACAAAAATGGCAAAAAGGGATAATACCAATTGTGTTTGTCCACTTTTTAGGATTATCTTTCAAAACTTTTTTAAAAAAAATTGACATACAACGTCAAATACATTTTTTTTTCTATATTAAATGAGTCTTAAGATTTTGCTTGAGAATTTTTTGGGATGAATATTGCAATACTCATGAAGCTTTGATTAATAACTATTGCAATACCCATGAATATCTCTTCTTCTTCCTCTTCCTTAGATAAATAACTAGCTCAAAATCTTGCAAAATTGCCCTGAAATACACGTGTTTGAATATTTTGAAATTTGTCACATAATGTAACACTTACGATATATACTATATAGTGAAGTACAGTAGGGTCTTGGAATTCAAGTCTATAGGATTTTTAAGAGTATATATAGAGATCTTCTAGTACAAAATAGTATAGCTATTTATCCTAATGAGCTTTAGAAAGTAAGGAGATGATAACCACATGAAAGTGATATTTTAGAACTCAACCAAATAACATTCGACATGCTACTAATATTTGACCCCTTAATCAGATTAGATATATAGCTTGTCAAATGAATGAACAGAGCTAAGTAATGTTTGTACCAAACAAACAAACAAACAAATTAACCAACCAAACCAGTTAAAGATATTATGGCTTCCAAAATTTAAAATTACATCACATAATGTTGCTACACTGCTACATGTCGTCGATTTATAACAGTTGTACGTAGACGGAAGCTATTTCTACCCTTATATGAATAGGACATGAATATAGAAAAATTACAGACCCCCAAAAATAGCAGAGACCCCCAAAATATTCAAAATATATATATAGAGAGGAGATGAACTGAAAATCTTACATGGTTATGAAAGTACCAAACTAGCCCCAATCCTTGTACAAGTGCAGGTACGACCTCTGGAGTTGCAACGATGAAATGGGCGGAGGCACGACTAGCGAAGTTGCAGTGGCCAAATGGAAAATGGAGGAGCTTACAGCGAGGATGAGGGAAATGGGCGAACTGGGCAAGATGAGGGAAATGGGCAAATTCAAATGACCAAATAAGAGAATCAATATCGCAAATTTGAGAAGTAAGTGGGAAAATCATATAGTAATGGGCGAATTTGAGAGGGAAACAGAAATATGAGAGAGGGAAAAATGAGTCGTTGCCGTCGCGAACCAGAGTTTTAATTAATAGAACTCATTCTCGACGGTAAAACTGTCGATAATGACCCTGTCGAGATTGAGTTATTATCGACGGCGTTGCCATCGCCTTTGATTTATGTGTCCGTCGCCAATGAGTTTTCCCTCCACCGCAAAATTTTTACACCAAATTATCCCATCAGAAATGTCATTATCGATGGCACCCATTCTCAACGGCTCCCCAATCGGCAGTAACATCATTATCGACGGGACATATACCGTCGCCAATAAGCCCGTCGCTAATGACCCTTTTCCTTGTAGTGTTTAAAGGAGTTTAATTATTTAAAATAAAACTCAATTTCTTAATTGTTAATAAGGGTTGCCTACATTTATAAATAAGAGGAGTCTTATTATGGGTGAGGGTTGATTTGTTTTCACAAAACATGTGAATAACAATTACAAGAGTTGAGAGAGTACACCTTTTCTATAGAGATAGAAAAATTAGGGTTTTGTCAAACACTCATCTTCTTGAATACTTGTTCATCCTTGGTGGATCACCTCTAGAGGTCAAGCACTTGGGTGACTAACTTTGATCAAAGGAATGAATCAAACTCGGTGGATTCAAGTTGAACGTGAAAAAGAATTTGAGGTAAACTCATACCTGAGGAAGCTAGTTTCTACAAGGGTATGATTCTGATCTCCATCTCTTTTCTATTGTTTGATAATTATGCACAAAGTATGATCATGGTGATGTGTTTGTATGAAAATTTTAAATTCCTATTTTATCGCGCTTCTGCACCTTTTATGTAATTTGATTGCATGATCGCGCTATACACAAACCTAACAATCACATCATGCATGGTCTACATGTGTAAACTCAAGCTATTTTAACATACATCCCTAGTAGAGTTAAACATGCATGCATAATAAACCCCCAGACTCGTGAATAAATTTCGCTATAGTCTCCTCAATAAAATGGACTATCCACATGCACATAGGCATGACTAGGTGGCTATCCAGTAGCTCAACAACCTAATCAAGAATAATATAAATGTTTACATTAATCAAGCCCACAATGGTAGTCAAATTACCCAGGGTTATTAAAATAGAGTCATGGCAACTTCATGCTCATTTGTCCTAAAATAGGATAGCTAAAATTGCCAAAATGTGTGTAAAATGATTTCTGAAAAAATGAAATTTTTTCACATCAAAACGTTTAGCATAATAAAATAAAAGCATTTACTAGGCCAGTTCAATTTTATTAAGTCATTTATACATATATATTTGATACATTATGTTTAAACTTATTAAACATAAAATTTTCGGTCAAAACTTGAAAGAAAAGGATGAAAACGTTACTTGAGAAGTGCAGAACGAATTTCAAAAAAAGCTGCCCGAAATGAGTAGATATGAGATAAAACGTTCTGTTAGGTTTTATGAAAGTCAAAGTAGAAATCAAATTGCAAAAATAGCGGAAGCAAAATAAAATCAGATTTTAATATTTTTCACAAACCAATTACCCGGATCATCCTTTATGCATATTATTAATTAAAACGAAGAACAAAAAGTTATAGAATCATACCCTTGTAGATACGACCTTCCACAGGTACGAGTTCACCTCCTACTTCTCCGCGATCTCCTTGAATCTCCGGGTAGATTCCTTCCTTTGATCAATGTTAGTAACCCAAGTGTATGGCCTCTAGAGATGATCCACCAAGGAAGAAGAATTTTCAAGAAGAAGGGTGCATTGGCTCAAACCCTAGTTTTTCTTATCTCTATAGAAAAAAGGGGCGTACTCTCCAACAATTAGAATTACGTATATATGATATCTGATATAAGACTCCTCTTATAAAGATATCAGGTAACCCTATTAAAATAAGGTATTATTAATTTAATTAAACTCTTTTAATTAAATGGGCTCCCTAATCCTATTAGAGATAATTAATTAAACTCCTTTAACTAATTTTCCCTCCTAATCTTATTAGGAATAAATGAGAGTACTAATATTAAATTAATTCCTAAACTCTTTTAGAAATTAAAATAATAATAATTGTAATAATATTAATAAGACTCCTCTTATTAATTTATATTTAATATTTCTAAAATATTAAATAATAAATATTAAGCTATTTAATTTATTCTATCACCATAGATTAAATTAAATATACTTAACATATTATTACGATTATGCAATTAACGTCTTAAATAATTATTCTTCCTTTTATGGTGTGACCCTTTAGGTTTTCCATATTAAACGTGTTGTGAATAAATCAATTAGAACAATTCTAATCTTATTTAAATAAATAAATTAAACGATTCATTTATTTAAATAAATAATATTTATTCTACAATAGGGATAAGCCTCCCTAGCGATAAATAACTTTCCAGATATTATAGATTTTAACATTAATCATAAAAGAACTTTTGAGTAAATAGTTACCATACAATTCAATCCTTCCACCATACAATGTCCCAATTAAATATAAGACATGTAATTACTGTCAAGTCTTATTTTATTTAATTATATGTATTTCGATTCCTAAATGCACAACTCCTAATGAATGCAAATTAGAAACTAATTTTTAATTTCATTTTACCTTGGTCAAGGATTCCTAGGTTGTCATTTATCGAATCACATAGGACATTTCTTTTCTTTTACTAGAAGTGGTAGATTCTTTATTGATCCTTCATTATCTCCATATATAACTTATTACACCCAAGCATGCCCTTTGATATACTCTAAGAGTCTTAAGGAATAAGTCAAAGTGTAATTCATTATATTAAGATACTATGATGATCTCAAATCTAAGGATCATTTGTACTACTATCACTACAGGAATTCCTATTGACAGGCAAGTAAAACTTCATTAGGTATTCCTTAGCGAGTCACGTTCAATGAACTTATTCTCTAATAAGCACCTATATACTTGCTTTAGTGTCTCCACATAAATGATCATGAGATCAATCATTCTCATCCAATGAGCAAGTAAAGTATGTATCAATCTATCCAGATTCACTAATCCCCTTTTTAGTAATCCATCGATTGAGAACATTTTAGTTTTAAACTATTTAAGAATTTTGATCTCATTAGCATGATCTCATCATGATTCTAAAAGCATTGCTTAAAACTATGTGTTTATCACATATTATTAAAACAACACCATGTTGATAATAAATGCCTTTAATAAAACATTCTTTCATTAATAAATAAATAAGATTGATTACAAAGTATATACGTTATCATCATACATGATTGGCTTGTATGCATACTACTTTCAATCTCCCTCGTGCACTAAAGTCAATCGCCGTGGTATCTTATACTCATTTTCTCTAAGTGATGATCGACCTGCTGTTGTGTTAACGCTTTAGTAAATGGATCTGCAATATTATCTTGAGAGTCCACACGCTCCAGGGTGACGTCTCCTCTTTCAATAATCTCTTTGATCAAATGAAACTGCCGCGACACGTGTTTGGATTTCTGATGAGACCTGGGTTCCTTAGCCTGTGCAACTGTGACAACCCGAGAATTTAGAAAATTTTCAAAATTTTAATTTATTGATTTAAGGTTCAATATTAGAACCTAGACAGAAAATAAGTGTATGTGTTTGATATTTTTTAGAAGGAATTTTGAGTATTTCAAAATTCTATGAAGGATTTAGGTGAATTATTCAGGATTAAGGGAATACGTGAATATGTTCTGTGTATATGGTTGTATATATGTATAGTATGTGGTTAAGGGTCAAGGGTTGACCAGATAAACGATATCTGTAACAAACCCTAGATATATATTAACACTATACCAAAAATAGCCTCTAGTGAAGGACAAATCCTTCACAAGACACACTATATCACTCACAAGTGATTTATTGTGAAGAAATATTTCCTTCACACGAATGCTCGCATTATACCTCCTCGCAATTGGGTATCCTTCGCTAAGTAGTAAATAAATGTTTTTTTGTGAAGGATATATTGTGAATAACTTTTTTATTCACAAATTGTATTTGGTAATGGAATATTGTTATTCAGTGAAAGGTTGGTTTCCTTCACAAATAATATTTTAAGAAGGACTATTTAAAATTAGTGAATAACTTTATTCCCTCACAAATAATATGTTATGAAGAACACATTTATTTAACTAGAGAAAATTTGTCTTCACTAATTATAAATTGAGAGTGTATATTCAAATTAGTGAGGGAAATAATACTTTCTTGATGACTAACTAATTAACTAAAAAAGATTTTAGTGAGGAAAATAATCCTTCATTGATGTTAATTTCTCAAGTAAAATCATTCACAAATTATAAATTTATAAATAAAAAATTAATTGATAAATAATCAAAATTCTTTTGCAAATTATAATTAATTTTTAAATCGGTGATTTCATATTTATTATTATTATTATTTTTATTAATTACTATAATAAATATTAAATTTAATATTTCACAAAATTCAATTTCAACACAGTGAGGAATAAGAAACTTAGAAGTGTCTACCATCTTATACTGTCAAATAAAAGTCCAACATGATATAGTAAAATTAGAACATACTACAGAGACGCTTCGGATTGATGTTCTTCCTGAGCATAGTCCGTTCTTGATGGTGGACTACAGTTAATAAATACAATAGGTTCTGGTCTCTTATGCATATAACTGTTAGCTTATGATTCTGCCTTATTTACATTATTGCCTTTTTTCCTTTTCTAACTATTTAACAACTATTTGGTTAAGCATATGATGAACATTTACTTGAGGGTAAATCTGTATCATTACGCCTAAAAATATTTTAATCCAAAACTTTGGCATTAACATTGCTGCATTTTCTTGCCTCATTAAACAACTTTTATTTGCATAAGCCATTATACTCAAATGCGTACGTCTTACACCTATGAAACCATTTTCCGACATTGTAAAATAATTTAAGGGGTGCTGTTGTTCTATGTGCAAGAACCATTAGACTGACTTTTTTCTTCTTAGAAATAGAATGGAAGACAGAAGGAAATGACCAAAGCCAATGGACAATAACATGCGATAAAGACGCTTCAGATTGATGTTCTTCCGGATCCTGAGTATAGTTCGTTCTTGAAGCCCGCCCCAATATGGACGAGTTTTCAAGTCAGGACAAAACCTATTGATTTCGTCAGCCCAGTTATTCAAGACAGAAGCAGGTGCAACCACCAGAAAAGGACCGCATATATTTTTTTCCTGTATGAACAATAATACCATGTTTGTTTGAAAACACAAATTTCACAAAATTGCTACCAAGTAGACCACTTACTTCAGCCAAATGAGCTAAAAATGCCATGGCTTGAATAGTCTTTCTCAGGCCCATCTCATCAGCAAGGATACCATTTAAACCCTGAAAGACAACACCAGACGTGCTTAAGTCAACAGACTAACTTGTAAACAAAAGAAAAATGAGTTATCGACTGGATCCTACCTGCTCATAACAATTGACCAGCCACAGGAGGCCATTTAGCTGATATTCTTTGAGGGAACCTTTAAACAACTCTGGTGTCTACACTGAGGATGCTACAGGCATAGTTGAGTTGAAACCATTGTAACAAAAAGTTTAAATATTTATTCCCTTTTTTGATAAGTTGAAAGGCATAGTTGAGCTGAAACCATTGTAACAAAAATTTCTTTCTTTTTTTGATAAGTTGAAAGGCAAAATATGCTTAACAAGCTTAAAACTTAAACCACCACAAACCTTTACACTTTCAGACAGAAAAAGTACAGGGAAATATAGAGAAAAAAGTTAGAAATTTACGGATGCAATAAATCTATATTACTGGATCCTGAAATTGAAGCATCTTCCTGAGACACGGTGGTTCAGAAGCTTGCCGCAGCTTCAAACATTCATTATCAAATGCACTTGTTATCTTTTTCTGTTTGGAAACTGCAGCTTTCAGAGACTCCATTTTCAGCTCAGCTTCTATTGGATATTCTTCCTCTACAGGCCCCGCTTCTGAAGAACTCAATAGCACTTCTTGGTCATCTAATTTATCATCAACCGCAGTCAAAACCTCTGAGGGTTGTGAAGCCGGCTTGTTCTGCATGAAGTGACTGTAAATTTCTATTTGTGACAACAAAAAATTGAGCCTTTGTTGTTGCCTCTTTGTTTCACAGAGCTCTTGTTCCCGCTTTAAAGCTTCTACAGCTTCTCTTTCCTCCCTTTTCCTCACTTCTGCCTGCAGCAGTAGGATTACTACTCAGATAATCCTTTTTGATTGTTTAGGTCAAGGATTCACAACAAAACAAGTCAAATTTGGGAAGCTCCTCCTCCTTTATTTTCCTGGTCTTTGATTGTTTAAGTCAGGGATTCACAACAAAACAAACAACGTTTGAAAGTGAAGCTGCGCAGTCTATTTTTTAACGTCAAATTTAAAACAAAACAACCATCTAATTAAATACAGCTAGTAGTAGGAGAAAATTCAATGTATATTAAAAAATAAATTAAACCAATTGCCTTATATATAGAAAAAAAGACTTTTATCCTGCTGTGCTGTGTAGAGTTATTTTATTTTTTCCTCCCTCCATTTTCCTTGCCTCTACCAAAAAAAAACGTACACAAACGTTTATTTGGTACTAAAGGCATAAAACATAAATTATAAAATCTTGGGGTGTAATGGAAAGTTATGATGTAAGTCTCTTTGCGATTGTATTTAAGTCACATTACATTTTCTCTTGTGCTTCCTTCCTATACTTGACCACATGATATCACTACTAAAATTATTAGTATGGCAAAGACTATGATCAGTAGTACAATCCTCTTTACTCTGAATCTACTATTTGCCCCTACTAAGCAAAAATTGACCCTAATTTGAAGAAACAAAATCTAAATCAGGTAACAAAAAGTGATTTTGTTTTTAACTATTTTGTAATTACAAAATAATGAACTTGATTAGGTGTAAATTCATAAATTTTTTGAACCTGCAGTATGAGGCTCTACTTACTAAAAGTAAATTATCCTTTTACCTGATTCTAAGGTAGGTAAAGATCTTGTGACTTTCTTCTTGCTCTTTGATATCAATCAGGTAACCAAACCAAAACAAACATCCACTTCTGATATTCATTTTTACATAATCTGTAGCCGAACAATTCTTTAAGCAGATTCTCTTACATTCCTTAAGGTTCATGCTCACATCATACCATGAATTTCGTGTCTCATCCAAGTTTAGCTTAACTGTATAAATCTACACTGAAAAGGGGGCTGTAATTATGCCATGTCTGAAACTATACAGTTTTGTTTACACCTTCTGAAGCTAAAGACAACCTAGAAACTAGAACAGAGTTTCTTTTGTCTTTCAATTGCAAAGATCGACACGTTTCTTCTGGCTATTGGCATAATCCACCTGGGATGGTATACCCATTGTAGACTTTGTAGTTTGTGCATAAACACATTGTATGCATATAGACAAGAATAGAAAATATTTTACCAATTACGGTTTATCCTCTAAAAGACCATATGAAACACTACATTCTCCTGCCAGTAAATTGCATATTGTGTCCATTGATACATTATGAAGTCGTTCAGCAGCTTTAAAGATTCTACAGTAAGCCTCAACTTCCAAGAAGTTTCCTGGACCAATCCAAGGCAACTGTGATAAATCATTTGATTGGACGGCGTTCAAATAGAAATAAAGCAATCAGTCTACAAGTTAGAGTCGCAAACAATTTAAGGCACTCAAACAGAGAAAATCAAATATAGAATGGGGAAATATGTTTATATTAAATCCAGGTCTTATGCAAAACATCGGCAAGACTTTTTAAAAGATATAACAGAGTGCAGCCACATGACAATGAGTTCAAATAGTAGATTAAGGAACGTATATTCACATGCTTTAACACGGAAAAAACACATTACAGGATAGACCCTGCTATGGAGCAACTTCAATAACTACCATTATAATGTGCCAATCAACAATTTGGCTTAACATGATCAGTGTTGAGTCAAGAAACTTGAATTAAAGAAAAGAGACTTAAAAGTGCTCACAATGGAAAACAAAAAATCAGTATTCCATAAAACAGAAAATTATGTATTTTGTAATCATTGTAAATTCATAAAACAAATCAAAAACAAAGAAAATAAGTTTACATTTCTCAATGTATTCAACCTTCAAATAAATTCTTCTTCCAATTTTCACAAATACTTGTACAAATTATATGAAATCCAAAAACAATCATGCTTAAATGTCATAAAATTTAAAGCAATATCAAGACAATAAAAGTGACCCTTTTTGCTATAAGTCAAGTCGTCACAATCGTAAAAAGGATATGACTTAGCAAAAAAAAGGAATTATGACAAAAGAGTGATAATCTATATAAAATTTATGGCATAAACCAAAATTTAAAAACGATGCAAGCACATAATGTATTGTTCAATTATACTATAAACATAATCACAGTTTTTGAAGGAATGAATTCCTTCACGAAATTTCCTTCACTACATCCCTAATTTCTTGTAGCCTTAAATATTTATAAGATTATTCAATTAGCTTAATGGAGTAACACATAAAAACAAAACGAATACACCCTCACCATTCTAACTATGACATAAAATCAAATACATCCACAAAATTTGACTTATTGGAAAGAAAATCTTACAATTCAAAATCTATTACTCAACAGTAGCAGCATGCCTTGTTTTTCACTCTGTTCGAAAAAACAATGGTACTATTTTTTCGGACAGAGGTAACAAACAATATAATTTTAACCTTTTTGGGTAAATTATAAGACATTAATATTCTCCACTATAAATCTCTACATACATAGAGAGTTGAGCTAAGTCTAATGGGAACTCAAGGGAGGAGGAACAACACACTTTTATTGTTGAACTCCACATTAGTTCCTAGTCTATCACGGATATATCTCTCTTACTTCCAGCAGTTGGATGAATTAGAAAAGGCGCTATCCAATTCATCCCCAACCCTCTTTACCACCTGTGAAACCAATGTAAATACTCACAACTCAATAATAAACATGCACACATCTATTCAATCAGAAATATGGATTCAACTCTTCGAAAATTACCCAAATTTTATTCAACTACTTGCATCAATATTGATAAAACATTAAACTTTATGATCATAGCACTAGCTATAATTGCAGCAATTCAATGAAACATTCAGATAGAACTGAATATTACTTAGTCATCAAAAACTTATGGCAAAAGTTTGTGCATTTTACAACTAGAAGAAGTAAAACCCTAGCTAATTAATGGGTAAATAGTGAGAAAGAGAGAAATAAATTAAAAGAGGATGATTGTACCTGACCACTACGTCCGAGAGTGATTGTGACTTGAGACCTCGAAGTCTCTGCCATTTTCTATGGGATTCAGAAGCTCCGAAACCCTAATCAATCATTTATAAGCCGAAATTGGAAAGGTAGACAGCATATATGGATCAATTGCAGAGAGCCCCCTAAGTAGCCTAAGATTAAAATCAGTATCGAGAACGATGAGCAAAAAAAGTCGCAGCTATTAGGGTTTAGTTTTTAGTGTGTGAATGTGTGTGACAGAGATGAATAGGTGTTTGTGTAATTGTGCTTCTGCTTGTGTGCGCTTATGAAAAATGGAAGGAAAATAATCAGAGTTAATGGGAAAATAACAACATAGAGGGAAATGATTGAGCGAAACCTTGATCTGGCTTGCTTCCATTCTCGCTTGATTCCCTTTCTCGTATGAGTCACGCACGGGATAAATAACGTTTTTGAATTAAATTTATCTTTGGTTAGGTTTTCGTTGTAGTTCTGAGAATTTTTTTTATTCTGATCGAATAAGCATAACTTTCAAAAACTTATGACGATTATTATAGCACAAACCAACAAAACTATTAACTACTTCACCTAAACAACTTCAAAACTAATAATAATAATAATAATTATTATTATTATAATAATAATTTCAAAATAATAATAATAATAATAATAATAATAATTATTATTATAATAATAATTTCAAAATAATAAGTCACATTTTTTTAAAAACAGCTGTTTAAAATTTTTTTGAAAAACGTTAATTTGAAAAAAAAACGTTAATTTGAAAAAATTTAAAAAATGTTAATTTGAAAAAATAGCAGTTTTAAAAAAATGTGACTTTTTTAAAAAAACAGATTTTTTTAAAAAAATAGCTTTTTTAAAAAAACAGAATTTTTTTTAAAATTAACGTTTTTTTTTCAAATTAACGTTTTTCAAATTTTTTTTTAAACAGCTGTTTTTAAAAAAATGTGCCTTATTATTTTGAAATTATTATTATTATTATTATTAGTTTTGGAATTGTTTAGGTGAAGTAATTAATAGTTTTGTTAGTTTATGCTATAATAATCTCCGTCATGTCTTTTCATGCTCCACGAAGCAAAAAATGGAGTCAACTCAGATAATAAAGATTCCGTCCGTTTTTGGATGGAAAATCGAATCGGAATGACCATTTTGTAAGTTTTGAAATGATATGATTATTCGATTATAATAAAAAAGTTTTGAATTACAATGAAAACCGAACAAAGATAAATGACCAAAACGTTATTTATCCCGTCACGCACTACTCATCTTGTACTCTTTTTCTTTTGAAACAATCACATTATTGTACTTCAAATAAATAAAAAATAATATTTTTGATTTTTTCTTATGGTTTAGTACTAAACTAATTAAAAATAAAATTAAATAATCTAAAAGTCTTTCTTAATTAAAGCCCTCCCAAATTGTTATTTAAGCTGAATATTAAATACAATACCAAAAATAAAGTTACTTTAAATTAATCTCCAAAAGACTTTTTTGGATTAATATTATATACTTAAAATAAAATTTAAAGTCTTTTGGATTATTTAATTTTATCTTTATTTAACTTTAACTTTATTTAATTATGATCATAAAAATAAACTTTTATGGAGAAATTTTAAAGTTTAACATAGTGTAAAAGTTATTTATTTTATAGTTTATTAAAATAAATAGTTGATATTGTAAGTTACTTAAAAGTGTTATTAAAATTAAATTTACTATTGTAAAAAATTTAAGGTATTTATATTCACCATAATTAATTCAAAAAAAATTATTTAGAACAAGATAGCAACCAATTTTATCCCTCGCAAAAAACTTCTGAATAATGATATATAATGAGTAATAATTCCTTCACTAAATAGATTTTTTCCTCGTAAATTTTCGTCATAAATTGGCTCCAAAAATCTTTTTTATCGCCCCAATTTTGTGAGAAAAAAATATAAATTGTGAAAGATATTTCTTTCACTAATAACTATATTGTCACTATACTTTTTTCCTTCACTGTTCTTTCGCTAAACAACTTCTCATGTGAAGGAATAAATTCATTCACAAAATTTCCTTCGCTAGAGGCCATTTTTGGTGTAGTGTAAGAACGTCAACGTTCGGTTAGAAAATTCTTACGAATTATAAGAAATTCTAGAAATCGGTTCTGGAAACCCTAATTTCAGTTTCGGGAATTCGAAACCCTAATTCGGTGTATGAAACCCTAGTTTGGGAATACGAATGCTATGTATAAGGTTTAACGTTATTAAATATAAATTAATTAGGGAAAACCCTAAAGAATTACTAGAAACCCTAATAATTAGAAAACCTAATTATTAGAAACCCTAATTTATAATTATAGAAAAACCTAATTGTTGATTTAATAATTTTAATGTTAATTAGGAAATATTAATCCTAAATTTAAAGTTAAGTAATTAGAAAACCCTAATCTAATTACGAAATCTAATTTCTAAATTAAAAAATTATTTTTCTATTAGAAACCCTAATTTTTGGTTCATAAACCCTAATGACCAATTTTGACCCTAAGTGCTAAATTAGCAATTTTAATTAAGAAATATTAATCCTAATTAGCAAGATTTAAATTATGATTAAGAAATTTTAATATAATTAGAAAATTCTAATTATAATTTAGAAATATTAATTTTCTATTTTGAAAATCGAAATTCGAAAATGTTAAAAACTATATTGCAAACCTAAAGGGTTCAAACCCTAAGGTTTCTAAACCATAAACCCTAAGCTTTCCAAACCTTAAACCCTAAGGGTTAGGCCAATTGACAAAAATGCCATTAAAATTAAAAGACAAATGAAGTTTTTACCCTTTGTGCATTATTTAGTAAGTTGAGTGCAATCTTGCCAAAATGAGAGTTGTTGAACCACTCTACCAACTCCATGTGCAATATATCATATATCTCAGCCGAAGTTATCAGCTCCTAGCATTGCATCAAGTCATTTTATAGATTAAAGAGAGAGAAAATGGCACTTTAGTTCTCATTTTCTCCCAAGACTTTCTCTCTCCAAAATTTTTGAAATGTAGAGTGAGAAAGTGAGATAAGATAAGCTAGTATCAGTCCATAACAAGCCATGAACAGATCACTAAGATCATAAATCAAGATCAAAGCTTAAGAGGTATAAACCCTAATTTTTGTAAATCATGTGATTTAATGTTGTTAGTTGTTTAAAGTTATGTATTAAGGTGTCACTTGATGATCTGGGTTGCTATATAGTGAATCCATAACATCAAAGTGCTTGAAATAGTCATTTTAATAAATCTAGAAAATTGGAAAATTATGACCTGACAAGCGAATGTTAGAGGCTTTAAATCTTTATGTGTTAGATGTTTTATGTGTTTTATGTTTTTAATTTGTTCTATGACATGAGGACTGTGATCTGAAACTGGAATCAGGGTCGGATCAAGTCTAGATTTCATGTTATGATTGGTCAAACTGCGTTGACCAGTCACGAAAATGGGTTTCTGGGCAACCTAGAAACCTAGATCTTGTCTAACAGCGTTTTTGCAGGGCTTAAATCTTGCTGTTTATAAGTTGTTTGGCTATGTTGTTGTTACATACTTGTGGTGTGACATGCGTACTACACTTTTAAGCCTTTATATCAATTAGATCCATAACAGAATCGAAGTTGTAGCCGGTCAAACTATAGTTGACCATTCTGCTTGAAGAACAATCTGGGTAACCTAGAATCTTCATGAACCATTTTTCTGTCAGAACTTTGACCATCCTTAATCGCTTAGTGTTATGTTATTAGATTGGTTTGATGCATTATAATTGTACCCTGACATATGAAATACATGGTGGAACCTTTACATCACATAAACAAGTCATGAAAATCAAAGATTCAAGGCTTGTAAGAACGGATACCTTAGTCGTTTCTTCGTTTTCGGGAAACCCGTAAACCGAAGAAACGAACCGACATAAGGAGTTCAAAGGCTTATAACTTTCTGTTATGTGATAGGATTACTAGAAAACCGGTTGATGATGGTAGTATTACATTAGTACTACGATCATAACAAACTTTCAAGCCCATAAATGGAACTAACATGAATCAATGAGTGGTCAAACCACCCACCCTATAATCTGACACAATTTCTGGGAATAGGCTCAAGAACACGAAGAAGACTTTCAGCGACGTATTTGTCGCCTAAAGCCCCTATAGCGACACTTAATTTCGTAAATTAATTATTTTAATTAAATAAATCGAATTAAATGGTTTTTAATTAAATAAATTCCGAAAAATTATTTTAAAGTTTGAAAAATAGTTTTTAATTATTTTAAGTATATTTCATAAATATTTAATATTTTTGGAATATAAATAGTATTTAATTTATTTAATTATAATATTAAATAAATTATTTAAAAATGATTTTAATACATGAAAAATCATGAAAAATAATATTATGGTATAAGAAAATATTTTAAGTTATTTTTAGTGACTTTTAATATTTTTGATGAATTTCATTAATTAATCAATATTAATGATAATTAGTTTATTTAATAAATATATGAAATAAATTATGGAAAAATAGATTTAATGATTTATAAATCATATAAAAATGATTTAAGTGTTAGAAAAATATTTTAAGTTATAAAATATAACTTTTGATATTTTTTCATGAAAATGTTAATATTTTAATATTAAAAGCAATTACGGATAATGAATTTAACTATTTAAAAATCATATTTATATGATTTTAAGGTATTAAAAATACTTTGATATATTATAAATATATTATAATATTATGATATGTATTTCATTAATATTTGATAATAAATAAATATTAATGATAAAAAAGAATTATGTGGTATTTAATTCATTTAAATACGATATTAATGATTGAAAATTTATGATAAATGATAATAATTATTTAAAAATTATTACGAGCTTATGAAAATTATTTTGACTAATATTAAAATTATCTAAGATAATTGTTAAGTGTTAGGCAGAGTTTAATTGAACTTAAACTCGATAAAAGTCCGACTAGACCGTCGGGATGTCAGATTTGTGTCGGGTTCAATTCAGATTGCAATAGTTTGACTTGATACCGAGTCTTGTATGTGTTATAGACTGATAGGGTTATGTGTTTAGGTTATTCTATTTATATCTATATATATAATAGTATTATATTGTGATGATATTATTCTAATATTGGAGATCTATATTACTAATATTAGGTCTTCGGATAAAGCGTTATAAATTGCGTAGCGGTAATCAACGGCTCGGCAAGTTTTACTTAACTCTACTAAAAGTTGTTTCATTCAGATATGTTTATGGATAATCATTGTTGATTGCCATTGTAGAATTTTACTTTGTACATATTGCATGTATAAGTCAGGTATGAAAGGCTGATCACCTTCATTACCATTCGGTCCAGATATATTTGTTCATGTTTAATAGTTGTTCAATCAAAAGTTTGTCAGTGCTAGTTCATAATTATATTGTTGAATTATAGCTAGCTTATTATTCAAACTCTTTCAATCATGATATATCGTTAAATTATGGAACTTAAACTTGCTGGGCAATCTTATGCTCACCCTTCCTATATCATGATAAACATTGCAGATTAAGACGAATGCGTCGGATACAAGGAAAGGTTAAAGACAGTTCCAGCTTAAAGTTAATGTGTGCGATTAGAGTTGTAATAAGTATTATATATTAATGTTATTGTAAGTTAAATAAGTTATGTATTGTGTATAAGTTAAGGTTACTCGACCTTGGGGAATTAAGTGTAAGTTTAATGTATAAACAATTTATGTTTATATCTTTCGCAAATAATAGTAATAGTGATAGAATGATCGAACCGGATCCGCGGTGATTCGGGACCTCGAATTCGGGGACCTCACAGCAACAGCTCTGGTGTTATCACAGAATAAAGGTACTGGTTCTGTAATGCTAGGAACCACACCAAGTTCGGTAATGAACTTCTTTATCCAAACAGCTTCACTTGTAGCTATATACTCTGCCTCTGTCATTGAATCAGCAAATGTTTGCTGTTTGGAACTCTTCCAACTCATTGCGCCACTGTTTAAGGTAAACACATACCCCGAAACGGATTTACTGTCATCTTGGTCCGTTTGAAAACTTGTGTCTGTGAAGCCCTCTAGTTTTAATTCAGACCCACCGTAGACAAGAAATGCATCCTTAGTTCTTCTTAAGTACTTTAGTATATTTTTCACTGCCTTCCAGTATTCTTCTCCTGGATTCGACTGATATATGCTTGTTACACTAAGTGAATGAGCCTGGTCTAGTACATATCATACCGTACATGATAGATCATATTATTGATGCATAAGGAATCTTACTCATACGGTCTCTCTCTTCAGGTGTCTTTGCGACATGTTTCTTGGAGAGATGTATTCCATGGCTCATCGGCATGATACATCTTTTGGAATCTTCTATGCTAAACTTCTTTAGCATCGAGTCAATGTACGTTCCTTGGGATAAGCTAAGCATCCTTTTAGATCTATCTCTATAGATCTTTATCCCCAAAATATAGGATGTTTCTCCTAAGTCCTTCATGGAGAAGTGTTTAGATAACCAGATTTTAATTGATTGTAGCATAGGAATATCATTCCATATGAGTAATATATCATCAACATATAATACGAGGAATGAAACAGCGCTCCCACTAACCTTCTTATACACACATGGTTCTTCCTCATTTTTGATAAAATCAAACTCTTTGATTGTCTCATCAAAACGGATGTTCCACCTACGAGAAGCTTGCTTCAATCCATAAATGGATTGTTGTAGCTTACAGACTTGATTTGTTCCAACCTTTGAAACAAATCCATCTGTGTAAGACCCCGAATTTTATGAAATAAAAGTATTCAATTTTTTCTTATAATTACTATTCAGTAAATGGTTAAATTGATAAAAGTTTAAAGTTAAGGGTGATATATGAATTTTTTTTAAAATATCCAAGTGGTTATAAAATACTCATTTCTATCGGGGAATATTCGTTTGGTCGTGGAATATTCTTTTTGTCGGGGAATATTAAATGCTGACGCGATAATTTGTGGGCCCCATAACGAAATATCATCGGATGAAGAAAGCGACAAAAAGGAGTTTTTATAAATAATTGGCGTAGTTATTACCAATTAACTATTGTTGGAATACCGGTGGTTAAAATCTGATGTCTGCGCGTTGTTGCACAATAAGACACCGCAGTATTGCACCAATTATTGATTCTTACGTAAGAAGGCACTACTCAATAATTTTTTAGTAATTCTTTATTTAGTATTTTATTGATTCAATAATTCTTTGCGTTGATATTTTATATTCTTTGTTGTTTTAATAATTGTCACTACACACGGTATTTTCCATTATCGAAGCAATAATTCATATTATCTGAATAATATTATTAGATAACATTATTGGCAATGTCTAGAAAGTTACATCTAAGGAGAGGTTTGGTCACCTAATCGCACGCCTTGATGAGAGAAATTCTTATTGGAAAGCCCCCTCTTCACAGGAACCGCGCGTTGTCAATATTGTGATTACGTAATATTATTTGTGAATAATTAATTATTGATTTATATGATAAGGAAAATATTCATTTTATGTGGATATAGATGGAGAAAATTTTTAAAGTGACAATTGTTGAAAATTGATATTTTATCTTTTCTGATAAAATAATATTTTATTATATTATTATAATATAATAATGATGATATTTTTACAATGAATGTGTGATATATGAGTATATGAGTATATGAGGAGGAAGAGTATTTTTGTTGCATTAAATGATTAACACATGTTTTGTGTGTCGGTAGACCCTATTTCTTGACTGAAATTTGATTATAGCCTATAAAATTGCCCGTTTATGGATTTCGGTCAATTTCTGTTTGGAATTTGGAAAACCTTTCTTCTGTAAAGTTGTAGAGAATTGAATTTCCTATAAAAAGACGCGAGATTAGAATTTTCTGATAAAAGAACTATTTATTGTGAATTATTGAAGTTCTGAAGTTCCGAAATAATTGATTTTTGAAAGTTTTAATTGTTTTTAATAACAAAACCGTTTTTTTGATTTAGTTGACTATTGGTGGCTGATGTTGGATTTGATTTAGTGTGCGTAGGAATTTAATATACATATATATATATATATATATATTAATATATTATTAAATTTTCTGCTTTGGTGTTCTAAGCAATTTCCTATAAATAGGGTGCTTAGGTTAGAATTGAAAAACACACCAGAAACTGAAGTTTTCTCTCTGTTTCTCTCTCTATATTATCGAGTGTATTCTTGTGAGTATTTTGATATCTTGAGTGTTGCTATACGGTGCAAGTTCGTTCAGCGTTATTCCAGTCAGAAGTACTGCTCTTTTGAGGTAAGGGATAGTAGGGGAGATTATTTTCTTCATAAATGATATTATTTATTGAATATCATTATGTCGAAATATTGGTTTGAACTTTTTATCAAATTTGGAACTTTTTCATTTCGGGGTTACTATCCATGAATTACTATTCACGAGTTACTATTCATGAGTTACTATTCACGAATTACTATTCACGAGTACTATTCACGAAGTATGATGATGTTTTTTGTGAAATTTCTATCTTTTGGTGTCGGAGTTACTATTCACGTATACGACACTATTCACGTATACAGCACTATTCACAAATACGACATTATTCACAGAAAATTAAGTTTTCTTCTCTGTGTCCAAGATTGTCTATTATGATTCCCATCTTTGATTGGATCTATGTTTTGGTCTTCATTCTTGAATTTTACTCCACTCTGGTTATTTATGAAGTATTTTTGAACTTGGGTTGTTTAAAGTACGAATCCTTAATATTTATTCTTTTTTTTCACTGGATTCGTTTTCTTTAAAATATTTTGCATCATCCTCAGTCCTAAATGATGATATAACTGAATATCTTTGGCCTGTAGTGCAAAGATGAATGATTTTTGATGAATATCTTTGGCCTGTAGTGCAAAGATGAATGATTTCTGATGAATATCTTTGGCTCGTAATGCAAAGATGACCTGTTGTTGAATATATTTGGCATGTAGTGCAAAGATGACTTGTTGATGAATATCTTTGGCCTGTAGTGCAAAGATGACTTGTTGATGAATATCTTTGGCATGTAGTGCAAAGATGACTTGTTGATGAATATCTTTGGCCAGTAGTGCAAAGATGAATTTATTAGTATGATTATGAACAGGAACTGTGATTTGGTATAACCATGATCTTTAATATTTCAGGTAAAGACAGGTGATGAAAATTATCCTCGTCTTGGATACGAAGAGGAATTTAGAACCACAATTATGATTATGAGTTATTCACATGATTGTGGAAAGGAATTGTTGATTGATGTTACAGGAATAAAACATTGTTGGTGGACTTTTAACATAGAGAAGATAATAGACTTTATGGTCTATTTGACTCTTCTAATGGATTGCTCGTTTCGCTGCAACTATGGTTGAAAAGTTTTATCATCTACCATATGTTCTAAATCTCTGATTTATTACTGATGAAGACTATTGATAATTTATTTATCTTTAGTCATAATATTCTTTACTGAGCTAGTTGTGCTCACCCTTCTGTTTCACAATTCCTTTCAGGTAATAAGAGTGTAGCTGGGTCGAGCGAGGATAAGAAGAGAATAGAACGGTGGTCTCTAGCTGTGGAGGTTTTCCCTAAACAGTTATTGACTTTACCTTTATGTAAGGTGCCATTGTGACGTGCTATCCAAGTTGGTGTCCAGAGTCACAGTTGGTATATATTTGTATTTAAACTCACAGTTTAAGTGTTGTCGTATCTTGCACGACAATTGTATTAATAAAGTTGTAGTTGTTTTCTGTACCATGTATTTGGCGACTCAGAATGGGTTGGATGGAATGGACCTATTTTGGGTTCGTCACAGTTGGTATCAGAGCTTAGGGATATGATCTTTGGCGGAGATCAAGATTAGAACTAGGAGGGGAGAGATGAGTAAATCCTTCGCTAGTGTGTCCTACCTAAGCTTATTTGTTGGTCAGTCATAATATCGGGATATTATGTGATATGTTAATTTCTTAAATTAACCTTTGTTTTTGAAGCTGTATTCTAGAATGATATCTGAAATACAGGAGATGAGCAATGGAGAAATCATGATGACAGGAAAGATGGAATCTGAAATGAAAGCAAGGTATTCTCAACTCTTTGAAATACCGTGCACGTAAATTTCGAGGACGAAATTTCATAAGGAGGAAGATTGTAAGACCCGAATTTTATGAAATAAAAGTATTCAATTTTTTCTTATAATTACTATTCAGTAAATGGTTAAATTGATAAAAGTTTAAAGTTAAGGGTGATATATAATTTTTTTTTTAAAATATGCAAGTGGTTATAAAATACTCATTTCTATCGGGGAATATTCGTTTGTTCGTGGAATATTCTTTTTGTCGGGAATATTCGTACGACGGCGCAGTAATTTGTGGGCCCCATAACGGAATATCTATCGGATGAAGAAAACGACAAAAGGGAGTTTCTATAAATAACGACGTAGTTGTTACCGTTAACACTGTTGGAATACCCGGTGGTTAAAATACAGTAATACGCGTTGTTGCACAGTAGCACATGGTATTGCACCAATTATTGATTCTTACGTAAGAAGACACTACTCAATAATTGTTACAGTAATTCTTATTCGATATTTTATTGATTCAATAATTCTTTGCGTTGATATTTTATATTAATTTTGTTGTTTTAATAATTGTCACTACACGGTATTTTCCATTATCGAAGCAATAATTCATATTAGTGAATAATATTATTAGACAACATTATTGGCAATGTCTAGAAAGTTACATCTAAGGAGAGGTTTGGTCACCTAATTGCGGCGCGATGAAGGAGAAATTCTTATTGGAAAGCCCCCTCTTTTCAGGAACCGTATGCGGTTGTCAATATTGTGATTCTCATAATATTATTTGTGAATAATTAATTATTGATTTATATGATAAGGAAAATATTCATTTTATGTGGATATAGATGGAAAATTTTTAAATTGACAATTGTTGAAAATTGATATTTTATCTTTTCTGATAAAATAATATTTTATTATATTATTATAATATAATAATGATGATATTTTTACAATGAATGTGTGATATATGAGTATATAAGGAGAAAGATTATTTTGTTTTGCATTAAATGATTAACACATGTTTTGTGTGTCGGTAGACCCCATTTTTTGACTGAAATTTGATTATAGCCTGTAAAATCGCTCGTTTATGGATTTCGGTCAATTTTTGTTTGGAATTTGGAAAACCTTTCTTCTGCAAAGTTGTAGAGAATTGAATTTCCTATAAAAATATGTGAGATTCGAATTTTCTGATAAAATAGCTATTTATTATGAATTATTGAAGTTCCGAAGTTACGAAATAATTGATTTTTGAAAGTTTTAATTGTTTTTAATAACAAAAACGTTTTTTTGATTTAGTTGACTATTGGTGGCTGATGTTGGATCTGATTTAGTGTGCGTAGGAATTTAATATATATATACATATATATATATATATATTAATATTTTATTAAATTTTTTGCTTTGGTGTTCTAAGCAATTTCCTATAAATAGGGTGCTTAGGTTAGAATTGAAAAACACACCAGAAACTGAAGTTTTCTCTCTATTTATCTCTCTATATTATCGAGTATATTCTTGTGAGTATTTTGATATCTTGAGTGTTGCTATACGGTGCAAGTTCGTTCAGCGTTATTCCAGTCAGAAGTACTGCTCTTTTGAGGTAAGGGATAGTAGGGGAGATTATTTTCTTCATAAATGATATTATTTCTTCAATATCATTATGCCGAAATATTGGTTTGAACTTTTTATCAAATTTGGAACTTTTTCATTTCGGGGTTACTATCCATGAATTACTATTCACGAGTTACTATTCATGAGTTACTATTCACGAATTACTATTCACGAGTACTATTCATTTAAGTATGATGATGTTTTTGTGAAATTTCTATCTTTTGGTGTGTGAGTTACTATTCACGTATACGACACTATTCACGTATACAGCACTATTCACAAATACGACATTATTCACAGAAAATTAAGTTTTCTTCTCTGTGTCCAAGATTGTCTGTTATGATTCCCATCTTTGATTGGATCTATGTTTTGGTCTTCATTCTTGAATTTTACTCCACTCTGGTTATTTATGAAGTATTTTTGAACTTGGGTTGTTTAAAGTACGAATCCTTAATATTTATTTTTTTGTTTCACTGGATTCGTTTTATTTAAAATATTTTGCATCATCCTCAGTCCTAAATGATGATATAACTGAATATCTTTGGCCTGTAGTGCAAAGATGAATGATTTCTGATGAATATCTTTGGCCTGTAGTGCAAAGATGAATGATTTCTGATGAATATCTTTGGCTCGTAATGCAAAGATGACCTGTTGTTGAATATCTTTGGCATGTAGTGCAAAGATGACTTGTTGATGAATATCTTTGGCCTGTAGTGCAAAGATGACTTGTTGATGAATATCTTTGGCATGTAGTGCAAAGATGACTTGTTGATGAATATCTTTGGCCCGTAGTACAAAGATGAATTTATTAGTATGATTATGAATAGGAACTGTGATTTGGTATAACCATGATCTTTGGTATTTCAGGTAATGACAGGTGATGAAAATTATCTTCGTCTTGGATACGAAGAGGAATTTAGAACCACAATTATGATTATGAGTTATTCACATGATTGTGGAAAGGAATTGTTGATTGATGTTGAGGAGAATAAAACATTGTTGGTGGACTTTTAACATGGAGAAGATAATAGACTTTATGGTCTATTTGACTCTTCTAATGGATTGCTCGTTCCGCTGCAACTATGGTTCAAAAGTTTTATCATCTACCATATGTTCTAAATCTCTGATTTATTACTGATGAAGACTATTGATAATTTATTTATCTTTAGTCATAATATTCTTTACTGAGCTAGTTGTGCTCACCCTTTTATTTCATAATTCCTTTCAGGTAATAAGAGTGTAGCTGAGTCGAGCGAGGGTAACAGGAGAATAGAACGGTGGTCTCTAGCTGTGGAGGTTCTCCCTAAACAGTTATTAACTTTACCTTTATGTAAGGTGCCATTGTAATGTGCTATCCAAGTTGGTGTCCAGAGTCATAGTTGGTATATATTTGTATTTAAACTCACAGTTTAAGTGTTGTTGTATCTTGCACGACAATTGTATTAATAAAGTTGTAGTTATTTTTTGTACCATGTATTTGGCGACTCAGAATGGGTTGGATGAAATGGACCTATTTTGGGTTCGTCATAATCTGGCTGTGTCATATACACATCCTCCTCAAGTTTCCCGTTGAGGAAGGCCATTTTCATGTCCATCTGCCAAATTTCGTAGTCATGGTAAGCTGCAATCGCAAGCAAAATCCGAATGGACTTGAGCATTGCTACTGGTGAGAAGGTTTCATCATAGTCAACTCCTTGTCTTTGTTTGAAACCTTTTGCGACCAGTCGGGCCTTATAGGTCTCTACATTGCCGTCTGCTCCAGTCTTTCTTTTAAAGACCCATTTACACCCAATAGGCTTAATGCCTTCAGGTGGTAAAACCAAAGTCCATACTTGGTTTTCATACATGGAGTCCATCTCGGATTTCATGGCTTCTTGCCACTTCTCTGAGTCTTTACTACTCATAGCATGTTCATAATTCAATGGATCATCATCATCTATGATGCGTACCTCATCGTCATCCTCTATGACAAGTCCATACCTATCAGGTATCTTTGGTACTCTTCCAGATGAATATAGGGTGTGATATGTAAGGAATCTCTACTTGGACAGGTTCATCCATTTGATCTATAGTGGTTTGTGGTTCTTGAATTTCTTCAAAATCTATTTTCCTCCCACTTGCCCCTTCAAGGATAAACTCCTTTTCCAAGAAGGCAGTATGTTTGGCAATAAACACCTTTTGTTCAGTAGGATTATATAAATAATATCCTAAACTTTCTTTAGGATATCCCACAAAAGTACACTTATCAGATCTTGTCCCAAGCTTATCATTCTGAAACCTTTTAACATAAGCTGGATATCCCCAAATCTTTACATGCTTAAGACTAGGCTTCCTCCCTATCTACATCTCATATGGAGTCTTAGGGACGGATTTCGAGGGAACCTTATTTAGTAGATATGTAGCTGCTTCTAGGGTATATCCCTAAAATGACACCGAAAGATCGGTAAAACTCATCATGGAACGAACCATGTCCAACAGTGTTCGATTTCTCCTTTCAGATACACCATTCAGCTATGGCGTCCCTGGTGGAGTCCATTGTGAGATTATACCATTTTTTTTGAGACAATTGAGAAACTCACTGCTTAAGTATTCACCACCTCGATCTGATCGAAGAATCTTAATGCAGTTGCCCGTTTGTTTCTCTACTTCACTTTTGAACTCTTTGAACTTTTCAAATGATTCAAATTTGTATTTCATTAAATACACATATCCAAATATTGAGTGATCGTCAGTGAATGTAATAAAATAGGAATACCCTCCTCGTGCATTCGTTGTCATAGGTCCACATATATCTGTGTGTACCAATGCTAACAACTCTGTAACTCTTTCTCCTTTTCCACCTAAAGGAGATTTAGTCATTTTTCCCAAGAGACAAGATTCACAAGTTGGATATGATTCATAATCCGATAGCTTTAGGAGCCCATCTTTATGCAACTTGGATAATCTTGTTTCATTAATATGACCAAGTCTACAGTGCCAAATATAGGTATAATTAACATCATCTCTTTTCCTTTTCTTAGTTTGTTCAATTTGAAGTATATTTTCATGCAAGTCAAGAATGTAAAGTCCATTTCGTAAATTACCAACACCATATAAAACATTATTATTATAAATAGAACAACTATTGTTCTTTATTATAATGTCAAAACCATCCATATCCAATATAGATATTGAAATAATGTTTCTAATAAGTGACGGAACAAAATAACAATTATTTAAACTAATGGACTTGCCATTAGGCATTGCTAAGCAATAAGTCCCTACAACTAATGCAGCAACCTTTGCTCCATTTCCCACTCGTAGGACGACCTCATCCTTGCTCAGCTTTCTACTTCTGACCAGTCCCTGCATATTATTACATATGTGAGAACCACAGCCGGTATCCAATACCCAAGTAGAAGATTGACTTTCAAAATAATTAATTTCAATCATAAACAAACCTTGATTAGGATTCAAAGCTTCTCCAAGCTTCTTCTGCTTTTGTTCTGCAAGATAATCTTTGCAGTTCCTCTTCTAGTGATCAGGTTTCTTTTGATCCTTCACTTTCGCCTTACCCTTAACCTTCTTGGATTTCTTCTTTTGAGAAGATACCTTGGGCCTCTTCCTTTTCTTGGAAGAATCATCCACCATTAAGATATGGTCCTTCTTGTATGGGAAGTGACCTTCAGCAGTTTTTAACATGTTAAGTAATTCAGGCAAGCTAACATCTAACTTATTCATGTGAAAATTCACAAAAAATTGTGAGAAGGTGTCTGGGAATGACTACAAGACTAAATCTTGACTCAACTCCCCATCCATGACGAACCCAAGTGGTCCAAGACGTTCAATCAGATTGATCATCTTTAAGACATGAGTCTCAACGGTAGTACCATCGGTCATCTGAGATCGGAAGAACTCCTTAGATATTTCATATCTAGCAGTCCTACTTTGTTCACCATACAACTCTTGAAGGTGCAGTAGCATAGAGCATCCATGGTTTCATGCTGACGCTGAAACTCGTTACTCATGGATGCGAGCATGATGCATTGAGCCTCAAATGCATCATCTTTCCACTTTTTAAAAGTAACAACCACTTCCTCAGAGGCTGTCTAATTAAAGATTTGCTAGTGAGAATAAGGATCCCATTTCAAATGTATATAGCCTTGTGTGTGCACAACAAACTATATATAAATAAATAGGTAGACAACTCTTGTCGATTACATCATCATGTAACTCCTTATATTTTTCCTCTTAAATCATAATGGTCAAGTGTGTGCACATCCGAACTAAAATGATTTAAGCTAAGTCGTACCCAGCATTTCCATATAAGTGAAGAGAAAACTACAGCCCTTGTGTGTGCACAACAAAGCGGTAATGTTTAATTCTTTATAAACATCAAATGTAATAAAAACAACATCTCAAATATTTAATACTTGTCTTGTGTGTGCACAACAAACTCATATTAAATATTTAATACTCTATTGTTTTTATCATGCTAGAAGGCGACGTTCGATATTCCAGATATATTTGAACGTTACAACTTAATATAATTTCATTGAGGGGTTTGTTATTATTAGTCTCATCTTGTTTAGCGTGCATGCACACACATATATATATATATATATATATATATATATATATATATATATATATAATACGCGTCATATTATTAAACATGTGAAGCATGTTTGCATAATATATAATATATATAATACTAGCATGCACATATAGAATAGTATATTCTACCCGGATTGATTATGGACTTTTATTCTAGTTTGGTTCACTAGAGCCACCAAGTGAACCAAAAGGTCAAATCTTAGGGTACAAGAATAAACATTTAAATATAACTATTACATTTAAACCCGGGCTCCATTACGAACGGGTCTTTGAGCGCTCCTTGCTCCTTGATCTTCGGTTCTTCGAAAAAATTCTAACTAATCCTATTACATAAACTATTTAATTTAAATAAAAACCTTGATCAGCAGTCAAGGGGAAGTACATAGGAGAGAGATAAAATTTACATCAAGAAGTAAATCAAAAAAGACGAGGTACGCAGACCCCATTTAATAAAACTCATTCATTCAAACATCCAACCAAAATAAATCCAATCACATTGGTCAATAGTCCATAATCAATCACATTTATTATCATACATATCATCATATGTATCAATAAATAAAACATTCATCTCATGAATAAAATTATTCCATATATATATGAGTATCATTTAATGGACAAAATTAAGTTACATGAAATTCAATTTCACGATTAAAATAAACTATTTATTTTAATTATAAAATTATTAAAATAATATATATATATATATATATATATAGTTCCGCGTGGCGTGGCCACCTCGTGGGAAGAATCCCCATGTTAATTGTTATAAATATATATATAATATATATATCATATATTTCCGCGAAGCTGCAGAAGCATAAGACTTTAACTTCACGTTAATAGCCTAGTTTTCTTTTACTAACCTTATATATATAGATATATATAATTAACCTCCATGAAGTATCAGGCAACCACGCGGATCACATATCAGTTTTTTTAAAAATAAATCAGCCACAAAACACGGATCAGCGAATTGATTTTTTTTATATAAAATAATAATTTTATACAACAAATTATGCCTAATAAATTATTCTAAATACATACTCATATATTTATGGAATCAAAATAATTAATAATTCACATAAAGTTTGGTTTTGATACCACTGTTAGGTTTTATGAAAATCAAAGTAACAATCAAATTGCAAAAATAGCGGAAGCAAAATAAAATAAAATTTTAATATTTTTCACAAACCAAGATCCCGGATTATCCTTTATGCATATTATTAATTAAAACGAAAAACAAGAAGCTATAGAATCATACCCTTGTAGATACGAGCTTTCACAGGTACGAGTTCACCTCCTATTTCTTCGCGATCTCCTTGAATCTCCGGGCGGATTCCTTCCTTTGAACAATTTTAGCCACTCAAGTGCATGGCCCCTAGAGGTGATCCACCAAAGAAGAAGAATTTTCAAGAAGAATTTTCAAAAAAAATGGTGTATTGACTCAAAAACTAGTTTTTCTTATCTCTATAGAAAAAAGGGGCGTACTCTCCAACAATTAGAATTATGTATATATGATATCTGATATAAGACTCCTCTTATAAAGATATCAGATAACCCTATTAAAATAAGGTATTATTTATTTAATTAAACGCTTTTAATTAAATGGGCTCCCTAATCCTATTAGGGATAATTAATTAAACTCTTTTAACTAATTTTCTCTCCTAATCCTATTAGAAATAAATGAGAGTACCAATATTAAATTAATTCCTAAACTCTTTTAGAAATTAGAATAATAATAATTGTAATAATATTAATAAAACTCCTCTTATTAATTTATATTTATTATTTCTCAAATATTAAATAATAAATCTTAAGCTATTTAATTTATTCTATCACCATAGATTAAATTAAATATACTTAACTATATTATTACGATTATGCCATTAACTTCTTAAATAATTATTCTTCCTTTTATGGTGTGACCCTTTAGGTTCTCCATATTAAACCGGTTGTGAATAAATCAATTAAAATAATTCTAATCTTATTTAAATAAATAAATTAAATGATTAATTTATTTAAATAAATAATATTTATTCTACAATAGGGATAAGCCTCCCTAGCGATAAACGACTTTCCTTATAATATAGATTTTAACATTAATCATAAAAGAACCTTTGAGTAAATAGTTATCGTACAATTCAATCCTTTCATCATATAATGTCCCAATTAAATATAAGACATGGAATTACTGTCAAGTCTTATTTTATTTAATTATATGTATTTCGATTCCTAAATGCACAACTCTAATGAATGCAAATTAGAAACTACTTTCTAATTTCATTCCACATAACCAAGGATTCACTGGTTGTCATTTATCGAATCACATAGGACATTCTCTTTTTTACTAGAAGTGGTAGATTCTTTATTGATCATTCATTATCTCCATATATAACTTATTACACCCAAGCATACCCTTTGATATATTCTAAGAGTCTTAAGGAATAGGTTAAAGTATAATTCATTATATATAAGATACTATGATGATCTCAAGTCTAAGGATCATTTGTACTACTATCACTACAGGAATTCATATTGACAGGCAAGTAAAACTCCATTAGGTATTCCTTAGCGAGTCACGTTCTGTGAACTTATTCTCTAATAAGCACCTACATAATTGCTTTAGTGTCTCCACACAAATGATCATGAGATCAATCATTCTCATCCAATGAGCAAGTTACGTATGTATCAATCTATCCGGATTCACTAATCCCCTTTTTTAGTAATCCATCGATTGAGAACATTTTAGTTTTAAGTTATCTAAGAATTTAGATCTCATTAGCATGATCTTATCATGATTCTAAAAGCATTGCTTAAAACTATGAGTTTATCACATATTATTAAAATAGTACCATGTCATGTTGATAATAAAATCCTTTTAATAAATAATTCTTTTATTAATAAATAAATAAGATTGATTATAAATTATATGCTTTATCATCATACATGATTGGCTTGTATGCATACTACTTTCACGTTCGGACTTTTCATAGGGAATCAAGTTGAAAATAACGTGTGAAGAGGCCAGGGGGGATTAAAACCACCCACAGCCTGCAACGAGTCTATCTGCGGCAGCAATATAGACTGGGGTGGGTCCCACCCCGTCCACGTCGATCAAATTTGAGTCACGCCAAGTTCCACTAAAGCCTAAAGGTTAAATCAGCAAAAAAGGTTCTACGCGATTGAGCATAAATTGCTTGAAACCCTAAAATATGGTATCAAACTTCTGATGAATGTAAATCCTCATGTAAAACATTGGTGACAGCCCCAACGTAGCATCGGGAAATATCTGGTGATGTAAGTCGTTGAAAACTACTTCAGCAAGGATATCGAAATATCCAGTATTATAAATAGTTGGTGATAGCCCCAGCGTCATTGGGAAGGATCCGGTGAGGTTAAGCCGTTGAAAACTACTTCAGCGAGGATATCAAAAAATTTGGTATTATAAATCATTGGTGACAACCCTAGCGTAGCATCGGGAAGGATCCGGTGATGTAAGAAGTTGAAAACTACTTTAGCGAGGATATCGAAATATCCGGTATTGTAAACCGTTGGTGACAGCCCCAGCGTATCATCAGGAAGGATCTGGTGATGTAAGCCATTGAAAACTACTTTAGCGAGGATATCGAAATGTTCAGTATTGTAAACCGTTGGTGACAGTCCCAACGTAACATCGGGAGGGATCCGGTGATGGAAATCATTAAAAACTACTTTAGCGAGAATATCTGAATATCTGGTATTGTAAACCATTAGTGACAGTCCCAGCGTAGCATTGGGAAAGATATGGTGATGTAAGTCGTTGAAAACTACTTTAGCGAGGATATCGTAATATTCGAAATTGTAAACCGTTGGTGACTGCCCCAGCGTAGCATTGGGAAGGATCTGATGTTGTAAGCCGTTGAAAACTACTTTAGCGAGGATATCAAAAAATCCAGTATTGTAAACCGTTAGTGATAACCCCAGTGTAGCATCGGAAGGATCCGGTGATGTAAGCCATTGAAAACTACTTCATTGAGGATATCAGAATATCTGGTATTATAAACCATTAGTGGCAGCCCTAGCGTAACATCGGGGAGGATCCAATGATGTAAGTTGTTGACAACTAATTCAGCGAGGATAACGGAATATCTTGCATTGTAAACCGTTGGTGACAGCCCCATCGTAGCATCAGGAAGGATCCGGTTACGTAAGCCATTGAAAACTACTTCATTGAGGATATCAAAATATCAGGTATTGTAAACCGTTGGTGATAGCCCCATCATAAGCATTGGCATCAACCCGATAGAAATCCAAACCGTTGGTGACAGCCCCAACGTAAGCATCGGCATTAACCTGATGGAAATCCAAATCATTGGTGACAGCCCCAGCTTAGGCATGGGCATCATACCAATGGAAATCCATACCGTTATTGACAACCTCAGCCTAAGCATCAACATCAACCCGATGGAAATCTAAATTGTTGGTGATAGACCCAACGTAAGCGTGGGCATCAACCTTTTGGAAATCTAAACCGTTGATGACAGCCCCAGCATAAGCATCTACAACAACCCCAATGGAAATTAAACTGTTGGTATTAACCCCAACGTAGCTGTCGACGTTGGGATTTTTATTTGTCCCTTTTCTGTTCTTGTCTTTTGGTGTTCTCATGTTAGGTGAAATTTGTTTGAAAAAACAAGTTGTGAAAAGGTCCGACATGTATATGTCGACGATTGGACTGTAAGAGTTGCCAGTTGGTATTTTTAAATGGTTGCACCAACTCAACCGAGAAAAGGTTTGCACATTCACCGAGTGATGTGACACTATTTAACTAGTCTGTGAAACAGAGATTCGTTAGAGTCTGGGAGCTTGATTATAATACTACTACCACTACTACCACTACCACCACTACCACCAAAGCATTCACCACCACCACCACCACCACCACCACCACCACCACCACCACCACCACCACCACCACCACCACCACCACCACTAATGATGATAACAACAACAACAACAACAACAACAACAACAACAACAACAACAACAACAACAACAATAATAATAATAATAATAATAATAATAATAATAATAATAATAATAATAATTATTATTATAATAAAAATAATAATACTAATAATACTACTACTACTACTACTAATAATACTAATAATAATACTACTAATAATAATAATACTAATAATACTAATAATAATAATAATAATAATAATAATAATAATAATAATAATAATAATAATAACAACAACAAAAAACAACAACAACAACAACAACAACAATAATAATAATAATAAATTTAATTGTAATAATAATAATAATAATAATAATAATTATTATTATTATTATTATTATTATTATTAAATTTATTATTATTGTTGTTGTTGTTGTGGTGTGGTGAATTATGATAATTGTTATTGATGATTGTAAGTTTTGTAGATAAGTTTAGATTTGTTTGAATATCTATTTTTAAAGGAAAATTAATTATTGTGGTAGTGTGGTAAATTATGATAATTGTTATGTCTGATTGTAAGTTATTTTAAGTTGCAAAGAATCTTTAGGTAATATAGTATTTTTCAAATTTTAATCTTATTTTTCGTTACGCCGTACCTTCCGACACGGGCAATTGCTAGTAATAATAATAATAATAATAATAATTGTAATAATAATAATAATAATAATAATAATAATAATAGTACTAATAATAAAAATAATAATAGTAATAATAATAATAATTATTATAATTATAATAGTAATAATATAATAATAATAATAATAATAATAATAATTATTATTATTATTATTATAATAATAGTAATAGTAATAGTAATAATAATAATAATAATTATAGTAATAATTATTATAACAACCGATATTTTCTATAAATAAATCGGAAATTTTGCATATATTTTTTTTTTTATTTTAAAGATGAGGATTTGTACAAGATAATGTGTATATGTATTTATGTGGTAAGTAAAAATATATTTATTACATGAATTATTACAAATAATTTTAATTTAGAATTATTGCTCATTATAAATTATATTCTTACAATAATTAGTTTTATAGTAAAAATATTTTTATTAATTAATTTACATGAAATTATGATTTTATATTATTTAAATAATATATGAAATGGTTATTAGAATTATTATAATAATTATTTTATTTTATTATATGAAGTTAAATTATAATAATTAGGTTAATTATTTTAACTTAATTAATAAAGGTATATATGCCAGATAAATCAGATATGGAATCCAAAACCCTAATTATGGATTTTGATCATGGAATGAGAATAATAATATAATATTAATATTATATTATTTATATTACTGATCTTTATAAATATGTATGTATATGTGTTTATGATTTGTTAATGGTTGTTCGATTTTTAATGCATCATGACCAAGCCCTAGCATTAAATTGTGAAACCCTAATTTAAAACTCCATTATGAGTTCGAGAATGTTTTGTAATTGTATTATCATGATTAAGGATAAGAATTATGGAATTTAAAAGTTAATTAGGAAAACCCTAATTTTTGAAACCCTAATTAATATTTATAAACCCTAGTATTAATTGGGTTAATTCTAATTTAAAAACTCAAACAGGAGTTTATGGTTGGTAAGAAATTGTGTTATATGATTAATGTTAATTTAGATATTAATCATTATTATTTGGAAACTCTAATTGTTAGAAAATTTAATATCTAATTAGAAACCCTAATTGATAACCCTAATTTGCTAAGTGTAAACCCTAATTTAAAGTAGAATACAAGTTTAAGGCATTATGTAATCATGTTAATGTGATTTATGATCGGTGTTTTAAATATTAACCCTAATTAGGGAGAACCCTAATTTTCAAAAACCCTAATGTTTTTTTATATAAACCCTTATTATTTTATTTTTTCTAAATTATAAACCCTAATTTGATTAAGGTACGTAAACCCTAATAACTAAAGTGGGAAGTGTAATGCTAATTAGTGTCTCTTAAACCTAATTAGCAACGTGCTAATTAATTAAAAACCTAAATTAATTAAGAAACTATAATTTGTATTTTTTTAAAAAACTAAGAATTTCATTTTTGTTCAAATTGTAAAATCCTAGAAATCCTATAATTTTGTGTTAACCCTAAGGGTTTGTCATGATTACCATAATGCCATTAAATTTTATAAGCCAATGACCATTTTGCCCTTGCATTATTTAAGCTAGAATGTTAGATTTTGACCTAAGGAGAGTTGTTGGCCAACCCTATGCAAGCCCATGTGACAAATCTCAGAAAAATCAACATATATCAGCATCACTCCAGCCAATTCATGTATCTAGACTTGTATAAATAAGATCAAAGAGAGAGAAAGTCACATTTTAGTCTCATTTTGTACAAACCCTCAACCAAATTCTCTCAAGCTCAAGACCCACGAAAATATTTGATAGATCAGTTCCCAAGACCAGCCCCACGAATACCACTAACAAATCAGAAGCCAGAATCAAGGATTTGATCAAAAGAGGTAGAACCCTAACTTAAAAATCTGTCCATCGATCTGATGTTAGATGTTAGTTTTTTTGTGTTATATATGTTATATGTAGTGTAAATAAATGATCTAGGTTGGTATTTAGTGGATCCATAACATCTAGATTCACGAAATAAGAGTTTTCAAAAATCTGGAAAATTTTTAAAATGTCTTTGACAGTCAAATGTCAGATCGTGTAGATCTCTTTCAGTTTATGTTTTTGTATGTTTGAAGGTTTGTATTTGAAGTATGGTATGAGGTCTTTCATCTAGAACTCGAATCAGGGTCATATCAGTTATATATTAAAAGTTATGAATGGTCAAAGGTCGTTGACCGACCATGACTTTTCAAATCTGGGTAACCCAGAATTTTTCCAGAAGTCTGACAACGTTTTTGTAGGGCTCTGATGTTAATGTTGTTAGTTATTTATGCTATGTTGTTGTTATGGTTGTATAGACTGACATGAGTACTATCGATTCATGTTTTGATAATCCTTAAATCCTGCACAGAATCCAAGAACGTTGTGGTCAAAGTAAGCCAGACGAAACTGCCAGATGAAGATTCTTGGTAACCCAGAAATCTTCAAAGGCAGTTCCTGACCACTACTTTGACCGGCTTAGATCCATCGTATGTGTTGATAACATGTTGTACAATTGTTTGATAATGGTACTCTGACATGAATACTACAACTATGAACCATTATATCGCACAAACTAGAACCAGGAAGTAAGATATAAGGATTATAAGTAGCACCCATGAACTGTTCTTCATTTCTGGGTAACCCAGAAATGAAGAACAGCTCTGACAAGCGTTTATGAAGGATAGATCTTTCTATTGAGTTACGATTTGGTCATGAGACTTGTTTAGAGTTGTAGTACTACATCAGTACTACAACATTAACTTAATTTCAAACCGATAAATATGAAGATCAGTGTTCTGGACTTGGTCAAACTTGTTACCTTACTAACTACCGATGAAGATCTGGGCAGCCTCAAGAACACATTCAACGACAGTTTTGTCCCCTAAACTACCTTTAGCGACACTTATTTTCTAAAAATTAATTATTTTTATTAAATAAATAGAAAAATTAGTTTTTAATTATTAAAAATACAAAATAAATTATTAAAAATTATTTTAAAATCCAGAAAATTAGTTTTTAATTATTTTGAATATATTTCATAAATATTTAATATTTTTGGAATATTAAAAGTATTTAATTTATTTAATTATAATATTAAATAAATTATTTAAAAATGATTTTAATACATGAAAAATCATTTTAAATTATATTATGGTATAAGAAAATAATTTAAGTTATTTTTGATAACTTTTAATATTTTGTGATGAATTTCATTAATTAATTAATTAATATTAATGATAATTAAGTTATTTATTTAATATATTAAATAAATTATAAAAATAGAATTAATGATTTAAAAATTATAGAAAAATGATTTAAAGGTTATAAAAGTATTTTAAGTTATAAATATAACTTTTGATATTTTATCATGAAAATATTAATATTTTAATATTAAATGATATTAAATTTATTTAATAATTATATTAAATTTATTTAATAATTATATTAAATAAATTAGTTTAAAAATAATTTTAATATTAGAAAAATAATTTTAAATGAAAATAAATAGTTTAAAAATATTTTAAGTTATAAAATATAACTTTTAATATTTAAAGGTAAATTTTATTAATTAATTATTATTAATGATATTAAAGTTATTAAATAATTATATTAAATACATTAGTTTAAAAATGATTTTAATATGGGAAAATCATTTTAAATAAAAATAAAGTGTTTAAAGATATTTTAAGTTATAAAATATAACTTTTAATATTTAAAGGATAATCTCATTAATAATTTAATATTAATGAAATTAATTTAATAATAAATGATATTAATTTTATTTAATAATTATATTAAATAAAAGTTTAAAAATGGTTTTATTAATTTAAAAATCATTTAAAAAGGATATAAATGAATTAAAAAATATTTTAAGTAATGATTAAAGACTTTTAATATTTTGATAAATAGAACATTAATACTTTAATATTAATGACAATTATTTAAAAATGATTTTAGTTCTTTTAAAAATTATTTAAGGGTAATATTAATACTTTAAAAGTATTTTAAGTTATTATAAATAACTTTAACCTTTTTGGCAATGGTTTCATTAATAGTTTAATATTAATTAAATATTAATGATAATAGGAATGTTTAATATTTAAATCATTTAATAATGATTCCAGTATTTGAAAATGCGTGATAAAAGATAATAACTGTTTAAAAATTATTATAAGTCATTTAAAAATAATATGACTGATACTTACAGATATTAAACTACAAGATAGAGTCTTAGATTAGAAAATTACCCGATAAAGCGAGTAAATTTTGCAATGTTTTTGAAATTGATCCGGACTTAGATAATTTGATTAGTTATGTGTTTATTTGTGATTGATGGTTGTTAAACATATGTGACAATGTGATTAGGTTATGTCTTCGATTTGCGATAAGCGAAAGATCTTATATGTTATAGTATGTTATTCTAATCGATCAAATGATCTTATTATTGATAGGTGTTATATAAAGATAGAACTAAGTTACGAACAGTAAGCATCGCATCAGGCAAGTATCTTACCTTTGCATTTCCTTTTTGCAATGGACATGAGTAAGAAGTTTCAGAATTTTATTATTATTAACCCTATTGTGATATATTCTATATCCGATCATTGATTATCAACATGTTAGTATATAGTAATTCATATATATATATATATATATATATATATATATATATATTCTGTTCCTTAATTTCTATATATGGTTATACAAGTGTCCCCACTTGGATAATCATTGTATTTAATCACATGTTGATATATATATATAAGCCGTCTAAGCTACTTTATCAGCTAGACACAAATTTCGAAATGTCTTTGAATATGATAAAACCTTTTTGTATCCAATCAAATTGTTTTGGTTCGGATTCGATCTAAGTATGAACATCCCGATCACAAGGAGAAAATTTTTATATTCGAAAGTGACAAAGGATTAACGATAATATCGTTTCTAGCGATGTAGTATTGATCGTCACGGGGCCCATGGGATGTACACCCTAAAGCTCAGTAAGTTATGACGGATTTGCGAGATGAAGTTACGCTAAACCTTAGCGAAAACTAAAAATAATGTTCTTAGTAAGTCGAATACCCTATATATATAGTCTATACGTAGTTTCAAAAAATTTGGGATAGAATTGTTATGTTGTTATTATCGGTTCAGTTTACTTCACAACTATAAATTCGTTGTAGAAGTGATGTATAAAGAAAATATTTATTTCTTTCAAATTTAATTATATTTCTAATTGTTATTACTAATTTGGGCTTTCAAATGCTCTCACCCTTGCTTAAATTTAAATATTTTCAATTTAGGCATGAACAGCTTGAAGGTTCAGACAAGAACAAGTGAAAAGGAAAGCAAACAGAACATGTTTAATGGTATCTTTTGTAATAGTTAGACAAGATATAGACAATGATATGTATTATATATCATGTAAATAATGTAGTAAAGGTTGCGTACTTGGGATTAGACTATGATAAATGTAAGTTAAGTTGGATTTTTATATTATTATTATTATTAGTATTATTTCGCTTATAGAAATGGTATCGTGAATAACCGAGTTCGGGTTTCAAGTATCCGAGTTTGGGGTCTTCACAAGTTGGTATCAGAGCTTAGGGTTATAAACCTTAGGTGGGTAAGACCTTAGGCTATAACCTTAGAACATAAGGAAACATTGAAAATACAATTAACTCATATAGAGTTTAAAAAGGAGATGAATTGAATTAGTTCATTGTCAAACAAAATAAAAGATAACTTGTATAATACCATTATTTGCTGTGTGTATATATTAGTTGATAATCAGGATAACTTAAGTGTGTATATGTCAGATACAAAAGGATTAGGATACTTCCAAATCATAAAGAACAAGTCAATCTCCATAACCGAGCCAATATCGAAGCCAATAGTTGAAATAGAGGCTCACATTGAAAGCTACCTCAATGAGGTGGTTATTTTGAAAAGTATAGTACAGGACCCTGAAACGATAGTATGACTGATAGGTAAAGTATAGTTAAAGAATATGTGGTCAATGTCTAGTTCTTAAACTCATATGTTTGTGGTGAGTTCTTAAACTCATAATGTATGGTAAGTTGGACCAACTAGGTGTAGTTAGGTGTGAATGGATTATTGAGGATAATGGGAATAGACAGATTTCTAAGCAATTAATCTTTAGTGAAGGCGTAAGAAATAACTAGTATTAGTATTACTATTTATGATTCTATGTTGTGTATATGATAGGTATGTTTGTATAAGGTATATTTTTCAAATTTTGTATAAGTAGTGGCAGCGATTCCCGACTTTTGAGTCACAAAGGGATATCGGATGATTAAAGAAATATGCGATATGGTATGTCAAGTGTTATGAATATGAGTCTATGTGGGATTAATGAAATAAGTTGGTATAAAGATAGTAGTTAATTATATGAGTACTGGTTAATGCAAAAAACCAAATTTTCAAAATCTAATATTTTGAGTACATGATTATTCAAATAGAAAGTTTTGTGTTATATGATTATATGTATACGATAAGGCTTAGAATAAAGAACAAATTGTGATAATGCCGCCAAGGAGACAAAAATGAAATACACGGACAGAAGAACCTGTCAACAAGACTGGAAGACAACCAGACCCGATACAAAATTTTGCGAATATGGACAATCAAGCTATGCAGAAAGGAATACCAGTCACCGGAAGATCAGCCAGATAATTGATCGACGAACGTCAAAGACTTCCAGACAGTCGTACCATCAGTATTTAGAAGATCAACTGACCATGTACCAATGTTTGTGATAGCTAGGATAACAAAGGGGCAAAAGATAGTTTTGTCATCTATACGGTAAAAGGAAAGGAGATAAAGGGAAAGTCTGTGTGTTTTAAGTGTGAATCAATGAAGTATAAGGTGGAAAACTGTCTAAGAAGGAGAAAGAAGGCAAGGAATGCGAATACGAGGAAAGCGGAAGGATATTGGCAATAATGAGACCGATATCAACAAACAAACCAACAAAATCAATCGCAAAGCGTCTTCAACATGATCGTTTAAGAAGCTGTAGCGGTAGGGATGCAACTCGTGTATTACTCAAACCAATTTTTATTTCTTATATATTATTTTCTTATATATAGTAAATTATTTTGAAGGAAGAATTTGAGTTCTTTTAGAAATCAATTTTCCGTATAAGCAGATAGATAAGCTTTATGCTGAATAGTTAAAGATCGATTCGATCAATTTTGATCGAGATCTACTCATAATGATTGTGTATGCTATATACCACAATGCACGTATAGGTTTTAAAAGCGGTGATTAGGGACGGAATCTTTATATAAGGAGGTGAATGTAAAAACTAGATATTTTCTATAAATAAATCAGAAATTTTGCATATAATTTTTTTTTATTTTAAAGATGAGGATTTGTACAAGATAATGGGTATATGTATTTATGTGGTAAGTAAAATATATTTATTACATGAATTATTACAAATAATTTTAATTTAGAATTATTTCTCATTATAAATTATATTCTTACAATAATTAGTTTTATAGTAAAAATATTTTTATTAATTAATTTACATGAAAATATGATTTTATATTATTTAAATAATATATGAAATGGTTATTAGAATTATTATAATAATTATTTTATTTTAGTATATGAAGTTAAATTATAATAATTAGGTTAATTATTTTAACTTAATTAATAAAGGTATATATGCCGATAAATCGAGATATGGAATCAAAACCCTAATTATGGATTTTGATCATGGAATGAGAATAATAATATAATATTAATATTATATTATTTATATTCTGATCTTATAAATATGTATTGTATATGTTTGTTGATTTGTTAATGGTTGTTCGGTTTTAATGCATCAATGAATTCAAGCCTCCCTAGCATTAAATTGTGAAACCCTAATTTAAAACTCCATTATGAGTTCGAGAATGTTTTGTAATTGTATTATCATGATTAAGGATAAGAATTATGGAATTTTAAAAGTTAATTAGGAAAACCCTAATTTTTGAAACCCTAATTAATATTTATAAACCCTAATATTAATTGGTTTAATTCTAATTTAAAAACTCAAACATGAGTTTATGGTTGGTAAGAAATTGTGTTATATGATTAATGTTAATTTAGATATTAATCATTATTATTTGGAAACTCTAATTGTTAGAAAATTTAATAGCTAATTAGAAACCCTAATTGATAACCCTAATTTGCTAAGTGTAAACCCTAATTTAAAGGCCGAATGCAAGTTTAAGACTGTTATGTAACCATGTTAATGTGATTTATGATCGGTGTTTTAAATATTAACCCTAATTAGGGAGAACCCTAATTTTCAAAAACCCTAATGTTTTTTTTTATATAAACCCTTATTATTTTATTTTTTCTAAATTATAAACCCTAATTTGATTAAGGTACGTAAACCCTAATCGCTAAAGTAGGAAGTGTAATGCTAATTAGTGTCTCTTAAACCTAATTAGCAACATGCTAAGTAATTAAAAACCTAAATTAATTAAGAAACTATAATTTGTATTTTTTTAAAAAACTAAGAATTTCATTTTTGTTCAAATTGTAAAATCCTAGAAATCCTATAATTTTGTGTTAAACCTTAGGGTTAAACCCTAAGGGTTTGTCATGATTACCATAATGCCATTAAATTTTATAAGCCAATGACCATTTTGCCCTTGCATTATTTAAGCTAGAATGTTAGATTTTGACCTAAGGAGAGTTGTTGGCCAACCCTATGCAACCCCATGTGACAAATCTCAGAAAAATCAACATATATCAGTAGCACTCCAGCCAATTCATGTATCTATACTTGTATAAATAAGATCAAAGAGAGAGAAAGTCACATTTTAGTCTCATTTTGTACAAACCCTCAATCAAATTCTATAAAGCTCAAGACCCACGAAAATATTTGCTAGATCAGTTCCCAAGACCAGCCCCACGAATACCACTAACAAATCAGAAGCCAGAATCAAGGATTTGATCAAAAGAGGTAGAACCCTAACTTAAAAATCTGTCCATCAATCTGATGTTAGATGTTAATTTTTTTGTGTTATATATGTTATATGTAATGTAAATAAATGATCTGGGTTGGTATTTAGTGGATCCATAACATTTAGATTCATGACATAAGAGTTTTCAAAAATCTGGAAAAATTTTAAAATGTCTCTGACAGTCAAATGTCAGATCGTGTAGATCTCTTTCAGTTTATGTTTTTGTATGTTTGAAGGTTTTTATTTGAAGTATGGTATGAGGTCTTTCCTCTAGAACTCGAATCAGGGTCATATCAGTTATATTTTAAAAGTTATTAATGGTCAAAGGTCGTTGACCGACCATGACTTTTCAAATCTAGGTAACCAAGAATTTTTCCAGAAGTCTGACAACGTTTTTGTAGGGCTCTGATCTTAATGTTGTTAGTTATTTATGCTATTTTGTTGTTATGGTTGTATAGACTGACATGAGTACTATCGATTCATGTTTTGATAATCCTTAAATCCTGCACAGAATCCAAGAACGTTGTAGTCAAAGTAAGCCAGACGAAACTGCCTGATGAAGATTCTGGGTAACCCAGAAATCTTCAAAGGAAGTTCCTGACCACTACTTTGACCGGTTAGATCCATCGTATGTGTTGATAACATGTTGTAAAATTGTTTGATAATGGTACTCTGACATGAATACTACAACTATGAACCATTATATCGCACAAACTAGAACCAGGACGTAAGATATAAGGATTCTAAGTAACACCATGTAGGTGTTCTTCATTTACGGTAATTCGAAATGAAGAAACGACTCAACAAGCGTTTATGAAGGATAGATCTTTCTATTGAGTTACGATTTGGCCATGAGACTTGTTTAGAGTTGTAGTACTACATCAGTACTACAACATTAGCTTAATTTCAAACCGATAAATATGAAGATCAGTGTTCTGGACTTGGTCAAACTTGTTACCTTACTAGCTGTGAGTGAAGATGAGGAAGAACAGCCTCAAGAACACATTCCACGATAGTTTTGCCCCCTAAACTACCTTTAGCGACACTTATTTTACTAAAATTAATTTTTTATTAAATAAATAGAAAAATTAGTTTTAATTATTAAAAATACAAAATAAATTATTAAAAATTATTTTAAAATCAGAAAATTAGTTTTTAATTATTTTGAATATATTTCATAAATATTTAATATTTTTGGAATATTAAAAGTATTTAATTTATTTAATTATAATATTAAATAAATTATTTAAAAATGATTTTAATACATGAAAAATCATTTAAAATTATATTATGGTATAAGAAAATATTTTAAGTTATTTTTGATAACTTTTAATATTTTGTGATGAATTTCATTAATTAATTAATTAATATTAATGATAATTAAGTTATTTATTTAATATATTAAATAAATTATAAAAAATAAATTAATGATTTAAAAATTATAGAAAAATGATTTAAAGGTTATAAAAGTATTTTAAGTTATAAATATAACTTTTGATATTTTATCATGAAAATATTAATATTTTAATATTAAATGATATTAAATTTATTTAATAATTATATTACATAAATTAGTTTAAAAATAATTTTAATATTAGAAAAATCATTTTAAATGAAAATAAATAGTTTAAAAATATTTTAAGTTATAAAATATAACTTTTAATATTTTAAAGGTAAATTTTATTAATTAATTATTATTAATGATATTAAAGTTATTAAATAATTATATTAAATACATTAGTTTAAAAATGATTTTAATATTGGGAAAATCATTTTAAATAAAAATAAAGTGTTTAAAGATATTTTAAGTTATAAAATATAACTTTTAATATTTAAAGGATAATCTCATTAATAATTTAATATTAATGATATTAATTTAATAATAAATGATATTAAGTTTATTTAATAATTATATTAAATAAATAGTTTAGAAATGGTTTTATTAATTTAACAATCATTTAAAAAGGATATAAATGAATTAAAAAATATTTTAAGTAATGATTAAAGACTTTTAATATTTTGATAAATAGAACATTAATACTTTAATATTAATGATAATTTTTAAAAATAATTTTAATTCTTTTAAAAATCATTTAAGGGTAATATTAATACTTTAAAAGTATTATAAGTTATTATAAATAACTTTAACCTTTTAGCAATGGTTTCATTAATAGTTTAATATTAATTAAATATTAATGATAATAGGATGGTTTAATATTTAAATCATTTAATAATGATTCGATATTTGAAAATGCGTGATAAAAGATAATAAAGCATTTTAAAATTATTATAAGTCATTTAAAAATAATATAGTGATACTTACAGATATTAAACTACGAGGATAGAGTCTTAGACTCGAAAATTACCCGATAAAGCCGCTTTCGATTAACGAGCATGTTTTGAAATTGATGCGGACTTAGATAATTTGATTAGTTATGTGTTTATTTGTGATTGATGGTTGTTAAACATATGTGACAAAGTGATTAGGTTATGTCTTAATTGCAATAAGCGGTCTTATGTGTTATAGTATGTTATTCTAATCGATCAAATGATCTTATTCTTGATAGGTGTTATATAAAGATAGAACTAAGTTACTGAGCGTATGGCAAGATCGTGCAAGATATCTTACCTTTGCATTTCCTTTATCTGAAATGGACATGAGTAAGAAGTTTAGAATTTTATTATTATTATGCTATATTATTAAACCTATTGTGATATATTATATATCCAGACCATTTATTATCAACATGTTAGTATATAGTAATTCATATATATATATATATATTACATTCCTTAATTTCTATATATGGTTATCTACAAGTGTCCCCCCACTTGGATAATCATTATATTTAATCACATGTTGATATATATATATATAAATATATCTAAAGCTACTTTATCATTTAGACACAAATTTGAAATGTCTTTGAATATGATAAAACCTTTTTGTATCCAATCAAATTTTTTTTGGTTGGATTCGAGATAAGTATGAACATCCCGATCATGGGAAAATTTTTATGCTTCGAGCGGATAAAGGATGAACGATAATATCGTTCTAGCAAATGTAGTATTGATCGTCTGGGGCCTATGAGATGTAAAACCTCACGCACTAGTAAGTTATGACGGTTTTGAGATGAAATTACGCTAAACCTTAGCGAAAACTAAAAATAATGTTCATAGTAAATCGAATACCTATATATATAGTCATATCGTAGTTTCAAAAATTTGGGATAGAATTGTTATGTTGTTATTATCGGTTCGATTTACTTCACAACTATAAATTCGATTTGTAGAAGTGATGTATAAAGAAAATATTTATTTCTTTTCACTAATTATATTTCTAATTTTTATTACTAGCTGGGCACTCAAATGCTCACCCTTGCTTAAATTTAAATGTTTTCAGCTAGGCATGAACAACTTGAAGGTTCAGACAAGAACAAGTGAAAAGGAAAGCAAACAGAACATGTTTAATGGTATTTTTTGTAATAGTTAGACAAGATATAGACAATGATATGTATTATATATCATGTAAAGAATGTAGTAAAGGTTGCGTACTTGGGATTAGACTATGATAAATGTAAGTTAAGTTGGATTTTTATATTATTATTATTATTATTAGTATTATTTCGCTTATAGAAATGGTATCGTGAAGAACCGAGTTCGGGTTTCAAGTACCCGAGTTTGGGGTCTTCACAAGTTGGTATCAGAGCTTAGGGTTATAAACCTTAGGTGGGTAAGACCTTAGGCTATAAACTTAGAACATAGGGAAACATTGAAAATACAATTAACTCATATAGAGTTTAAAAAGGAGATGAATTGAATTAGTTCATCGTCAAACAAAATAAAAGATAACTTGTATAAAGCCATTATTTGCTGTGTGTATATATTAGTTGATAATCAGGATAACTTAAGTGTGTATATGTCAGATACAAAAGGATTAGGATACTTTCAAATCATAAATAACAAGTCAATCTCCATAACCGAGCCAATATCGAAGCCAATAGTTGAAATAGAGGCTCACATTGAAAGCTACCTCAGTGAGGTGGTTATTTTGAAAAGTATAGTACCGGACCCTGAAACGATAGTATGACTGATAGGTAAAGTATAGTTAAAGAATATGTGGTCAATGTCTAGTTCTTAAACTCATATGTTTGTGGTGAGTTCTTAAACTCATAATGTATGGTAAGTTGGACCAACTAGGTGTAGTTAGGTGTGAATGGATTATTGAGGATAATGGGAATAGACAGATTTCTAAGCAATTAATCTTTAGTGAAGGCGTAAGAAATAACTAGTATTAGTATTACTATTTATGATTCTATGTTGTGTATATGATAGGTATGTTTGTATAAGGTATATTTTTCAAATTTTGTATAAGTAAGTGGCGTGATTCCAGACTTTTTGAGTCACAAAGGGATATCGGATGATTAAAGAAATATGCGATATGGTATATCAAGTGTTATGAATATGAGTCTATGTGGGATTAATGAAATAAGTTGGTATAAAGATAGTAGTTAATTATATGAGTACTGGTTAGTGCAGAAAACCAAATTTTCAAAATCTAATATTTTGAGTACATGATTATTCAAATAGAAAGTTTTGTGTTATATGATTATATGTATACGATAAGGCTTAGAATAAAGAACAAATTGTGATAATGCCGCCATGAGGAGACAAAAATGAAATACACAGACGAAGAAGAACACATCAACAAAATTTGGAAGACAACCCGGACCGTCACGTAATTTTGTGAATATGGACAATCAAGCTATGCAGAAAGGAATACCAGTCACCGGAAGATCAGCCAGATAATTGATCGACGAACGTCAAAGACTTCCAGACAGTCGTACCATCAGTATTTAGAAGATCAACTGAACATGTACCAATGTTTGTGATAGCTAGGATAACAAAGGGGCAAAAGATAGTTTTGTCATCTATACGGTAAAAGGAAAGGAGATAAAGGGAAAGTCTGTGTGTTTTAAGTGTGAATCAATGAAGTATAAGGTGGAAAACTGTCTAAGAAGGAGAAAGAAGGCAAGGAATGCGAATACGAGGAAAGACAGAAGGATATTGGCAATAACGAGACCGATATCAACAAACAAACCAACAAAATCAATCGCAAGCGTCTTCAACATGATCGTTTAAGAAACTGTAGCAGCCGGGGATGCAACTCCAGGTATTACTCAAACCAATTTTTATTTCTTATATATTATTTTCTTATATATAGTAAATTATTTTGAAGGAAGAATTTGAGTTCTTTTAGAAATCAATTTTCCGTATAAGCAGATAGATAAGCTTTATGCTGAATAGTTAAAGATCAGTTCGATCAATTTTGATCGAGATCTACTCGCAATGATTGTGTATGCTATATACCCTGGTACGTATAGGTTTTAAAACGGTGATTCCGGGGACGGAATCTTTATAAGGGAGGGTGAATGTAAAAACCCGATATTTTCTATAAATAAATCAGAAATTTTGCATATAATTTTTTTTTATTTTAAAGATGAGGATTTGTACAAGATAATGTGTATATGTATTTATGTGGTAAGTAAAAATATATTTATTACATGAATTATTACAAATAATTTTAATTTAGAATTATTTCTCATTATAAATTATATTCTTACAATAATTAGTTTTATAGTAAAAATATTTTTATTAATTAATTTACATGAAAATATGATTTTATATTATTTAAATAATATATGAAATGGTTATTAGAATTATTATAATAATTATTTTATTTTAGTATATGAAGTTAAATTATAATAATTAGGTTAATTATTTTAACTTAATTAATAAAGGTATATATGCCGGATAAATCGGATATGGAATCCAAAACCCTAATTATGGATTTTGATCATGGAATGAGAATAATAATATAATATTAATATTATATTATTTATATTACGATATTATAAATATGTATTGTATATGTTTATGATTGTTAATGGTTGTTCGATTTTAATGCATGGAACTAAAGCCTTAAAGCATTAAATTGTGAAACCCTAATTTAAAACTCCATTATGAGTTCGAGAATGTTTTGTAATTGTATTATCATGATTAAGGATAAGAATTATGGAATTTAAAAGTTAATTAGGAAAACCCTAATTTTTGAAACCCTAATTAATATTTATAAACCCTAGTATTAATTGGGTTAATTCTAATTTAAAAACTCAAACAGGAGTTTATGGTTGGTAAGAAATTGTGTTATATGATTAATGTTAATTTAGATATTAATCATTATTATTTGGAAACACTAATTGTTAGAAAATTTAATATCTAATTAGAAACCCTAATTGATAACCCTAATTTGCTAAGTGTAAACCCTAATTTAAAGGCCGAATACAAGTTTAAGACTGTTATGTAATCATGTTAATGTGATTTATGATCGGTGTTTTAAATATTAACCCTAATTAGGGAGAACCCTAATTTTCAAAAACCCTAATGTTTTTTTATATAAACCCTTATTATTTTATTTTTTCTAAATTATAAACCCTAATTTGATTAAGGTACGTAAACCCTAATAACTAAAGTGGGAAGTGTAATGCTAATTAGTGTCTCTTAAACCTAATTAGCAACGTGCTAATTAATTAAAAACCTAAATTAATTAAGAAACTATAATTTGTATTTTTTTAAAAACTAAGAATTTCATTTTTTGTTCAAATTGTAAAATCCTAGAAATCCTATAATTTTGTGTTAACCTCCTAAGGGTTTGGCATGATTACCATAATGCCATTAAATTTTATAAGCCCAATGACCATTTTGCCCTTGCATTATTTAAGCTAGAATGTTAGATTTTGACCTAAGGAGAGTTGTTGGCCAACCCTATGCAAGCCCATGTGACAAATAAAAATCAACATATATCAACATCACTCCAGCCAATTCATGTATCTAGACTTGTATAAATAAGATCAAAGAGAGAGAAAGTCACATTTTAGTCTCATTTTGTACAAACCCTCAACCAAATTCTCTCAAGCTCAAGACCCACAAAAATATTTGATAGATCAGTTCCCAAGACCAGCCCCACGAATACCACTAACAAATCGAAGCGTAATCAAGGATTTGATCAAAAGAGGTAGAACCCTAACTTAAAAATCTGTCCATCGATCTGATGTTAGATGTTAGTTTTTTTGTGTTATATATGTTATATGTAGTGTAAATAAATGATCTAGGTTGGTATTAGTGGATCCATAACATCTAGATTCACGAAATAAGAGTTTTCAAAAATCTGGAAAATTTTTAAAATGTCTTTGACAGTCAAATGTCAGATCGTGTAGATCTCTTTAAGTTTATGTTTTTGTATGTTTGAAGGTTTGTATTTGAAGTATGGTATGAGGTCTTTCATCTAGAACTCGAATCAGGGTCATATCAGTTATATATTAAAAGTTATGAATGGTCAAAGGTCGTTGACCGACCATGACTTTTCAAATCTGGGTAACCCAGAATTTTTCCAGAAGTCTGACAACGTTTTTGTAGGGCTCTGATCTTAATGTTGTTAGTTATTTATGCTATTTTGTTGTTATGGTTGTATAGACTGACATGAGTACTATCGATTCATGTTTTGATAATCCTTAAATCCTGCACAGAATCCAAGAACGTTGTGGTCAAAGTAAGCCGATTTAAATCGCTCGATGAAGATTCAGGTAACCCGGAAATCTTCAAAGGAAGTTCTGACCTACTTTGGCTAAGTTAGATCAATCGTATGTGTTGATAACATGTTGTAAAATTGTTTGATAATGGTACTCTGACATGAATACTACAACTATGAACCATTATATCGCACAAACTAGAACCAGGACGTAAGATTTAAGGATTCTAAGTAGCACCCATGAACTGTTCTTCATTTCTGGGTAACCCAGAAATGAAGAACAGCTCTGACAAGCGTTTATGAAGGATAGATCTTTCTGTGGAGTTACGATTTGGTCATGAGACTTGTTTAGAGTTGTAGTACTACATCAGTACTACAACATTAACTTAATTTCAAACCGATAAATATGAAGATCAGTGTTCTGGACTTGGTCAAACTTGTTACCTTACTAACTGCCGATGAAGATCTGGGCAGCCTCAAGAACACATTCAACGACAGTTTTGTCCCCTAAACTACCTTTAGCGACACTTATTTTCTGAAAATTAATTATTTTTATTAAATAAATAGAAAAATTAGTTTTTAATTATTAAAAATACAAAATAAATTATTAAAAATTATTTTAAAATCCAAAAATTTGTTTTTAATTATTTTGAATATATTTCATAAATATTTAATATTTTTGAAATATTAAAAGTATTTAATTTATTTAATTATAATATTAAATAAATTATTTAAAAATGATTTTAATACATGAAAAATCATTTTAAATTATATTATGGTATAAGAAAATAATTTAAGTTATTTTTGATAACATTTAATATTTTGTGATGAATTTCATTAATTAATTAATTAATATTAATGATAATTAAGTTATTTATTTAATATATTAAATAAATTATGAAAAATAGAATTAATGATTTAAAATTATAGAAAAATGATTTAAAGGTTATAAAAGTATTTTAAGTTATAAATATAACTTTTGATATTTTATCATGAAAAATATTAATATTTTAATATTAAATGATATTAAATTTATTTAATAATTATATTAAATAAATTATTTTAAAAATAATTTTAATATTAGAAAAATCATTTTAAATGAAAATAAATAGTTTAAAAATATTTTAAGTTATAAAATATAACTTTTAATATTTAAAGGTAAATTTTATTAATTAATTATTATTAATGATATTAAATTTATTAAATAATTATATTAAATGCATTAGTTTAAAAATGATTTTAATATTAGGAAAATCATTTTAAATAAAAATAAAGTGTTTAAAGATATTTTAAGTTATAAAATATAACTTTTAATATTTAAAGGATAATCTCATTAATAATTTAATATTAATAATATTAATTTAATAATAAATGATATTAAGTTTATTTAATAATTATATTAAATAAATAGTTTAAAAATAGTTTTATTAATTTAACAATCATTTAAAAAGGATATAAATGAATTAAAAAATATTTTAAGTAATGATTAAAGACTTTTAATATTTTGATAAATAGAACATTAATACTTTAATATTAATGACAATTAT